>VWYP01006857.1:9369-117723 GCA_013400435.1 Pycnonotus jocosus | reverse complement strand
CCGCCAATCGCGGCGCGTGTTCTTGCTGCTTCTCTCAGCCTATTGGCTGCCTTCTGGGGCGGCCAGAGAGCTTCTCAGTTCTGATTGGGAAGGCGGGAAGGCGAGGTGCGGTTCGAGCAGGCGATTGGCTCGTTTCCCTGTCGCTCGCTCCTCCGGCGGGAAGGGAGGGGCGGGGCGGCGCAGGCGCCACCGGCGCGGCTGACGGCAGAGGCGCGCGCGGCGGTGACGCGGGTGGTGGAGCCGCTGGAAGCGCCGCCCGGAGCCNTTTTTTTTTCCAAGAGGTACTCCTGACCTCCTCTTGTCCTACAGAAACCTACACAGCTCGATGTTTAAACATCAACACGTAAAAGTGGGTAGGGAATGGGAAGCTGTGCAGACGGCGTAGGGATTCTCCCCTCTGACTGGCATTAAAGCTTAGCCTGCTATTGTAGTCCGGGAGGTCTGTGTAGTTTGTAATTTGAAGGCAGATGCAGGGTTATGGGCATTGAGGAATAGCTGACCGGCAAAACGAGCTCATTCCTGTTTGCCAGGTTTGAGCCAACCAGCCAGCGGTGGAATCATTCAGTTTTCCAAGTCAGCAAGGTGATTTGTGGGTTTTGGGGTTTTTTTGTTTGTTTGTTTTTTTTTTTTTTTCCCTCCCCCTTCTTCTTCTTTTTGGTGGTTTTGTTTGTTTGTTTTTTATATATTACATTTCTTCTGGCCTCAGGAGTGTGCTGGTTCCCTGAGGAGCAGGCAAACATCACATCTCATAGTGGCACCGAGGTGTTGTTAAATGGGTCCAGCTGTCAGGCTGGTGCCATTCCACGTGGCTCAGAATGAACAAGGAAGATCAGCGTTCTGAAAAGGGTGTTCAGCCCTGCACAGCTAAGGTGCATTTTCATGAAGTCTAGGTAGCTCAGTATTTTTCATCCTCAAAAGGTGGAGTTTTTCTTTCATCTTTTCCAGTGCAGCGGCATCCTCTCGTACTGCTGGTTCTGTTGCTCCTGAGAGTTCACCACCAGCTCACGAAACAGTTGAAAAACATAGCAAAAAAGGGGGAAGAAGGTATTTTTTTACCTTTAAGTGATCAGTTGGGTGTACGGGATGGTGCTGAGAAGGCAGAGCCATGTGCCTGGGAGAGGAGCACATGCCTTTCTAGCAGGAATGAGGCTTGATGGGAATTGCATTCCTGCCTTCTACTTCCTGTGACATACAGGATACTTCAGGGGCTTTTTCTAAACAAGAAACTATGTTAATTAAAGCTAATCTGGTGTCGTGTTACTTAGTTTCTTTGTTTCTTTATTGCTTGTATCCATGGTATATACCCACTTGCTTGCACTCTGATGCACTAAAACTGTACTGAACCCAATACTTCATAATTTTTCATTGTCTTTGTGGAATTTCCAAAAGGCAATATTGCTCACATCATCTTTCATGATGAAAAGTGTGGTGTTCCAGGTCTTACTGAATCCGTAATGTGAAAAGCAATTATTACTTTTATTACTGTCAGAAAAATAGAAAGGAATGCTGAGGTTAAGCCCACTGTGCTTTGTTCTAATCATGACTTCCTAGGCTTGATATGTGCTAGAAATGATCTTACTTTCTTCTCTTTAAACAAACCCCCAAAAGCTTACAACTACCTTATGTGAAGGCCAATGCTCACACGTTTCCAGAGTAAATAACACATATTCTCCTGGTAGGTTCAGATCAGAGTGGAAATTCTAAGTGGTTCTGGTATCCATAATTAAAGTTTTCTAGTGGCCTCACAATACAGTTAGGTCGATTTTGTCACCATGTGGGGAAAGCTCCCCACTCATCTGCGTCCTTACCCATGCATTCTTTTCTCTGTTTTGTGTTGGCTCTAGCGTGGTGACATAAATGATTTAATTCTTGAACTTTTCCCCTTTGTCCCTCTGAAATGTCCCACTTTTTTATTTTGGCATGTTATTTTTTTACTTTTTATCAACTTGATTCACATTGCCACATGAATAGTGAACTGCCAGAATTAGGACAGAAGGGTGGGGCTTGTGGCTAAAGGCAAGGAAGGAAAATAAAGATGTCCTTAGGGGAGGGAAGGTGTAATTTGACGTAAGCTGCAACAGGAAATTTCATCTATTTGTGTACGTGCACACAGGTGGTCCTTTCATTTCCTGGCACCTTGCTATTGTTTATGCTGGGTTAAGATTATAAAAGTGATTGAGAATTACATCCTGAGCCTGTATTGTTCAGTTTCTGCCTGGTGTGGTCAAACCTTGTGGCCTTATTACATCTGGCTCCGTCTGTTTTCACTTGCGAAATTAGGGGGAAACACCCTCATTTCGGCCAGGCCCCTCAGCCTTTGTGTGCAGCTGCAGCACAACTTCTCATCCTGAGTGAAGAAAACCCCTCCATACCTGTGGCCTCCTGGTTTCAGTTTATGGAAAGCCAACAAGAAGGTGGGATTTCAGTGAAAGCACATTGGTTTTTTCTGCTCTGATACTTCAAGGCAGGTCTTGCAATGAAAAAGCACTATTTCTTATCAAGATGTAGTGCAGGAGAAAGGCTGAGCAGCAGTGTTCATGAACTCTCCAGGGAGTGAAACTCAGTAAGCTCTTGATAAAATGTCAGAAGACTTTATTTTGCAACTGATGTGGGATAAAGGCAGTTCTGGGCTCACCACAGAGAAATGCAAGTGAAAACAAGACTTGAGAGTGGAAGATTCTGTGCCCTTTTCTGGAAAGGATGAGTGGTGTCTGAGGTTACATTGTACAGCCATCGAAAATCTTGATGGCATATTTTCCCACTGTAGTTCTGAAATTTATGCCTTCCCTTCCTGTTCTCAGGAGGATTCAGGATTGCTTCTCTTAGGTTAACCTCGTCATCTTCTGAAAGGCAGAATTTTAAATCTGGTTAGAGTGAGAGACTACAAAACTGGGATCTGGTGTTTGCAAGTGACAGCTGGAGCAGAATATGGCATGCACTGGCTCCTGCTGTACCTGCCACATTTATGGATGAGGGGATTCTCTTATTATAACCTTATTTTGATTTCACCTGAAAAAACCATGTCAGTGGTGTAAGCAAGTAACTTTTCCCCCCCTTTCTTAAAAATCTTGTGCCAGAAGCTTGCAGAAAGATTTTCCAAGCAAATCAGCAAAAACTGGTTTCAAAGATTTAGTGGAAAAGAGCTCTAACGAAATAAATGGGGGGGAAAATAGGAAGCACCTGTACAAGTGTTAAGTGTGTCTGATAGCCTAGGTTCACGGCCAAACCTGCAACTCCAAGTTTTCATCCAAAAGAGATCTGGAGTGTTGCAAAAGCTTTGTATATCCATGTGAATCTGAAGTGCAGTCTGCTTCCTTTTTTAAGGTCCTACTTTTAAAAATCCTCTGTCAAATACATGAATAGTGAGACCATTGAATTTTCTGGGTAAAATTAATATAAATCTCAAAAGTTACATGTTGAAACAGGATGTGATCTACATTTGCAGTATTGGATAAAAAATCGTATTAATTCACTGATCGATGTAGATTTTCATGTTTTCTAGTACTACTTTCATCTACATTGTGGCTTCTAGATTATACCCCTTCTAGCACTTTTTGTCTCAGTTTTAGTCAGGAAAAGCAGGAAGAAAATCAGAACTAACTTCATTAGCACAATTCCTCTTAGAGTCCATTGAAATTGAAAACTCTTGAAATTGTTGTACGTGGAGAAGGGTTCAGTTGCTTTGATGTTGCATCAGGAAAGACCTGAAAGTGGAGGTGTTTGCTCAATTCTGTTTCTGGCTTCTCTGTTGTCTTTGATCCCATCATACTGAAGGTGTTTTTTGCATTCACTTGTTCTCCCCCTGACATCCTTTCTGGCATCTCTGGTTATGCTGAAGGCCTCATACATTTTTACTCAGCCTTAGGTACAATCTTGCAGAAGGTACCTGATTTTCTTCGCCCAGCAGATCTGATTCTGTTGTGTTGTATAAGTCTCTTTTTCTGTTGTTGCCTTTTATAGACACATCAGTATTAATTCTTTCAATTACAGCAATTTTAAAAACCTAACAGATGTGTATTTAGGTTTGCTGTCCTACTGTGTTAACACAGACAGGTCTGCTTTCCTCCTGTACCCATAATACTGAATTGTATTAGCCTAATTACCCTGAACAATTCCCCACCAACTGTCTCTTTTAATAAAGTCCATATTTAAATTTGGAAATTCTTTTGGCCGTTTCTGAATATGATGCTGTCCAGTGTGCCTTATTATTAATGCTGTGGGTGCTTACTGGCATAGCTGAGTATTTTGGCCATTGTATTTTTTTCCCCTAAAAATGTTCCTTGATATTCATAAATTATTAAGGTCAACTCAGACATTATTATGAAACAGATGCAAGTCCATTAAAACCTTGTTAAAAGGTGTTATCATATTTCTTTGCACAGGTGATTAATTCAGGTTTGACTTACTGCTTCAGGAGAAGGTGAAATCATTGCTAAAGGATGTATTGGTAAAATCCTCTGGGTTTGAATATTGTGAGCTGAATCAGTGTCTTTTTTGCCTGGTGAAAGGTAGTAAGAATTTGCAGTTTAGAGATTAAAAGCCTTGGATTCTTCATGGACCAGACATCAGCTTGGCCTGGTGAGATCTGGCAGTGGTATGCACTTGCGCTTTTTTTTTTTTTCTTCTTTTTTTTTTTTCTTTTCTTTTTTTTCCCTCAAAGATGGCACTAGTCCGTTGTTTGTTTCACCCAAAAACTGTCTTCTGCAGGATTTAGAACTTCAAGCGTGTGAATCCACTTGTTGAAGTGGAGGGCAACAGGAGAGAATAGTTTCTGGTGTTTTTGGAATGCTTGTATTTCCATATATCCCCACCTGGAAGAAAACAGTATCACAGTCAAGATGCCCTCTGGTGCCTGAGGACACAGAAGATTTGGACATCACTCAAAATCTCCAGCAGAGTATAAGAAATGGTGTTAAAACTCCTAGTCCCACTAGATGAAAAAGAATATTTTCTAGTGATTGGCACTAAGAAATATTATTAAATCCCTGACTGTTGATGAAAACTCTTAGAGTTGGTTTTATTTATTCGTCCCTTGTAGGTTTCTGTTTAAGCTGTTTAAGAGCATTATTGCAGAAATTGTACTTTAAACCTGTTTTGGAAGTGTCTGTGGAAATCTGCAGCTGTCTTATCAATGCAGAGAAAGTGCTTTCCATCAGCTCTCAGATGAGGTGTCCAGAGTGAGATGTGCTTATTTAAAAGCACTTTTCTTCTTTTTTTTTTTTTTTTTAAATTTCAACTGATGTCTGAAGGTCACTATGCCCCTGCAAGTTGCATCACCAAGTTTTTCTGCAAGGAAGTTTTAGGGAAAGTGGATTGTTGAGGAGACAAGGTTGTCTGCTCTTCAGATCAGCACTTAACAAGCTTTCAACTTTAAAAATTTGACTTTTTAACTCTCCTGGGGTGCCAGGTTTTATTTAAAATTGATCTTTGCATTTATTCTTTACTGTGCTTTAACTCTGAATAAGATGTAATCAATTTGAATAAATCAAGTCTTCCCTCCAGCTTCTGCATTGACATTGCTTTATAGTGTCAGTATATTGCTGACAGATGCAGTCAAAACCAAGATTTATCTTTAAGTGACTGAAAGACTGAGAAAATACCAACAGAATGATGCTGATCTCTAAAGACAATATCCTGTGACAGTATTTAGATTTGGTCTCACTTAGAGATTCCAAAATACTGCATGGCTAACTCTTGATGGGGCATCATTTATTGCTAACACTTTTGCCTTCAATGCAAAGCTCTGTAAAGCTCTCCTTTGTGCGAGGTAAATCACTGTGTCTCTGGCATGCAAGAGAAAGCTGGCTGACTCCAAGAGTACTTGTTTCATGGTTAATTCGTGGTGTGATAGATGTGTTTTAATTGAATTTCCTTAAAGGGAAGCTGTAGCTGGATATCCAGGCATTGTTTGCTGTGAGCTATTCACAGCCTGCCACACCAGCAGTCAGCAAATGTCGCTCAGTTAATTTCAGTTTCAGCACTGTGGATATCATTTGGCCTGAAGTTAGAGGAAAGGAAAAGCTCAAGCGGGGAAGTGTGTTAAAAGAAAAACAAAGTGGTGTTTTTCTTATCCAACAGGCAGAAAAGACAGGATGATCTTAATTTACTTACTGTGAAGCGTCACATTCCACAGCCTGATTGCTTTGCAGTTGTATTGGCCATAACCCTTGGGAGGAACATCCCTCCTCAGTGGCAGCAGAGGGTAAGGGTGGAAGAGGAGTGGGTAATGCTACCCTTTTTTGAAATTATGCTGTTTCTCATAAGAAAAAAAAAAAAAAAGGCAAGCAGGCTACTGTGATAAATGATCACATTTTTGAGAAGTCTTAGCTGATGGAAGTGAGTCAGCAGCTGCTTGGTTAAGTACAGATTTTGTGATCTCAGAGGGACATCTTAGTGTGGGGAGTGGACAGAAATTGTGTAATGGTGTCTGTGAAAAGACCTATCACAGGTTTTATGATAGTGATGAAAAAAATAGGATCCTCTAGGATAGGATCGTCCAGATCTTTTCTTCTGCTGTCACTTTTTGCTTTATTTGATAGGCTTGAATACTGGGAAGATATATATAAAAGAATGGAAGTGAAAATTGGGATTGGCAAGGTTTTGCAATTTAATGTATTAGTTCACTGGTAAAAATTGCAGAGCAATGATGAAAGAAACAGAAATTAGGGAGAGGGGGTTTCTTCGGGTAAAGGAACCTTTTGCTTAAGAAATGGTTACTCATGTCCTGAACTAGCACAGAAAACTCATACTGAAAAAGATAATTCAGAGTCTTATCTGATGTTAGCTGGAAGTGCAACCTTCTGAATGGGTGTTTCAGGAGCACCTCTAATACTTTGTTCTTCCCTTGAATCACTGCTCTTGTCTGTGAGCTGAATCTGACAGGGGTGACAATGTGATGAATTCCTTGCATGTGATCTTATATATGTTGCCATGTATGTCACAGAAGCTTTTAATAGTCATGACCATTTGTGCCATTTGATGTTATGGTGAAGACAAGTGAAGTGAAAGTTGAGTACGTAGAAATTATTGTCTTGTCACAGACAGCCTGGTAAGTGGTGGTAAGTAACTCAAAGGATACTTCATGGAATACTTCCTTCTTTTTTAAACACATCATCACTTCATATTTGGTATGTCTTGATTTTTGCTTTGTTTATTATGCTATATTATTCATGGGCTTTTAGGGCCTCAATATGGGACTTTAAATGAAGGTCCAGTCCAAAGGATCTATTTGCTTGTATAAGAAAAAAGCTGAAGCAGTTTGCGGTGTAGGAGTTGGTAGTGCTAATGGTTTTCATGCTGCAGAGGGATGACTGAGGTCTGTTTATGAGCAGGGATCTGTTCTCATGGTGCAGCTGGGAGCTTTTGCTTGAATGCAGACCAGCCTGTGCAGCAAGCTGTCCTCATAGGACATCTCTGCCTAGGGATGGCTGAGGTGTTAACCAGACAGGGCTGCTTACTGTGGGATCAAGTGATGTCAGCTCTGCTCTTGAGGTGTCTTAGGACCTTTCTTGCTGTAGCCATTTTCTGCTTTTCCCAATTTACAGGTCTCAGCTATCCCAGAGCTTCTTATGGAGCTCAGCTTCAAGACAGCTTTCTTACTGTAGCTGTGGGGGCTGTGACTAAATACAAATGAAATCTGCTGTATGTTTTGGTACTAATTTCTTGTGTGCTTTTAAAAAAAAGTTTTACATCGTTTTGCTTTGGTATCATTTCCTTTTTCTGTAGCACTGTTGACACCTAAGGGCACAGTACAAGGCTTGGGAAAGGGGGGTGGAAAACACCCCATCCTTTTCTTATTTCTAAGCGAGATGAATAAGAACTTTGGAAGTTAGAAGACTGGCTAAGAATCCATCTGCCTTTTTTTGTTGCAGTATACATGAAGCTCACGATCTGAACCTGCTATGACTGACCCGGACGTCCTCACTGAGGTCCCAGCAGCTCTCAAACGCCTTGCCAAATACGTGGTGCGGGGCTTTTACGGCATCGAGCATGCTCTGGCTCTGGACATCCTCATCAGGAATCCCTGCGTGAAGGAGGAGGACATGCTGGAGCTCCTGAAGTTCGACAGGAAGCAGCTGAGGGCTGTCCTCAACACCCTCAAGGGTGACAAGTTCATCAAATGCAGGATGAGGGTCGAGACAGCTCCCGACGGCAAGACCACGCGCCATAACTATTACTTCATCAACTACCGCCTGCTGGTCAACGTGGTCAAGTACAAGCTGGACCACATGCGCCGCAGGATCGAGACCGACGAGAGGGACTCCACCAACCGCGCCTCTTTTAAATGCCCCATCTGCTTCAGCACCTTCACAGACTTGGAGGCCAACCAGCTGTTTGATCCCAGGACAGGTAAGGGTGCAGCTGACAGAGTGATCTTGCTGTCTCCTCTGCATCTAAGTGCTGGACTTTAAGGAGGCAGAGCCTTAGGAAAATTCTCTCTGAGTTTGGCCAGAGCTAGAAGGCACTGTTTCTGCAGGTGGTAAATGTTTGAGCAAAATGCAAAAGTAGTGTGTACAGACAAATAGCAACCTTGGTGAAATGCTTTTGAGTGATGAGCAGTAGAGAAATGGAAGTCGTATGGAAGTCACACTCAACGGTGAATAAGGCAATCTGCCCTTGTTGGAAGCTGATGGCTTTTCAGTATAACCCTGGTTTGCAGGGAGGGCGTATGTACAGCTGATTTTAGTTGGTCATGCAAGAAGCGGGTTGTTACTGTTTAATATTCTCTAGTTTAGTGCATTTGTACTGCACAACCTTATTTCCCGGTGCGAGACAATCTCACAGAAGTTAAAAGAAATTAATTACGGACTTGTCTGTGGTTGGGAGTAAACAAGATTCTTATTCATGTGTAAGTCTCAGTGGAAGTGTGTATCTGTCTCATGCATATGAAATGAGAGTCTTTCTTGGGTGTCATTGTCTACTTTGTGCTTCTGTGCCAGGGAATAAAAGGAAGAACACCTGCACCTGATGAGATTCTGTTTTGCTAGTCTAATCTGGGATTATTTTGGAGGGAAGGCAGAGGGGTTAGATGTTAATTTACTTTTTAATTTTTTCCTTTTGAATTCTCTGTCCTGATTTTATTATTTCAGAAAAGTAAGAGGACAAAAGTCAGGAGAGCTCTCGCATACATTGAAGTATGATGTTTTGTGTCAGTTAACATAATGAGAAACTGTAACTTTGACTGTTTAGCAGCACTGAAGTTTTTATTCTAGGATTACTGATGTTTAATCTGCCTAGTGCAAACACCCAAGAAATGTTCAACCTATCATTTTCCATTTTTCCTGCCTCCAGAGCTAAAAAGCTGTGAAACTCCTTTTACTTGAGCAACCATGAAGATGTTACTCTAGTACTAGAGAAGCAGAATCCACAAAGTCAAGTCACTGTTGTTGATGAAATCCATGGCAGGTTGCTGAGTAGAAATTGCTTCCTTGTGGAGCACCAAACCAGCAGAGCCAGCACAGAATTTCTGTGCTCCCCACTGAGTGTAGAAACTCTATGTGCCCTCCACAGTTAATGATCATCTGTGGTGGCTATGGCTATGTGTGTTGGGCTGGAAGGAAAGGGTGCTTTTGCAGGTTGCATTGGTAAGGAGAGAGTAGAGAACCTGTGTAGAGAACACACCCAGTGGGGAGTGTGAGACACTGATCCCAAGGGGACCTGTAGCACTGAGTAAAGCCCTGTGGCCATTGCCTCCCAGCCTGTGTGGGCAGTGAGTTCTGAGAGCAAAAAACTGCCTGTCAAGGAGGTGCTGAAAATAATAATGCTGGGATTTGGCTTTGATACCAAGGCCTGTGCTCCAGGAACTGATAAGGTCAACCAAGGGTCTGCCTGCAGTACAGGCACTGCCTGTGTCCACAGTGTGAAGTCATTCACTGGCACATGGAGTGTTTTATGTTCTGATGGAAGAAAAGGCTGAGTGCTGTTTTCTCAGCAATTCCCAGGAGTTCTGTCAGTATTTGTGCAAATAACAAGATTGTCAGTTTACCTCCACTTACATTCAGTAAGAACATACCTGCCTAGAATTTATGTATATTCTGTTTCACTTGATATTATTTTTAAGTCAATGATAGCTTCATCTATGGAGTGCACAATGATACTGTTGTATGTCTGCTTTATATTGCAGTGGAATGTGTTGTCTGCATGTTTCCTGCTGCTCTGGAATTCTGTATTAGAAAAGACCTGAGAGACCCCATGATCTTTCACAGAGGAAGCTCATGAGGTCAAGGCATGCAGAGAAACAAGGTTTATTAGACAGCGAAGAGCCATCATTTTCCAAGGATGTCTTTAGCTCCTGTCAGTGCTAAAGATAAACCTCTCCCACTCATGGAAACTTGTGGCAGTACAACTGCTGAAGGGTAGCTGAAAGCCACATAGCTTCAGTCACAGCTGACCTGAGCTGCTCTTAGACTGCAGCTATGTTGATAAAACTTTGTGAATTAAAAGGTCTATAGGGCCGAAGTCTGTTAATCCATGGAGCAGGTAGGACATGGAAGGCATCCTCTGCACCAGTCTGGACCAAGCTGCACTTAAATCGAGAGTTTTTTGTTAAGATACCCTTTTCACTGCTTGCCTCTTGTCCTTATCATTCAGAGATGGGCATGATTTAGATGTCATGTGTTTTCTTCTGCTTTGCTTTTCTCTTTCTTGTCTACAACTCAAACGCTCAAACTCTGAGCAGTTTTTGTAGAATTGGAAGAGTTGCTCTTACCCTTCCTAATTAGCAAGGGTGAAGAGGTTTCCAGAACCACTCCATGACTGTGGTCATTATACTGGAATTTGTGAATTAAGAGTGCTTATGAAGAGCCTGTTCATAATTTCGATCTGTAGAGCTCTTCAATTTTTACCACAGCATCTGTGTCTACCTCTTAGATTTGGCAGACCTTTATTTCTTATGGGTCAAGTAGCTCTCTTTTGGCTCTGTTCTTTGTTCCATATCTGAATAATGTTGAAATAAACCAAAGTGTTTATTTTTTCATCAGAAAATGTGATTATTGGTGGTTTTGGAGGGTAGACACAAGTCTGGTGAGAGAAAATAATTGATAATGAGAAGGGTGTGTTTTCAGGGCATATAGGTACAGATGTGCTTTGACTGCTGTTCTGTTAACTTGGAAAAAATATTTTGAACAGAGTAGCATGTTTGCCACTCAAGTAATTTTAAATGTAGATTTTTAAATAGTGGAAGTGTTACTTTGAGAATATCTTCTCTCTGTTTTTAAAAGCATTATTTTTTTTTCTCCGTCCCTTTTTCTGCATTAGATGTCTCAACCCTAAAAAGGTCCAAGGACTTTCTATATGGTCAAAGGTTGAACAACTCTTAACTGGTAGTTGAAGGAAGTTCAAGTCCAGAATGTGAGACAGTGAAAGTCAAGATAATGCCAAAAACTGGAGTTTTTCTACTGCTTCAGTTCACAAGGAGATCTTTCGAAAAGTGAAAAGAAATGCACGTGGAGTTGCTTGAGTTGTTTGACCAGTGAGTGAGTGCCTGTTAACTCTGAGCATGGCATGCCCAGGTGAGGACTTGTAGCCCCGTCTGTTCCACATGAGGAGCTTGAACAGATCTCCAGCTGTCACACTTTCTACCCAGTGTTTTTTTACTGTTGCCTCCAAAGAACCAATATCAGTAACCCCTGCTTTTACAGGCAAACAGGGTGAACACAGCATGATTTTATCATACAAAGGTTTGCAATGGAAACTTGTAGCAAACCTTAGAAGAACTTTCTGATTGAAGAGCTTGCCTGTCGATGGGAATTGGTGCAGACTGGGGTGTTACAGGCTGAGCAGCCCCTTTTGTGTTTTGTAATCACAGGAGGGAAAACAATAACACTGGTGAATGAAAAGTGTTACTTCTACCTCTGTTTTTCAGATAGGATGACTGATAAAGGAAAAAGATGGTTGTTTTCCTGGAATATCCTAGTATAAACATCTGATCCTTGCCTTTCCCTTGTGCCATCATGTGCTGACTGTACTCTGGTATTTCATTCTGCACGTGAGCAATAGTTTGCAGCTGCTGCTGTGATGGAGCCTTATGCAGGTGGAAAGTTTCAGCTATTCCCCTGATCAAGATAAGGGCTGTCTTGGGGCAAGGGGTGTACATGGAAAGAATTTAGTTGAGGAGCAGTAAGAAAAGCCATCTGTGAGATGTGTGAAGTGAGCAACACTGCTGAACTCGGTCTACTGCCAGACCTGGGCCAACAGTGGACACTGGCATAAGGGAGCACTGGGTTTTCCTGTTTTACCTAGAGATAGGATGTTACATTAGTCTCTTAAACCTGTGGGAAGAATGTTCTTCTCTGTGCTTTTAGATGTGGAAACTGCAGAAATTCGGGTTCTGCAGGTCAATCCCTTGAATCACAGATCAATCTAAAGAACTCGATACCATTTTGTGGACTGGATGCTTGGAGAATTAAATCCGCCCACGTGCGTTCAGTGGAGTGCGGGGGAAGGACAGCAGGAGCTGCGTTTCTCACCCGGTAGAGGGCTCTGTCTTTTCTCTCTACAGATGGGCTTGGCTTGCTTAATCTGTGGAATATCACAACATTGGAAATTGTGTTCATGGATGTGTATTTCTGCAGCGTGATTAATTGGATCTGGCTGGAGAAGGTCTCTAATGTATCCTATTCTCATACCCTAATCATATTTGTAAATCTAGTGTAGTGTTGGAGTTCTTGTCAAATTCAAGGTCAGTGTGAAAGAAAGTATGTGACTAGAAACTGCAAAAGGGAGAGTGAGGTGGAAGTGAAGGAGTGGCAGAAATGGGATTCCGCAGTGCCTCACACTGGTATTCAGACCTGGATTCCCTTAGGTATTCTAAATACCAAACTCTGTTAGGATACTCACCAGTGCAGCAAGTGAATTTGATGTTAAAGTGTAAGGCTACATGAAGTAGTTTTTCCACTGCTCCCTTCCACCTTTGCAATATAATTTTTACCCAGTCTTGTGTTTCTTTTACTTCTGTTACTGTGAAGAAACATATTGCTGTTACCAGTACATTGTAATCATAGTTGATCTCTCATTTCCATCAATACATTGTGTCCTCACTATAATATTCAGTTAGAATAGCAGTGGAAAGAAAAGGATAGAAAACAGGTGAGTAATGTGAATCAGAAAGGTGATGCTTGTTGGAATGTTCTTAATCCCATTTGCAATCACTGAAGTATTGTGTTGCTTTTGGAAATCACAGCAGTTAATTACTTGTCTGCTCTTCATCCTCCCACAGTTTGCTCTTGGTTTGGTGAATGATTTTGTGGGGATGTCTTGCTGTTCCTATAAATGCACTATAATGGTAACATACTGTGTATCTAGATGCCTTTCTTATTCTGTGTACTGATAAGAAATTTAATTTGAGAAGAACAAATTGAAGGTGACAATATCAATTTTATAGAAGGAAAGACAACACCTTGAATATAATTTTAACCCACTTGTTTTACTGTCAGCCTCTCACATGTCCTTTGTGTACTTCCTAACAAAATTGCACATAGCACATTCAGAGACTGTACCTGTCAAAAGGCACTTAATATCACATTCAGGCAGCCTGTGTGCAGCTGAGCCCTTGTATCCTTTGAACCTTGTAGAAATTTGACTAGTCTTTCTTGGTTTTTTGCTTTGGTCTTGTGTGCTGACTTCTGGAGCTACTGCCTTTTCTCTTCAGTGCTCAGCTCCTCACTTCATCCCCAGTGAGCTGCTCAGAACACATCTGTCTTATCATCTTCTTTTGAATTCCCACTTCCTCAGGCAAGTTCTACGTTAGCTTCAAAACTTCATCTGATTCAAATTACTTTTGAGCCTGTCCTATCTATTTTGTTAATTTTTTATTATGCTTCCCCTTTTCCCTGCTTTTTTGCCTTACCCTTTCTTGGGGAGCTCTTGTGTCCATTTCGAATACATCTCTTTTTGTATTCTGTCCCTTCCAGCCACTAGGAAAAAAAATAAATCGCATGGAGCTATTAATTCTGTATATTCACCCAACTAGCCAGTCCTGTTTGATCTTTATGCTGTTGTTTCTTGTCCTTTGAGTTCAATGATCTTCAGACTTTTTTGGATAGCTTTGTGTGCCATGTAGTGCCATGTATATGCTAGATGATGCTACTGCTAAAACAATTTACAGCTTTTAACCAGACAAAATGAGGACTTGGCAAGTCTTGATGTAAACAGGCATACTAAAACTTCCTTTGAAAAAGAAAGTATTCACAACAGTTCTGCTTTAACAACTTCATGTTCTGTGAAGTTGTGTGTTTTTGTTATCATTGTTAGCTTTCCAAGTGCATGAAAACCCATCAATGTGATTTTCCTTGACTCTAAAAGCACATTTTGTTTGTCTGTGCTGCCACTGAGAGCTTTTGGCAACCACCAGCAGAAGGAAAGTGTCCATGCTCTGCTTAGTTTTTCTATTTCTATTCAAATTCCTGGCAAAATCTCCAAGAGTATTCCTGTCAGCTTCACTCTGCTTCAGCTTGATAAGGCTTGGAGCCACAGGGAAAGGAAAACTGAGAAAAACATATCAGAATTAATGCATGTTTTCCTCAAAGTAAGAATACTCTGTAAGTGACTTAAAGGTTGCATCTGTAACTTGAACTCATTTCCCTGTGGGTTGGGCACCCTGTCTGGAAAATAACCAGCTGGTCTGACGATGGATCTCTCAGCTTGATGGAGAAGCAGGTGAAGGTAGGGTTGGAACCTGCACTATGCAGAACATCAGCCAAGAGGATAAGCTGCTGCCTCCTCTGGCAGTAGAATGCTGGCTAGACCAGTAGAATGCTAGCAGGTCACTTTCCTGTGTTCCACACTGACCTCTGGCTGGAATGCTGTGTCTCTTAGATTAAGAAATCTATCTGATAAATGCATGTCCTGACTTACAGTATTGATGCTTCTTTTTTTTTGTTTATCTGTGATGGTCATTTTATTACTTGAAGTGTAAGAAGTAATTGCCCTTCAAATAAAGGTTATCAGTTTAATTTCTCTTAGCTTTGCAAATTGAAATAGATTGCAGCAAGAAGATCTCTATAAAATCTGTGAATATTGCTAAGCCATTTATAGTGATGAAAGCTGAACTGCAGCATTCCTTTCTTTTATTCTAGTGACTTGTTCTTTTGAAGCTGCATCCTTGATAATATTGTCTGCAAAGGGTGTTACTCTTTAGGCATGGGTGTCTGTAAGTCAGATCAAGAGCTCATGGAGAATCTTGTAACTTGTGTTGGAGTCTCTCTGTTACTGGATGCAATTCAAGGGTATAGTATGTTGGTATTTTGGTGTAGTTTTCTTGACTGAAAGAAAAAATACCTATCTGTGCTTCCCACTGGGCTTCCTTTGGATAGTCCCTCTGTCCTACTGTGTTTTTCTCAGCTTAGTGTCTGGCTTAATTTATCCACAGTAGGACCAAAGGAAGAACTCTGTCAGCTGGGAGCTGCTGAGGTTGTGTATATGAGCTGGAGCAGGAATAGCTTCCAGAGAGGAGGAAAGGATTCCTCTCTTCCAGTTTATAGTGAATACATATTAGATCATCTAAGACTTCTGAATTACCAATAATTTGATGTGTGTCTCATACAGTCCAATTTTTGAATGTTTAATTTACCTTTTCAAGAGAAATGTCTTTGCTTAAAAATTGTGTTACAGTAATTTTAATTTAGTTGAGCTAAAAATGATCTGCACGCTGAGATGAATGAGCAACATGGTGTTCCTCTAGATAATATGAAGTTGTGCTTAAGGTGTTGTTTTGTTTTGTTTTGTTTTTTTTAACAAAACATTAAAGGTTAAATTGTTCCCCTTCTCTAATTGCAAATCCAACTCATCAGGAAGGGGAAACTGTAGCCTGAAGTGCAGGTTAATGTTGTGATATGCTGAAGGAAATTTGGTTGCTATCTTAAATTTTCTCGAGTTTACTGCCTAAACTATGGTCAAGGAATAAATACATATAGAGGCAGTTCCACATACACATTGCAATCTGTGATCAAGTTGCTATTTCACAGCTGAGTTACAGCACTGCTTTGCCCTTAGAGCACCTTGCATGCCTCATCTCCACTGATAGCCTGCTGTGGCCCCCTGGCAGAGCTTATTAACTTGTATCCTGTGCAGTGCTCTAGAGAAATGTATTTTAAACTGCTGACTGGGCCCCTGGACTGTCTTTGTATTGCTGTACTTGGTTCTTGGCCAGAAAAAAAGCTGGTGTGTTTTTGGCTTTCAGTGTAAGATCAGAGTGATACAGCTGGGTGTGTTTTCTCCCAAAGTGCTGTCAGGGTACGAGCTGGAGGCTTGAGTGTGCCCATCAGTTGTGTCTTCCAGAGCACATTGCAGGTCAGGCATGGAGCTTGAAGAAAGAAAATCTGTTGACCCACGTTCAGGTAAGCAATTCTGCCGCTTGAGGAGCGAGGTTTTTTTCAGTCTAGAGTTATCAAGGTTTTTTTGCTTGAACAATGTGAGATTTGGGAATGCAGAAAGAGGAGAGTGGAAATGCAGACAGATCATGGGATCGCAAGTGCAAGGCAAGAAGCATTTTAGAAGATAAGTAAACAGTCCAGTGTTCAGTATTCCACGTAAACTGTGCTTTTCTGAGAGAGGCAACAATAACAAGAGGCATGAAACCTACTTGGTGAAGATTTGCACTTCAAAAGGATTGGCAAGGCTTTTAATTCTCTCTACCAGGGATGGCCAGGAAGGGCATTTCATCAGAACACAGCATCCTGTCTTCAATGATTAAAAGAAATCTGGGTGTCAGAAGGAAATAGGCAGCTGCTTTGACAGAACAGGAAAAAGCTCAATAATCCAAAACTGTTCTGAAAATGCCAGTCTAAAATTGCATCATGGAAGCATTTTCTCTCTTCACAGTCCAAATTTTTCTTCTTGGGCTGTTTAATAGTTTTATTCTTACTTTCTTATTTCTTCTTTGGGACTTCACATGAGTTAACACTATTGCCTAATAACAATCAGGTTCTTTCGTTGTGCTTACAGGTGGAGCTAAGGCAGGCTGTCTTTCCTGGATTCCCTTTGCTGTTAGTCTGAAACAGTGTGATCTAGTTTGCTGACTTCAGACTGGGAAAAGAGTTAAACTACTCTGCTTCTGAAAACAATCCTCTTGACAAGTAGATAAATGCCTTTAGTAGTTTCACTGCATGACTGGAGTATATAAACTCCTAATGTCCGTGATTATGGGAATACTTGAATACTGTAGTTTTAAGTTGCAAAGAGATTAGCAACTTCTGAATGTAATTCGGTGGAGTTGAAAGAAGAGATGCCTTTTTAATTTCCATAATAATTGCATTGAGCTGCTGAAACTGATTAAAAAGGGCTTTGCTTATCTACCCTGAAGCCTAAAAAGCAGTGAGGGTAGGACAAGAATGTAACTTGACCATAAAAGACAAAGGATTAGGTGATTTGTGAATCTTCACTCAAGCTGAAATGGAGAGATGGCAGTCTCTGTGGTTCTTCCTGCTTTATGAACAAGATCACATGAATATATGATTGTTGTTGGGAACAGACCACATCAATTTTAAAAACAAACACAACTGAACATTCTTTTCATATGAGAAGACAGTAAGAGCTGTAATTAAATTGGCTGGTCTGTATGTCTGTGTAAAAATCTTAAAAATGTCAGAGAAGATGATGAAGGAAGAGGCAGTTAACTCTCACCTGCTGTATATGATGCTAAAACTTTGGGCTGGTTCTGTGCTTGACTTGATCATTTTTTGCATTTTAAAGAATTTAACTCAAGGAAATCTATGTGTTCTCAGGACACAGTTGAGCTGCTTACTATCACCCAAATATTTTTACGTGATAACTGAACATTGGGTGTCTAGACTGGAAGGTTTTGTTGAGGATTGAGTTCCTCAGCCCTGCCTATGGTCCTCCCTCTCAGCCAAAGCTCTTGCCAGTGGTAAATGCTTTCGTGATTCATCTTAATCTGCCTGGAGCTGGAAGTTAATGACCCACAAAAGCAGTGAGTTGTAAAGCTGACAGGAACTTGCTGCTTCTAGGCAACGAAGGCTGCTGTGCTTCTCAGCAGTTTAGTATTTGCTTCCAGAAGGTGATCCTGGTCATCATCCCAATCTGTAGTACTCATTCAGGAACTGACTGTTGAGGATCTGCTGCCTTGTGTGTTCTCAAGACTGCAGTGGTTACAGTCTAGTGAAGGGAAGACAGCTACAGTTGTGGAATAAGAGAAGATGTGACTGAGCCTGAGTTTCACCTGTGCCTATCAGCGTGCAGCTTTTAACTCCTCCAAAATGAGCACAGTCCTTGGATGACTGTGTTGTTTAGATACCACAGCTTAAACTGGGCATGAGCTCCAGAGATCGCCCTTCTGTCGCATCCTTACATGGCTTTATCACTTATTACTTAGGTTCTCTGTCTTCCAAAAGGGTAATGTATAACACTTTTTCCTCACACTTCCTTGATTTGCCTGGTTAGACTGATGGTTTTTGAAGCAGAATTTTTTCTACCAAATACTTTTTGCAGGACTCCAATTCTGTGCAACTCTGAGCTTCTTGTGTCCCACATGAGTAGGACCAGTGCCTCATAAATACCAATGAGTCTCTGCTGGTTTTCAGCACTGTTCTGAAATTTTATCTTTCTATTTAACTAGGTGACAAAATGATAAACAAATGTTTACAAATCTCTGAGGTTCTTTTGTCTTTCGCTGCTCTCTTGGATTGAGAGACTTTGTTACCTTGTTAAATGAATCATTTATACCCTGCTTCTCCCTCTTCAGACTGCAGGTAATGAGTTATATCTCAGATTCAAGATGATTGGAGCACTTCTGCTCTTGCACCTGTAAAAGAAAGGAATGAGAGCTTGCTTCTCTTAACCCCTTTTTATTTGAATTTTAATTTATTAGCTCACTTCTATCAACTCTGGTGCATTTCTAATAGCAAGATGGCAATTTCCCTTAGAGTTGTGCCAATTCCGCTTGCTCCGATGGAGGCATTTGTGGCACCAAGCATGAGTGCATGCTTAAGGAGAGGGAAAGCAAATGCAAGTAAACAGCACAGCGGGCCTGCTCTTTGAAACTCCCCGTGAGGGCTCAAAGATTTGCAATTAATGTCCATATGTTTGTTTATAATCAGTTTTGAAAGAGCATTAAGACCCTGTAAGCTACTGAATGCTGAAAGACAGGAAATCGGGTTTGGAAATCTGAGAATTAATTTGTTTTCTTCTCAGATCACTGCCTGCGTCAGAATTTGTGCAATAAAATTTTTTTAGTATGTATTTACTGATTTTTTTATTAAGGCTGTATAAAGTCACTTTCTTTAATGTAATGGCAGTGTTTGCTTACAAGTGTGCTGTACAATTTCATAGTGTCAAAACATTGATTCCTCAACTTGTGATGACTCTTCACGTAAGGTCTGCTGTCAGGTGTGATGCAAAATCCTTTAATATAATTTGTGATGTGCTTTTTCAGGTTACAGCAGTTAAAATTTGGAATTGATCTCTTAGTCAGAAGTTACTTGTTGAGAATATCCTGTGTGATACAGTTGCATGCACAGGCACTCACTTGGATGGTCTGCATCAGTCTTTGTAGGTGCCCCAATGTTGCGGAGTCTGAATGGTGATAGGGGATATTGTTTTTATACCTATTGTGCCAATCCAGTGGTGCCTTTATAAGGCTCACAGCCATCATCTGTAGGCAGCATAGAAAGTAAAGTGCAGGTATGGAAAAAATAATGGAAAAATGCTTTGGAATTTACTAAACATCATCTTGTTGACAAATGACAATTTATGTAATTCATAAAGACAGTTTTTAATTCCAGTTGTGTCTTCTACTGAGAATTTACCACCTTTTCCAGTTTTGTCTTGTTACTATATAGCATATGCACCTAAGAGTCTACATTCAAAATCTTTAGGTGAAAGTATAAAAATGGAAGTGAGCCAAGATAGACTCTGGAAATGCCCTCTAACAGTAAGCAATGGGTTTTTTTAAAGAAGTGGTGTGTTCTCCACCAGGTGTGCAATTATGTTGGAATTATTTTATCTGGACAATGTTTCTTTAGTTTGCTGATAAGCATCCAGAACAGTTGAAGATCATCTCTTCTCCCAACCAAAATAGATTGCTTCCCATTTTTCTCATTATCCTTTATCTTATCTCATTATCCTTCTGTAAAACTTAAACTTTGACTCACTTTTTTTTTTTCCTCTAATAGCTCATAGTCATGATTAGTTCCCTCCTTATGAGTAAATTCTCTTCTATGCTTTAGCCTCCACCAATATCCAATTTTCTTGAATGTGTTATGGAGTATAACCCCTAACAAAATGGGCTGAGTCTCAGCTGTCTTCCACCCTTCCCCAGTCCTGAATTCCAGTCACTGGATCACTGCCATCATAGTAGTTATTTTTCTCTGCATTAACCCAAGGTAAATGCTGTTCCTCACTGAGCTGCAAGAGATTAGATAATGTCCTTGGAAGTAGGAAGGAGGAGAAAAGGCCATCTGCAGCAGTCTCCAAAGTGGGATGCATACAAAACAATCCATCAAGGTGGGAGGAATACTAAGAAAATATTTTTTGTAACATAAAACAAAAATCTTCTAAACCAGTTTTTCATCTTTATCTTGTTCCTAATTCTATTTTTGTGTATGCTTTATGATATACAGCATGTTATTATGGTACTACCTATATAATTTTTGAGTAAATATCCTTAGAGTTTGCTCAAAAGATTTTTTTACTGATGAGGTATGCAATCAAAAAAGTGATCGGGAGCTTCAGATTTCTTCTTTTCTCTTCCAAAGACAACTTCCAGTCCCTTGCCCCATCAGGATTTTTTTTTTTAAGTTTTTTAATCCAGAGCATTACAATTTTGTTATTTGAGGGTTAAATCAGACTCTGGGTTTGTTTATAAATTTGAAAGGCAGTGTTTTGTGTTCTTGAGAAGACTTGCATGGATTTTAATAAAGCAGCTTGATCTCCTGCTGACTGCTTTTGTTAAAAATCTGAATGTTTCTTCTTCCTTCCACTGGAATCTTTTGTCTGGCTTTCCTTGACCCTGAAGTAAACTCTTTATACTCACTGAATACACTGTTGTGAAATTGAGATTTCTCTGGCATCTTTAACCTGTCTCACGTGTTTCTGTGCATCCCTTTGGATGTGCATCAGATAAAAAGGATTGCTGTGACTCTTACATGATGAACTAGCTGAAAGGTAGTCCTTGGAGCACGCAGAAGAGGATGCCACTACCTTTGTAGTGCTGTTCTTCATCTTCTGCCCAAGGAGAATTAAGACTATTCCAATTCAGGATTGCAGTGATAACAAGTGATTGCTTTTGTGCCTGCTTCCCATTAAAAGCTCTTCTCTTCTCTTCTTAATGCTGCAGGTTGCTGCTGAGCAAGGTTATGTAGTTTGAGGTTTTGCTTTTGTTTTCATTCTGCTACCTTACTTTGTCACAGCTCTAAGGCAAAACATCCCTGTGTGTTTGAATGGAACCAGAACAAATTGCTTCATTCCTCAGGTTGTTGTGAGTGAGACAGAGTTATTTTAAAAATATTTAGGAAACATAGAGCTTTTTTTTTTTAAAGAAAAGCCAGCAAAATTGATAGGATCTTGGATTGTGTAAATAAGGAAAGATACTTATCTGTGTGGGAAGATAATTTTTTGATCGAAACTTGCTCTGCATAAAAGTGTGTTTAATATAGAAGGAATAGAGAAGTACTCAGAATACTGTTTCTTAGATTTTTCAAAAATCTATACATTCAAAAATTTTTTCAGGATGCAAGGCAGAGTACAACTCTAGAAGTTACTGCATTGATGAACATCAAATATCTAAATGGAGTTTTCTGGCTTGTGTTTAAAAAGAGTGAAAAACTGAAATTAAAAAAATCAGAAAATCAGCATTGTTAAGATAGATTTGCAACTTTATTTCTTCTGTACAAAAGCATTTGACACCATCTGCATATGCCCTTTCTTCTCAGAAGAAATGCAATATATTGTTTTCTGCAAATGAGTGTCCTGCCTTGTATGCTGTATCAGATAGTATATGCTTGCACTAAGCTGCTTTTTCATGTATAATGTTAAAATATGCTAGCACTATTGGCAGCTAAATTAACTCATTAAAAAAGAACTAGTAATTGTGTCAGTAATGTTCTTCTCTGATAGCAATAATTGACAGTGTTACAGTGAGGTCTTGTGAAAGTATATATAAATGTAAATAAATTGCCTGGGTAGGTGTGTGATGTGTTCCTAATTGGAAATAACTTGGTGACAAACCTAGAAGGAGACTCTGAGTTCAGGCTTTAAATTATCATCCTCAGAGAAAACCTGAAAGGCTGAGATATTGTTATTTTCTTTCTGATGCCACTGTCTGAAAATGTAGAACCTTTCATCTGCCTCTCTGTGCTGCAAAATATGATATTTAGAGTGGCACTATTCATTAGTTAATTCTGCTAAAATAAAAATAAAATGCAGCTCAGGAAACTGATGCAGATAATTCTTGTATTCTTTTGAAGACTTTGGAAGGAAGCCAAAATTAGCGTCAACGATGGTTTGGGTTTTTTTTTTTAAAATGTATTTGCAGAACATTAGAAAATGTTCCAGTAATACAATTCAATAAATGAGAGAGAGGGAAAGAGAGTCTTCCCAAGCATGGGCGCTGGCACTAGACAAGGTATTAGTCTTCCTAATTTTAGGCATTTAGAGAGCAGACTTGGACACTTGAGACAGAAGAAAACTGTAAACAGAGCATCTTTCTCTCTGCTGCCAGTGGAGGAAGCTCTGCAGACCAGTAGCCCCAGTGTTCTTGTCTAGTTTTAAGTGTCCTAGGTTCAGTGGAAGTTCTTTCTACCTGTCACATGCACCATAGGAATGCCAGTTTCATTCTGTGACTCTGGAACACCAATTAAACTGGCACAAGGTAAAGCTAAGCTCACATATGGTCTGGTCTATATTAAGCTTCTGTGTAGAACAATCCAATTCAGGAGAGACATTGAGCTGTCCTACAAAAATAACAGGGTTTGGTTTTCTTCAAGAAATCTATTCATTAATAAAACTTCTTGTTTGTGAAACCAGACTCTCACTTAGGATAGTTTTTGTGCTGAGCATTATTATTTGGCTGTGGTTAATATTTTGATTTGCTAAAACCATGAATAGCAAACAGATCACAAATACCTTGGCTCAGATTCTGTTTCAAGTATGGAGGCAGAGTTCCTCGTGTACTTTTTTGTCTTGACCCCTGAAAATGCTTTGAAGTATGAAGGATCAAGCATGTCACTGGTTTGGATTTTTTAGGGGTTATTGCTTAAATGAATTCAAGTTGGATTAGCTCCCTTCCAGCTTTGAAATCAGCAAGTTCACTCTATGCAGTCTCTCAAAGGAGTGTGTGCCTCACAGCATATGTTGTAAGGGGTGTGCTAGGAGCAAGAGAAAAGAAATGTGAGGCTCAATAATTTGTCATAGAAATCAACCTGCAATCTTTTACTCTTTTTTCAGCCTGCATGTGTTGGAGACTGAGAAAACAGGGCAAGAGCATCAAGAGATGTTCAGTGCCAAGTCAGACATAAAATAACCTGTTAAAGTAAAACACACAGCTGGGACTTTCACTTGAACAGGTTAGCAGATGGTCTGTCAGGCCATGTGTAAGGCACTGGTGCAAGTGTTTGCTACAGGCCCAGCAAGAAAGGCATTCAGGCTCTGTGGGGTATTGATTAAAATATCAGTTATTGGAACTAACAAGAAGGCAAGGGAGAATGGATAATCATACAGGCCTCCAGAGAGGTGTGCTTTCTGGTGCCTCTCAATTACTGTGACCCTGGCTCACTGGCTTCCAGCATAAGCATAGTGGAAAAACATAGTCTAAAACTGGCAATCTGTTGATTAAAATGTACAGGAGAAGGCCTGAAACAAGAGATGCAACATTTGTGAACCAGAATGATGATGCAGAAACAAATTTTCCACGGAAAGGTGTTGTTAACAATTCTGTTTATTAAACAGCCCTCAGTGGTGGGAGGGAAGTTCTGTTTTAATTTTTCATACTTGGTTGTCAATTTTATGTTTGTGGTTTTAAAAACATTGTGTGTTTCTGCTTTGAAAAGTAGATACAAAATAGGGAATGAGTATACAGTAGAAGTATCTGCATTTCAGAATATGCTGAAGGTAATTTTCTGATACAGTGCAGGGCTAGAAGAGATAGCCATATCATCATCCTTCTTTGAAGCAGGGTAAATTTAACCTCCATGGCTAGCATATTCCAGGCTTCTTATCCTCAGTTTTTCATAATACCCTAACCTAAAGGGTTTTTTACCCCAAATTAAAGCTGTGAGTAATCTTTTTATGTATGTGTGAAATGAAAGAACAGTGTGTCACTGTTTTCATTACTGTAATACCCCAAATTTACTGTTTTCTACCACCACCTTCTTAAAACTAAACAAGTCTGTCTTTCCAGCTTTTCCCTAATGAAACGTGTATTAAGCTGTGTGATTTTATTCCTATGGAATTTTTACAGTTGGTCCCTATCTTCAAGTATGGAGTCTGAAGCTGCACCTGGTTTATCAGGAGGAGATATTCACAGGGAAGAATAAAGCAGGGTAACATACTGTGGAGAGTAACAGTCATGGTCATGCACGACATAGTTATTAATATACATAGCAGCCAGATTTTCTCTTACTTTCCTTACAGCACAAGAAGTTTGGTTCCTGGCTTTGTCCTCTGTTATAACTGAGGTTCTTTGCAGTGTGCTGCTGAAACAATTACCCCCTTCTGGTCACCTCCCTTCCTTTTTTTTCTTTTTTTTTTTTCCTCCCTAATCCAAGTGCTATATTTCTACCTATCTCTACTGAATTTCTTTATACTTATTCCAAGCGTTTCTCCATTTGGAATGGCAGTCCTGTCTCCTAAAGCATTGATAAGCCTTACCCTTTAAATTGTGAGCTAAATTCACAAAATTTAGTTACCTGACACTCACTATAAAATACTTGCTGAGATCAGGGCCTTGCTTCATTCCCACCTGATATGAAAGTATTGATCCCTGCTCAGAATATTGAGAATGTTTTTCAGGATAGTCCAGCAGCAGATTGCATCACATCTAATACCTGTTCTTCAGCATTTGTAATTATGAGATCTCCAGGAAGACAAAGCCAAGATATTCAGAGTGATGCCAGGTTGGAGGACAAGAGGGTCTAAACTGATACATGACCTTTTTACTTTGAGTGAGACTTCACAGAGGTGTTGTGCAGTCTCCCTGGGAGGTTTCAAGACATCAGTAGATAAAGTCTTGAGCAGTCAGGTCTGATTGCCCTCATTTGTGCAAGAGGCTGGACTGGAGACATGCTAAGGTGTATCTGTGTTTCTGTTCTTTCCCAGATCTGATCTTTTTACTCTTTGTTTGTCCTTCTGAGATTTTGACAGTTCTTCATATCCCAGAGCCTGCTTTCAACAGTTCCCTATTTTCCCTGGGGGAATCATCATAAGATCTTGCTTATGGTGTATCAGAGATAGGTAACTTGTTTTGCCATCTGTACAAAGCCTTAGGTTCCACCCCATTTCCTTCTTTTCTCTGTTACAACGTATCAGTTCCCGCATCCCATGTTGTCTATGGGCAGTTTGCTGGTGACAGCAACACTTGTGAGCAGTGACACAACCACAGTGACCCTGTAATTGCCACCTTCTGGACTGTGCTTCTGCATCTGAAGGTGGTGAGCAGGACCATGCAGTTACAAAAGGACTCTCCTCACTGCTCTGTGCCTCCATCTAGCCTGTGCTCATGTCTTTCTCCCACCCCCCACCTACCTTCCCTGTGAGATGTAACATCTTGGTGCTCCTTCTCAAAGGAAATGATTGAGTCTAGTCTGTGCTACACCAGGGTTGTCATACACTACCTGGCACAGCAGCACAGCTCTCTTGGGGCAGTGTCTGTCTGTGAGTGCTGCTTAGTTTTAACTGTCAGAGGTGAACTGAAGTGATCAAAAAAGCTCTTAAGTTGAAATTTTGCGTGGACCTCAGAAAAAGTAGGCATATTCCCATCAGTAACTGGTCCACATCCATCACTTTACCCTAGTTCTACTACCACGTTGGCCTGTTATTTAACCTTATCTAACTTGCCCATGGAACTGAAGAACCAGCAGGCGTTCCCTCTCTGCTGGAGGAGAACAGGCAGTTTCCAACCCCTCTGGTGCAGAAGCCCTTTTTCCTTCCTGGACTGCTGCATTTATCCATCTGTTTTCCATCCACTGTGGTGCTCAGGGGTGTGTGACTGGACAGTCCCCCCCTTGGCCCCTGACACCACCTCCCAGCACAGCACTTCCAGGGGAAGGCTGCCCTTCCTGCCACGCTCTCCACACTGGAGGGAGCAGGGGCTGGTTAAAAATAAATTTGGGAGCAGATGGTGAGGCAGATTATTGTTCATCCTAGGGCGATGATGATGATGTGCCAGCTAACTGCTGGTTGTCTATCAGAATTAATCAGGAGCTGTGGTGGCACATGATCAATGAAGCCACTGCTCCCCCTGGGAAAAGGGAAGGAAGGAGCAGAGAAACAGGTCTGTAAAAGAAATTGTTGGAAAAGCACTTGTTTTGAAAATACAAAAAGTTTCTGATGGAGAAAAGACTCTAATAAGAAAAAGAGGAATGTTTTTAGGATTTGGGGTTTTTTTATCTACTAACACTCTTTTATATATCTGCAGGTATGCTTTGCTTCTGAAAAGCAACTGGGAAAACTTGGTCACTTTCTTCTTGCATTTGTATCACTAGAATTGCAGATCATCTGAAATAAAAAGATTTAAGAGGTTTGTAGGACCCTTACAAGCATGATCTCTATTGCTAGTATGAAATGTTATCCATGAATGCACCTGTTTTGGATTTGTCATCAGTGTCAGAGGAAAGGACTTGACACTTGCTGTGCTCAAAACACTTCACAAATGTTAAATCTCTGCACTCACAAAACAGACAAGGCAAAAGCTGACTCGACCCACTGAGCTGAAAGGCAGTATCAGGTCTGATGCTTTAGCAATTGGAAGGGTGGTTTATCCATGTTACCTTCTTTTTCACTGAGGAGGTTAATGAAATGGTTTAAGAATTAGCAGTGACGGATCAAATTAAGAAATAAAATAGGAAGTACATTTTTGGTTATTGTTTTGTAATGAAAAATAACAGTAATTTTTGATCACTTAGTCCGCTTAAATAACATGTCATTTTGTTAAGCTACTAACATGCGTTAAACCAAATGTCTTACTTCGTGTGTTCAGCTTCTGTTGTCCAGGCTATGTCATGGCATCTCCTTTCAAGGTCCACCCAAGCTGATGTCCAAAGATAAATTTTGCTGAGGTGTAATTGGTAGAAAATTTATGCTTTGTTTTGGAAGATGATATACTAAGGATTTTTTTATCTAAGACTGTCGGGTCCGTACAGTCTATCTTAAATAGTACATTCTCCACAAATATATAGTATAAAATGCAAAAATTTGGATGAAATTTGTTATTTCTGCACTTTTTAAATCTGTTCTTCCTTTATACTTTCTATTAAGAAAGTAGTGCTGGTTTAGGTTATACCATAATCTGAGGGGTCTGTCTGTAATGTAACAGGGAGTGTTAAAGCAAGGCTGAATTCAACAGCTGCAGCTTTTATTTTTCGTATAATTTGATATGTTAGAAATAAGATAGAATGGCATAAAGAGAGGTGATGCTTCTGTACTCAAAAGTTGCACGTGTCAGGAGACTTTCTGTTGCTTTGTCTGGCACTACTGTGAGCTTCATCAGTCTCTAACAGTTCTATGAGTGAGATGGCAGATCACTGGTGGCTTATCTGCAACAGCAGTAATCTGTAGATCAGGAACCCTGTTAAAATATTCCTGATACTAACAAATCATTTTCTCTGGTGTATAAAATGATGAGAATTAAAAGAATTTTTTTTTTACTGGGGTATTTTTTGTTGTATGTAGGTCAGACTGAACTGGAAAGCTAGTCTCACTGGCTTTGTTTCTGATCAATTCTGTGTGCTGCTGCAGGAAGGCCAGGCTTTTACCATTTGGCATCTGTAGCACCTGAAATGTCCTTTGTTATTTGTTTAGTAAGAGAAATAATCTCAGGAACCTGTTTATTTTATTGCCCTTGCCCTTCCAAGCTTCATGCATGTTGCTGGAGTGAGAGGATGGTTGTGTGCACGTGGGATGGCTTGCTCTTTAAATCTTTTGAAGTGCTTGGATGCTGGTAAGGTGAGGTTTTGTACAAACCCTGCAGTGCGGAGGCGCCTGGCTCCATGGGTGAGCATTACTCAGTTTTACCATGAAACCCGTGATGAGAGACTGCGGCACAGAAAGCAAAAATTGCCCTTAGCTGTAGAGAGATTTTTCCTCTAGGAAGAAGAATAATTGAAAACAGCACCTTCTTTCCAAGCAGTTAGTAGAAGTGAGAGTGCTGGGAATTTGATCTTTGAAGTGTTGTTCGCAGAAATCCTGTTTATTAACACAAGCCTGTGGCACCTGTGTCTCTTTCACCAGGCCATGCTGTTGTTTTAGTCCCTCTCACCTGTGAAGGCCCATGTGGCTCCCCCTGCATGAGTCAAAAGAAAAGGATAGAGAAGATAAAAACATACATCTCCTCTATTCTTTCTTTCCCTGTGGCACTGTAAGAGAGAGGTACCCAGACCTCAGTCCAGGCTTCACGAGAGATCCTGCCCAGTGTAATGGGCCAACATTTGAGCAGCTTCAGCAATTTCTCCTGCATGTTTCACCTGGTGCCCTGTTATTCCCTCCTAATCTCTTTTTTGAACATTTTTGTAGTCCTAGTCTGCGTTAGCTTCCCTTTATGCTCCAGGTTCCCTTCTGGCATCTGTGCAATTCTTTCACTTAGAAATTTCCAAATCATTTCTGTCCATGGCAATTCTGGCACCGTGCTGCAGTTTGGAGCTTAGCTCAGTCCCGAGAAATCTCTCTTTCCATTTATTCTCCCTTACATTTAATGTGAAAATGGGGTCCTCCCTGGCAGTCTCTGGAAAGCACTGCCCAAGCTTTTAGGGCTGTTCCCGTTACTCTAATGACTCTGCATGGACAGAGGGAGGAAGGGTGGTTAAGCACTAAGTGCTGTCTTTGGAGGAAGCTTTTCCATCACACTTTGGACTTCTCTTCACTCTCTTCTGCCAGCTCTGGCCTGAGGCCCAGGTTGTGTGCAGGTGGGAGCTGGCTGGGCAATCCTTCCCCAGCCAGGAGAGGTGGCCCTTCATGGAACAGTACTGGGACTGGTTTCATGTGGTATGTAGTTTTCACAAGGACATGAGAGAGTTATTTCCTTTGAGAGTAAAGAAGAAAGAACTTCTGCACAGAGGAGTTTTTAAAAGGCATAACATTAAGGAGAAAAGAGAACAGTGGGTGGCATGACTATCCAGAAGAAAGTCTGAAGGAACAAAAAAGAATTCATGGATATTTCTGTTTCCTTGATGGCAGGTAAGAAGTGAGGTTTAATGTGCTAAAATGTGAAAAATGCAGAATGGATCAATAGATTGATAAAAATGCTGTGTAAGGCAGCAGTTAAAAGATGGCACTTGCAGGCAAAGAGTATGTGCAGAAGTTTCTTGAGGGGATCTGTTACCTTATATATGGCTGAGAATCCAGGTTAGTTGAATAGAAAATGCTGCCTTGCATAATCCTTCACATTACCAGCAGAAAGTCAACTGAAAAGCAGCGTTCATTCTTATCACATACTGATGTGTATTTTTGCAGTGCTGGGGCACCTTCAAAAGCTGCAAGCTAGGAGCATGATCTCTTCCACCAGTAGATAGTTGGTGAATATTGCCCATAAATTATTTCAGACCTTGAGAGAGGAGGGTATTGTGATGTCTGTTCTGGTAATGGTCTGGTTTTATTCCTATTGAACCAACATTAGTAAAACTTGCTTTGTTTGTTGTGAAGGGCCTCCAAAACATCTTGGAAAACAAAAAGTGAAAGGTGGACTTAAGAGCAGTTTGTCCTCTTAAGCAGTTTGTCCATTCCATTTTGTGATGCTGTTGAAAATAAGGCTGGAAGCAACACGCTGGGTTGGAACCCTGGATCGGAGCTTGGAGCTCCTGCTTTAATTCCTCTCTCTTGCTATTTCCAGCTGCTGCCATCACAAGCACTGGTATGGAAACACATACTTCTGATGCTGGCCCTGTTAGCCTTTCAAATACTGCCTTGGGACCATGGTTTAAGGATTTTGTTCTTGCTCTTTGTTCTTAAATAGATTTCTGGTGTGTACATGAGCAGATTTGCATGAAATGCAAAGTCTCAGCATCCACTGTGTGTTCCCTTGGGTGCCCCTCTTTTTAACTGGAGTTTATTATAATGAGGAGAAAATGACATTTACATTTTTTTTTATTAATCTGTATTGTTCTCTGTTGGTGGCCCTGGGTGCTGATGTGGGAGATTTTTCTTGCTGCACATTAACTCTGATTCTGAATGCTCTGAGGAGAATTTGAAAGTAAAGGATTAAAGATGTTGCCATTTCTGAGCAGTCAAATTTGAAGCCCTTTGGACTTTGAGGAGCATAGTAGGTGTGCCAGAGTTTTGGATCTCTCTCTCCTCAGGGAATGTGTTGTATGATACTAAAGGGATTTGGTAGTGGCAATGAATATGGAAGAAAAGATCTCTCTGAGAAAATCAGGAGTGCTGGTGTAGTTTAACAAGTGGATGTCAGGCATGGGGAAAGTATTTAACATTTGCCATTGCCAGGGCAATCTAGAAGAAGCTTCTGAAACCTTCTGTTTCCCTGTCCCCAAACACTTGAGATCTTCAAGGAAGAAAAATTCTGGCCTGATGTATTTGAAGGCGTTGCCAAGGGTGTCTTATCTTGGCAATTCCTCCTTCTATTGTTAAAAGCAGGGTTCATTTTGTGCCGAGAGGGTCCGGAATGAGTGCTGGACACTATTCTTAGCCATCTGTAATAACATTCTAGCACCACCATTTTTCCAAATTATGCTTAGGATAATGTAACTGCCGAAGTAAAATCTGCTCTGCAGCTTAACAGAGGGACCTTCTGTTTCCAGGACTGCCAGTCCCTCAATTTTTATACGTTTACACACTGCTCTCAGGAAGAATAAATAATACATGAATTTATGCATTGGCTAAGTGAAATTTCTTTCTGATTATAGTGAGACACTGTTTAATAGTAATTATAAAATATATTTCTTTCATCTTTTGCTATTCCTGCTGTGTGTTGAAGAGTGTGCCTTTATGTCTTTCGTTGTTGTTGTTAAGTTACCATCTTGTTTTTAGTTTTTAAACAAATTGATCATTTTTCATATGTTAGGGAGTTGCAGTTTTGAAACCTGAACACATTTCTGGCAGAATTACCTCATCTGAATCAGAAATAGTGCTAGTGCATGAGTGCCCTTAAATAAGGTGGCTGCTACATCTATATTACAAGAATAGAAGCTTTGAAAGGAAACTGATTGACATTTATCCCAAATGGAATGTTTACTCTATGTTTAATACCTGGTGGGCAATTCAATACTCTGAATCTGTATTAAACATGTTTAATATTAAATGTTTAAGAAGCATTATTAAGGCTCAAAATTCAGAGCTGTATCTTGGTATGCATGTATTATGAAATGGTGTTGAATTGTATGGTGAAACGCTGGGTTTTCTACTTACTAAATTCATAGAATAAGCTATTTTCAATCACCCATATCCAAAGGCTGATTTGGAGAGTAGGAGTATGTATGACTCCTTCCCAAACCTGTAGGCTGGGGAGTTGAATGCTGTTCTGGGAACCTGGATTTTGCTCTCCTGTCTTCACTGTACAGTCCCATTTCATACTGAACAGGAGGTCAGTGAAGACAAGCTGTTGGAAGGTGAACAGTCATTGCTCATGCTCTAATTCACAGAAACCTATCTTAAAACCTTCTGGTGTGATACAGAGAAGGATCAATCTCATAGCTGTTGTCTCAGTGGGATTTATGCTAGAATATGTACAGACCTGAGAAAAACTGCATTGATATTTGGGGCACATAAAGGTAAAAGGAGGGGGTTTTTTACTTCATTGTGGAGTCTTGGTCCCAACTGCAAACAGTAGATTACACAACTTTCTTAATAATTCAGATATTGAGGAAAATTTAAATAAACAGTTTAAAATCTTTCTTCAGATAATATTATTAGTTACATTATTTGTTCCTAGCGTGATTTTTAGCTGAAGTGCTGTGCTTGACATTTTCTATCATGCACTCCACATGCTTCCTCACTCATCTGAGGCAGAATTGTGATAGAAATGATGTTTTAGCAAATTTCCATCTAGGATCTGACAATAGGATGTATCCAGCAGGGTACAGTATTGGTTGTTGCTGTGCCTCCTGCCCATAATGGCAATTGTATGTACCTGGTATTAGGTCTTCAGAAAAGGAAGAGGGGGATAGAGAAGATGCTGTAGTTCATGAGCCTGTTACTAGGAGAGCTGTCAGGTTTGGAGGCAGGATCTGTATTTAGCAGTCTGCATCTGCTGGGGCCTCATGCAGCGAGCGTGGTGATTTGGGTGCAGTGCTGTTGGAGGATGCTCTGTGTGTGCAGCAGCTGCTGCACTGACCTTCTCTGGGCAGCACTGGCCCATGAACCTTTCAGTTCTCTGCTCTCAGGTACCACCCACATTTCCTGGATTTGCCCTGTCACCGTCTCTGACCAAGGCTACTCATCTCCATTACAATATCCTATATCTTCTTTATAGTTAGAAATTATAAAGCAAATTGAGTGAAGCCTGATACATTTTGGATTTCCATGGCAAAACTGGATGTTTTATTACAGAAGTGGGTCAGTGAATGTTCCCCAAATGCTGACATTTTCTACACGTGGTCCAATATTCATTTTCATGCTTTGAGTTCTGACAACAGGGTCTGTTTTGGGCTATCTCAAACAGGACTAATATAAGAGGTTAAACTTTGTGTGTCACATTTCAAGAGAGAGTACTGCAATCAGCCCTGGGCTGTGGAGTGGCCCCAGGAGCTTAACATCCAGTGGACCATGAAACCTGTCTCAGAAAGATGAGATGTGGCATTACATTTTATGTAACACACTGTGCTCTGTAACTGGCTCTTTTATTGCATGTGTAGAATCTCTGAATTACTTGCAAGAGAGAATGGTGTATTGCTGTGGTGTTCAGAAGACAGCTTTTTTTGGTGGATTTCTCTTGGTTTTTTTTCCTGGAGCAGCTGCATTTTTGAAACATGCATGTGGATAGAAATGTACTAGGGGCTAGGGGTTTCCAGTACAGTGAGAAAAGAGGGATGGGGCCAGAGAAGGCTACCTGATGAAATTAACAGCAGACTCATCTTTCTGTGTGGCAGGAGTGCATTTCCCACTCAGACACACTGGATTGCTTTCTTGTTGAGAAGGTGAGAACAGTTTGATGAGGGCTGAGAAGTCTGTTTAAGTTTGGGAGTCACTAAAGGACAACAGCTGCCACCAGTCTAATCTGCATGATGATTAATCCAGTTAACTATCAACTGTTTTACCAATTAGCTTTGTTACCAGATCAGTCCCTTAACGTCATTTGAACTCTCTTTACTTTCATTTAACCCTCAGCTTGCCACTTCTAGGCTGAGTAGGCTGAGTATCCTTATAGCCTAATGTAGAGTATGTTATGGTAACTGATGATCCAAGTCTGTTGTAGCCACTTGGCCTACGATTTGTGTCTTTAATGATTCAGCAGAGATATGCCTTTAGGTGCTGCTGTAAACAGTCCTCTAAATCTTAAAAATCAATGATAAATGAAAGGAACTTAATTATCATTTGTACTGACAGCACTGCCTATTACTTAGGTTGCTAAGTATTTTCAGTACATGAGATTGGCTTGTTGGTGGAGGGCAGGCATAGGAATTGTTCTGTGATTTTTGTTCTGTTCAAAACTTTGTCAAACATTTAGAGTATGCTGAGTTTTTCCCGTTTTATGCATCTGACTATCTTTAAATTGCTTAGGAAAATTTAATTAAATTTAATTAATACGTTTGGCTGTATTGAAGAACAGGCTGATGAGAAAATGGAAGGGGAGACCAGAAAAATGTATTTTCTTTTGCCTGTGTAATATTGTTCTGAATGACAGGTTGTGCTGTGGAAAGATCTTCTATCTCTCTGGCTTGAAACAGAAAATTAGTTTGTTGACCAGGGCTCGAATCAAGAGGCAGAATTAGTTGATCTAAAGAGTGTGAGGCGGAGAGGCTAAAATTGGAAAAAGAAGTCCTGGAAAGAAGAATGGACAAAGAAGTCTGAGAAGCGAGTGAAATCCAGGCTGAAAAAGCAGGACAGATAGACCAAGACTTGCTAGCAAGGAGAATAGGACCATCAGAGAAGGAAAAGCCAGAACTGGAGTGGGAAGCAGATGGGAAGAGCTGGATAGAAAACTTTAAGCGTGGGGCTAGCAGGTAGAATAGCAGATTCCCACAAGACACCTCTCTTTCAAGAAGCAAGAGCAACACCCAAGGTGTTTCCTTCTCATCCTCTCTTTGCTCCAGGAAGCAGGCTGGCACAGCATCCTGCTCTCCTGCAGCACTAGCAGGTTGTCATCTTGCCTTTGGTGAGTCAAGTGGCAGAGGCCTGGGCGGAACTGAGGGCTCCAGGTCTGCAGATGAACCATCTGGCCGCTGGTACAGCATCCCATGGTGGGAGGCATTTGTCTGCCTTCCTGGTGGTAGGAACCTAGGAAATTCCTGTCCTTTCCTTGGGGTCTTTATTCTCTCATTTTAACATCAGATGAAGCACTTGGGGTTAAGGAGTGCTGAACTAAAGCTGCCCGTGCATCCTGTAACCTTTTCTCTATGACATAATTCCCCCCTCTGCCAAAACGTGCTTTGCTCAATGAGAGAGAGGAGTTATACTTACAGAATGCAATTTCTTTGGCTTGCTGGAGAAAAAGGAAAAATGCAGTGTAAGAATCAGGGAATTACTTGAAGAAAATGGCTGCAGAAGCCACAGGAACATGATCTGATCCTCCAGGCCAGTTGAGTTGTGATGCCGAACTAGTCATTTTAAGCTTTTCAGAGGCTGTCATTAGCCATTGTACCTAACTCAGTGGAGATGCCCAATCCTAGAGCCTGAAAGAAGAGTGGTAAGAATACTGCACGTTCTGTTCCGAAAAAGAAGTTTCAGAAAAGCATCTTAAATCAACTACTGCTCAAATCAGCAGATACTTCTGAAATTGTGCCATCTGTGCCTCAGCTCACTCACCATGTAATGGTAATAATGCTACTTCTGAAAGAAGGTTGTGGGAGATTTTGAAAATAAATTAGCTTAATGTTTTGTGATGCAGTCAAGAATAAAGAATTGGATGAGCGTGAAGGCTGGAGGAATATAAAGGAGCTGAAAGATTATACTATGAAGTACAGTGTCATGCACCTACCATCTAATGCAAATGTCTGCTATAAACATGGAGTTCATCAACTGGAAACTACAAAGGAGAAGCAAAGATACAAAGAAGAAGAAACCTCTGGGAACATTGCTAGGTCTTGTGATAATTGAGGCAGCACTTTCATGGTCTCTTACAATGTGATCTTAAAAGGTCTCAGTGACTATCAGAGAAGCACTAATGCCTTTGAGCTTTTGGGAGAGCTCATCTGGACACTTGTCTATACTTCCATCTTCACAGCAGAAAGATGAGAGCAAACTGGAGAAAGGGCCAGTGAGGCTGTTAGCAAGGTCAGAGAAATAGGTGAGCAATTTTAAAAGGTAAAGAAGAATATATGGCCTTGCAAAATGAAGACTGGAGGGGTAAGACAGCAGTTTGTAAGTACACCTGAAGGATTAACAGCAAGGTGGAAACTGGATGAGATGAGGTACAGTTCTTGGCAAAACAGTTATTAGGTTTGAGGTGAGTGGGAATAAGTTGAGGTTGAAAATAGAATAGTTTCTTGAGAGTAGAGAGAGTTTTGGGCAGCATCCCAAAGGACAGAGTGAAAGACCCCTTGGTGGGCTGGAGGTAAGGCTTGAACCCTTTGACAGAGGTGTTCAAAGCAGGGCTCACTCCTGGGCTATAGATTCAGGAGTCTATAGCCAGTTAAATGTGTGAACTATAGCAGATGCAGCATGCACACTTGGACATCCTGCCTTCAGTGTGTGTGGGTGGTTGACCTTTTCTTCTCTCCAGTGAAATCAAGTCATTAGGAATTATCTCTAAATATTCTGGCCCCATACACGAGAGCTTGAGCTGCTTTAATTTAGTAAGCCTTGGGAGGCCAGATTACCGGGGTATCTGCCCCACAGAGTCTGGGAACATATGAGGAGATGTCTTTCAGATGGCTGGTTTTTAACGTGCAGCCAGAGAGCTCTGTTGAGTGCCCGAGCATGTGTTCAAAGAAGGGGATGTATGTGCTCTCTGTTAGCGTTTCCAAGATGCAGAAAAGTCTCATGTCTGTTTGCTCCAGGATATCTGTTAGTCCTGGTTTCTGCAGCATTTTGGAATTGAAAAACTCTGTTGTGTAAGGGCTAAAGGGAAAAATACATTGTTGGAGTGGAAACATTGCCATTCTCAGCCTTTGGACGGCCTCCACTTCATGTTTGTCACATGCAATTCATATCTGAAAAGAACATGTGTCACTGCTGATGTGATGTGCCATGTCATAAAAGCTTTGGTGACATTTTCTGACCTCTTAAAAACTAACAAAAGCAGTTTGCAACTTGTAAATGCCATCTGCCATGGCAAAGCAGCTTCCCAGTTCTCTAATCACATATGGCTCTTGTGAAATGCTGCATCACCTTGAAAAAAATCAGCATATTAATGGAGGAAGCTTGTCCTTTCACTCATTCCCAAATTCTTTACATAATTCATCTATTAACTTTTTTTGCTTATTAAGAACCCTGAGGGGTGGAAGTTGCAGCAAATCCATAATAGCTTTAGGAGTTCTGTTTCATTAGAGCTGTATTTATTTTCTGATTTTTTAGTACTCTGAATTGGAACCATTCTCCCTATGATCTTAATCTTTTGCAGATACTCATGGGGTTCGCAGATGGAAGTGTGGAAAATCTGAGCTGTCTCAGGAACACGTAACAGGACTTTTGGGGGACGTGTAAAAAGAGGGGACTGTTCTTTATTAACCTGTGCTTGTTCCTGTAGTCCATTATGGGAACTGAGATGTGCTAATTACTTTAAATTGATTCAACTTATGTCACACCGATAGCCTCAGATGTGGAGTAAGGAGACTAAATGTTGGGTTTGGGTTTTGCTGGGCTGACAGCTTATATAATGAACAGTTTTGAGTCAGTAGGGACAGTTTTTACAGCCTGGAAAAAATAAGCAAAGTGTTTCATGCTTGGATAGGAGAGAAGAGCACTTTATCCACTTATCTTTTACTTTGCATAGTACTGTTGTTGGCTGGTCTGGCTTTTGCATGTCAATAAGACAAACTTTCTAAAGAGAGGATTTATTGCAGGAAATGTGTCCATATTACAGGCCATGTACACAACATGCATTAATTTCTGAGTAACAATGAGCAAAAGCTGCTTCAGATGGTGCCGGGGTACAAAACTGCATCTCTGCAGACTGGTGAGAGGCAACAGATCTCCCTTCTGTCATAAACAGTTCTTTTTGTGTTTGCTGAGACAAGTGTGAGCATTGTCTAGCCCTCACAGCCAGCGCTGAAGAAGTTAGGTCTGTTTTTATCGCTGTATTACAGGCAGGGAAGGAGATGTGCTGCAAAATGAAGTGACAACACTAGCAAATCTGTGTAAGCAGCAAACCAAGATACCAGAAGCCCTGGCTTGCCAGCCTGTCTCGTTACATCATGCCCAAGTGCCCTGGGCAAACCCTGTTCTTTTGACTGTGCTTGTACATGGCATTGGTGACATAGCAGACTTCAATACTGATTCTAACTCTGATTTTTATACATAAGATTATCATTTCCATGGCAGGACCTATCCTCAGGCTCCTTATTGGTGAAAAGATCTTGTCATTTCTTCGTTGGGTTACTGAGAGGTGAGGCTAGATGTGCATGGGTGTCACAGAATGGATAAATAAAAAATATCACCCAGGGACAAGAGAAATCAAGAAGCCTGTGAGCATCACTCTGGATGTCATGTTCTGAGGTGGCAGGGGTATGTTCTCAGTCCAGCACTTGCAAGACAAAGCCATTACAGTGTGCTGCTCCCTCCTAGCAGACCAGATGGAAAGGTCCCACTGTGCACGTACCGCCCCAAGGGTCCTGCTCACAGATGGAGTGATGAAACCCAAAAGCTGCTGTGCAGGAGTTCAGTGGGTTTTTTGTAGCTGCTTTGCCATGTAGCCATTTCAGTCTGACCTGTTTTTAGAGATCCTGACGAGGTCTGCAAAACAAACTTATTTTTAACTGCTATTCACATGATTCTTATCTTACCATTCGTAATTTTAAGAAGCTAACATGGGAGTTGGGTGGGATAGGTTTTTGCATTGGCTGCTCTGCAGTAATGACTTTTTTGCCTGGTTTGGCCCTGAAACAGAAGGAGAAGCCATCTCTTTTTTGCAGTAGCTGCAAAGTGAAAACAGTTAGATTAGCAGGTACTGCAGGCTGGTTGGTGCAGTGTAAAACTACAGTTTTATTGTGAAATCAGCCCATTGGTGTGGCCTGGGAGATACCTGAAATAGAGGATATTTGAACTCCTCAGAGGATACTGTGTAGCTTTTTTATCACAGCCCAGTCATAGCTGACATTTAAAATGCGCCGCAAGGAGGGAGGGAGACTAGGAGATGTCTCAGTAGAGGTATTGCAGCCCATCTGGGCTTTTCAGAGCGAGAAACTGTACCCAGCTGGGTATCACTGGATGGTATCAAAAGGCTTGCTTTGTTGTCTGCTTGAATAATAACCAGGTACACCGTGTGTGGGAAGGGATTTTCGGGGCAGAAGAACTCCTTAGCATCCAGCGAAGGGAACAGCAAGGCACTGCTGTTGGGAAGGCTCCGTGAGGAGCTGGGCCATGCTGCTTTCCTGCCAACACTGAGCAACCCCTCTCGTTTCAGGAACTTTCCGCTGTACGTTCTGTGAGACTGAAGTGGAGGAAGATGAGTCGGCAATGCCCAAAAAGGATGCGAGGACACTCGTGGCAAGATTTAACGAGCAGATTGAGCCCATCTACGCGCTGCTGCGTGAGACAGAAGATGTTAACTTAGCCTATGAAATCCTGGAGCCAGAACCCACAGAGATTCCTGCCCTGAAGCAGAGGTGGGAGCTCGCCTGGTCTTTCCTCACTGTGCCCCTTGCTTTTACACTGTTCCTCTGCTCTGTGGGCCTTTCCCAAACCTGGTGCAGGACTGACTTGTATAGCACCAGCTATGCAAACAGCTGACAGACTGCTCCAGGCGTGTGTGCCTCACAGGGAGACAGAGGGCTGCTCAGTGATTTTTTACTGAACAAGGCAAATGACTGTTCTTCTGGTCTGCCCTCTGCATGTATTTTTCTATGAGGTGGGATGCTTGAATTGCCTGCTGCTTGCCATGCTGCAGCTGGTATGCACACCAAGCCTTTGGCCCAATATTTAAAAGATGCAAACTGCAGCTGCTTAACAAAGCTCTGTATGTGCCACCTATGCTGTCTTCTGTCTCTCAAACACTTACCTTTCGTCTGTTCTTTTTGCTTCGCCTCAGCTTTTGAAACGAAGCTATCTGCAATCCACACCTTGTATTTCAAATCCTCATATTACAACATTCTAGTTTGAAGACATTACTTCTAATAAGCAGGGTTTTTTTGTTCTGATTTTGCCCAACTTGTTACACACCTCTTCTTTTCAGGAGAAGACCATGTTGGAATCAAAAACTCCTTAAAATGTTCTTACCCATGGGAAATGACACTTTCTTTCAGAACATTCCTAGCTTTACAAAAACAGATGATGTTTAAATAATGTAAAAAGATGTGGGGAGCTGTCAGTTTTGTCAGCTGTGGTGAAATGTGATGCACTTCTCTGTATTTAAAAAAAAATTAATTATACACATGGGGGAAAAGAACTGTAGCATGAGGGGAAGCATTCCCACAGTGCCTTGGGGTGCTTGGCTTTAGTTAATAGGAGAGCAAGCAGGATACTCTTTTTTTTCCTCTCAGGCTAACCTTGAGAAAGAATGTTCCTCATATATTCATGCTAGACAGCTTCTAATTAATATAATAAAAATTCTTTGTCTGTTCATAGTCGTTTTCTAGCCAAGAAGGTAGTTTCTTTTCCTCATCATTCTGATGGAAAAACAGAAGCAATATAAAGAGCAGAAAAGATTTTTCCAAGGTCACTCAACGTGTCTTTGGTGATACGGGGAATTCTTTGACGCCTTTATAGCCCAGCTGAATCATTAGACTGCTTTAAAATATTTTTTCAGTAGTTTAAGTAGTAGAACTGGGCTAACCCTACCAAAAAGAGAGTAATTTTTCAGTCTTCCCTTTTTGTGTACAGGAAATTATCACAGCAGAGGCCTGGTGCAGTCCCATTGATTAAATAGCAACGCCCACTTACTTGACTCTTAAATACTTAAAAAACATTGTAAATGATTAATTACTCTGTGCAAGGAATGACAAAATAAATAGGCAGCTTTTTAAATGCTTACTTGAACACAACTTGCTTCAGCACATACAGTGATTTAATTATTTATTAACTCTTATTAATTCAAAGCAGTTAATTCCATGAAAGCACTGCTGTGAGATTTTTCTTTAAGTGCCAAACTCTGGGTTATTTATTCTCTCTGTTTTTATGGAGTCTTGAGTGTCTGAACTCAATGACAAAACTGACATTTGGTGATTCTGAAACAAACTGAAAAGGTCACAAAATGCCTGCATCCTCTCTTTGCAGTAACTTGGGCAACTTCAGGTGTTTTCAGGAGAATTACAGCTCTAAGGGGCCCCACTGGCATTGCATAACTGTCATTCACCTGCCCTGGGAAACTGAGTAGATCTTCATTTATGTTTTCCTAAGAGGTTGTTAATTTTCTGAATCATGGGAGAGCATGAATTAGCCCCACAGGTTTCAAAATAAACCTGCTTTACTTAAACTCTGTGGTTTTTGAAAAATTGTGGATTTTAATAACCCTTCTATTTCCTTGTGTCAAAATAGCATGAATTCAATTAACAAAAAATCTTCACAGAATTAATTTTCTGTGGTCATGCTGTCAAGAACCATGGGTTGTCTGTTGTGAAGTTGAAGCTCTTAGGAGCAGTACAGTAAAAATGTATTTTGTTTTATCTCAAATGTGGTAAAAAAAGAGAGTTATCCCCATTATCCAAGACCTTTCTTAATAGTCTGGGCAGGATTGAGATGAAATTTTCAAGTTGTTTGCCCATTGCACAGTGTGGTTTCTCTTTCAGCTATGTCAAGGGCTATTTATGTTGCCTTTAAAGGCAGCTAAACCACTCATTACAGGATTTCCATCAGGGTGAATAAAACAGACTAAATGTAGGTGCCACAGTTCCTGCCTGCAGGGTGGCCATGTGAAGTCTAGAGCAAGGTGGGGAAAAAGTAGTCGTGGATCTAAGAGAGAAAGAGAGATTTAAGAGATCCCTTCATCTGCTCTGTGCTGCCTGTAAGGCAGCTCCCACTCCTGGCCTTTTGTTGGTGCCTGCTCCAGTGGTGTCTAATCCTGTACTTTGGAACAGGCTGTTGAACAGTAAGTTCTCTTCTTGCAGAAAGAAGTGTTCCCCTGCTCAGGTAGTCTTGGGGTGGTGCTCACACCTACCAACAGTGTCACTGAAGATAAAAAGACGTAAATTGAGGCACATTTGCAAAGCTCACTGGGGTCCAAAATTAGACAGAAAGTATTTAGATAGCTCCAGCTCAGTGTGGGACATTGCAGTAGATCAGGTGAAGTAATTAGTGCTGTAGGTGTCTCTTAGAAGTGTTACTTTCATTATCGAAATGTTCCTGACATCATGGAATAAGTGTTTTGCAGTTAAATGGTTCTGTGTAGGACAAAAATCAATTTCAGGCACACTTAGAGGGGCTTCTGTGCAAAAGTATTCTTAGGTAGTTCCTGGCACTTCTGAGGGTTTAGTGTCACGCTGTAGTCATGGGAAGGGAGAGCTTGGGTGAGAGCTGCATTGTGCATCCTGTGAGGAAAGTGGATTACATAAAATCGTCAGGGAAACGCTAGTTAGAGATTTCTATTGTGTGGGAAGCAGAGTGGTGCTTTTCACAGAACACACGCCTGTCTTGGAGAGCTGCAAGGTACCAACACTTGAAATAACATGCTGGGAAGAAGGTCTCTGTGGTTCCTTAGGTTACATAAGGAATGCCATGTGCATGAGCCTTCTGCCCCAAAATTCAAGGCTGCTGTGAAGCTCTCCTAGCAGAGCTGGCTGCAGGATTGCCAAGGACACGAGACATGCTAACACAGATGCTGTGAAGTATTTTGTTAACAGATCCCTGCCATTCCGCTACTGAGAGGCTGTGAGTAGCTCTCCATCAACAGTGTGGCTGAACACACCAATATTTTTTTTATCTGGGGAAGAGCAATGCTCACCTACCTGTGTAATTTCCCCTCACTGTTGTACACATAAAAATCCAGCAGAATTAGCTCATCAAACAGTGGTAATGTCCTTGCTGAACTAAAAAACTTCTTCATATTAGTCAGGTCTTCACCAAGTGCAAATTTATTTTAAGCTTCTTGGTTGGAGAAAAGGTCATTGGGTAGACAGCAGCAACTGAACCATGCTCACTGATGACAACTGTCAGCTCAGCTGGCATTGTGGAGTATCCCTGATGGATTTACTTTGGACAAGAGGAGGAGTCAAGGCAGGGCTGTTCCTCATGAAGAGCTGTAGTTACCCCTGGCAATCAGATGACTGAAATTATGTAGCTGGAGGTGACTGCGGTCTGCAGCGGATTTGTTTCTCTGAAAAGATGAATTCTCATTCTGAAGTAGAGGAACAGTCACGTAGTTTGGCTTTCCCCACTCTATGCATACATAGCAGCACAGGCCAGGGTGTATTTTAGGCTCATTGCCATTATCAGTGTGCAGAAAATATTTCACCTGATATCCTCTTTCGATGAGATCCAAGCAGCAGTGTTTTTCTCCATCCGTCTCCTGAGCTTCTTAGAAGGGGCCCTGGAGGGAAGTGTGCTGAGAGCAAAGGGGGGCTAGGCTTTGACTGCCATATCCTTCCCATGGGTCAACACCTTTATTTCTCCAGTTTTCCCACAGTGAAGACAGTTCTTGTGTCTCCTCCTGCACTCCATCAGCATACACAAAGCCTTTTGTCCAGCCCTGGTCCTCTGGTTTGAAGGTGCTCTCTCTTCTTTCCTCTCTGCCTGAACTCCCTAGTCCTCCCAAGGCTGCATCTGTGGATGGTACAGATCTCCTGTGTAACACAGGAGAGGTGATTTCTCATGTACAATGTCACTCACAATTCAAGCAAAGGTGTGAATTGTGTTTTTCATGGTGAGTTAACTCCTTCAGGAGTCCTGTGATTAATAACAGTTCACAGCACTGAGCATCCTGGGCCTACTATCTACCTTGGTTAAACTTCAGTGCTTTTTTAATGCAGTATTTGGTTGGTGTGTGAAGGCCAAAAAGAGGCTTTTGCAAATACCAGACTACTGTTTGACTGTGTTTTTGCTGCTGTGGCTTTTGTTTCAGGGAATTCTGGGATTTTATGCTTGTTTTAACATAAGTGCATCTGCATCTCTAGTGCTGCCTCTTCTTTTCAGTGTCTGTGGTGGATGTTGCCCTGGCCCTATGTAGGGTTTCCCACTAGAGAACCACAAGTTTCCCAAACCAGTGAGCTGGCACAGAAATTCCTGGCAGCATGTGTTAGAACTGAGAATGAAAGTTCTCAGTGCAAATGATGGGAGATAACTAATTATAATTTAAATGTTTTTGTCTAAGGAGGGCCTTGTTCTGAGAGCTCTGTTTTTCTCCTTTTAACTTCCATGTAGCAAGGAGCGTGCAGCTGGTGCTGGTTCAGGGGCAGCAGCTGGCCTTGCAGGTGGACACCATCGGGAAGCATGGACTACAAAAGGACCATCATATGAGGACTTGTATACCCAGAATGTTGTCATCAGCATGGAGGACCAGGAGGATCTGAACCGCTCTGCAAGTGAAGGAAAGCCAGCCAGAGAGAGACCCATTTGGCTGCGTGAGAGCACGGTGCAGGGGGCTTATGACCCTGATGAAATCAAAGATGGTAAGAAATTCACAGAGCAGAAGCACTGCTCTGCTTATACAAGGCCTTTACAGTGCTGTCAAAAATGTGTTCTGCTCTGTGTGTGTGTGTGTGTACAGCTGCTGCTCCCAACACAGGAGTGTCTGCTCCCCTCTGCTGTGCAAAGCACCTGTGTGTAGGCAGATGTAAAATTCCTTAGATCCAGGATTGAAATCTAGGTCAGTAAAGCTGAGCTGTCCATGAAATTTTGTGGGGGCTTCTAAAATGTTAATTAATTGTTATATCTTCCACCTTGAGAGCTTATTGCTTCTAGATGAAGGTCTTTCAGTTTCATCTAGAAAGCTGTCTCCCTAATAGGTCACTGCTGAAAAATAACATTTATTAATGTTCAGTGACTCTGAAGTCTACTAAATCTACCAGCAGAGTTTATATGCTCCCAGCCTTCTTGCCAATTGTTTCTCAAAACTTGTTATATATGAAGAATACTCAGAATTAGAGCTTCTGGAAGTACAGTAGGAAGGTCTATCACCTCACTCATGACAGGTGAGTCTTTATTCCCTTCTGTTTGTTTCTCATTCTCTCTGCTTTTATTTTCATTCATCTTGGGGTCAGGTTGTCCACAGACCATGGTCAAGATCTTATAACCATTAGTAGGAACATTCTGCTTTGGTATGTGTGATGTTTAAGCTTCCATGCAAAAATTGGAAATGGAGACCTTTTATGATTTTTAGAAGAATGAATCAATAGATGCCATCTTGAGTAATTTTAGGATTATGGACTGAAACTGTTCATGCCCTAGGAAGAAAAGATGGCAAAAGGGAGTCGTGTGTGAGTATGTGACCCTGGAACTTGCGCTATGTTCAGGAGAGGAGTATTTAGTTGTAACAGAAGTGAAGAAAATAGATGTGACATAATGGTCAGAAGCTACCTGAAGAACTTATTCACATGCAATGCCTTTCAAGTGTATTATGGATCCCTAAACATTTTTCAAATAGATTAAGCAAAGTGAGATGATTGAACAACCTGCTCCTGCAGTCTGTTGCAAATATTACTCACCAGCCATGGTGAGCTCTTACTCCATTTTTCTGCTAGACATTCAATTCACCTGTAGTTTTAAATTAACTCCTTGAGACAACTTTTGAAGTACATAGCGTAAATGTTTCTCAAGAAGTCACTGAGGGACATGGAGGTGGAATATCTCCTTACAAGATGGTGGCATCACTGCTTAACCTCCTCAGCTACTGAAGATCAGAATGGGAGCTTGTAGAAATAGCCTGAAATTGCTGGTGCAACATATAAACAGGAAGGACAGAAACTTGGGACCATTGACAAAGATTCACTGCTTAAATCTGGCAGAAACAGTTCTTGCAAGCAAGAGACAGCCCCTCCGAGCCACAAAGTCAGCCTTTGTGGAGCTATCTCTGGCTGTTGTAGTTTCACAGCTCTCAGTGTGATGAGCTATGATATTATTTCACAGAGGTGCTCTCCTACAGCCTCTTGTGCTCCACAGTCACAACCAGTGAGTTGAGCACATGACTGCCATCATGATGCCTTTATTCTTCCTTTCTTTCAGGAATTTGGCAGTGCTTTAATATTAGTAGTTGTAGCCATCATCCATTACTACAGCTTTATTTACAATGAAAACAGAACTCCAGTGAAATTAGGTATGGGTTTTTTGGCCTGTATTTTACCACAGGAAAGGAGTGGCCACAAACTGCCCTGGCTAAATGCAGAACTTATTTCCTTCACGTTATTTTTTCATCTCAAGTTGAAAAACCAGCACATTTCTGACTGGAGAGGGGAAAGATTTGGGAGCTGCCTGTCTGGATGTCTATGTCTGTGTCTTGGAGGAGTGGGCAAGTGGCTGCCTGTATGAAGGCAGAGTGCCAACACCTCAGCTCCAGCAGTTGTTCATAGGCAGCATCTTTTGGTGTAAGACAGAAAGTTTGCCACAGGGAGCCTGTCCTACTTTTTAGACCTTTTTTTTTCCCTCCATATTTGATTTTTTGTTGGTTTTTTTTTTTCATTTTTTTTCCATGCTGCCTGTAGTTCTTTTGGTGCTAGGTGGACTCACAGCCCTCTCACCCAGTGTAGAATTAGGAGAGCTTTTCTGTGGGATGCCACTTTTTGAGCAGAATTTTACCATTTGAATCCATGAACTGTAGACATCCTGCCTGCAAGAGCCATATTGAACCCTCCCAGCTCTTGTACAGCCAAGCTTACTGAAAGAGGAGCACAGGCCAGGTGTGTCAGCTGGGACATTGCAGTCCCCTTCAAATAAGAGGTGCAGGTAGGGAGCCACAGGGACTGTCTGGGCTTTCTGCTTGGAGAGCAGGCACTGGTTAGTGCTGTGCTGCACAGCTGAGTTGCAGGCTCTCAGCTGCATCTGCTCCATGCCACTACCATCTTCCTGTAAGGAGCTTTTCCCCTTCCTGCCTGGTATAGGTGCACCTCTGACCTCACCAAGCATGGCTGCTCTAAATGTTGTTTTATAACACATGGTTTCCACACATTCTTTGTCTGTCTGGATCCATTTCTTCTCTGTGTTAATCCTTACAGACAAGGAGCTCAGCAGGAGCTCAGGGCCTGGGCTTGGGGTCTGTATTTTAAGGACTGCTTTGCTTTCTGTTCCACTGTAATGCCTGAGTTGGACACATCTCTGGGAAAGTCTTCTCCAGGTGCCTGCCCATCATGCATTTGTTGTCTTCATTGCAATGTGCTCCTGATTGAGGCTTCCATCTAGGACCCACAGTGACTCTAGGCCTCCCAGCTCCTAGGAAATGTCAGTACTTGCTCTGCCATAATGAGACATAACTGTCTGTGCCTTTCAAGGGAGAGGAGGAGTTGGCATAGAGAAAGGGTGTGACTTGTCCAGCTGAGCTCAGTGGCAGTAATTAATGAAGGTTAAGAAAACTTCCAGGGCCATACACAGATCTCTGTGAGGAAATGCTCATTCCCTCGTGTCCCTTTGCAGGGGGCCAGGATCTGAATGCGTTCCAGGAGCGTGAGGAGAGCCGGGCAGCCCTGGATGACAATGAGGAGGTGATGCGTGCCCTGCTCATCCATGAGAAGAAGACGCCTTCCGCTTCCACCGTCACCGTCAGCGGTGCCGCTCCTCTCTCCGGCGGCAACGCCAGTGACTCCGAGAGTGAGACGAGCGAGTCAGAGGAGGAGTCTCCTCCTCGCCCTGCTGCTACAGCCACCACTACGTATGGGCTGGAGGAGGAGGAGGAGGATGAAGAGTTCGAGGTGGTGGCAGAAGACCCCACTGTCACAGTGGCTGGGCGTCCCCATTCTTACAGCCAAGTGAGCCAGCGCCCCGAGCTGGTGGCCCAGATGACGCCAGAGGAAAAAGAGGTTTACATAGCCATGGGGCAACGCATGTTTGAGGACATGTTTGATTAACTGCTCCCTGCCATGACATTTTTTAAAAGGTGACTTTTTAAGGCAGAGACTCTTTTGCAGAACAGAAGGCTGGAGCGCATCTTCCCTCCTCTGTGCGCAGGCAGGGTCACTGCGGCTCAGCACTGATAATCTCAGGCATGCTGCTCCCCATGAGCGGGGAGCAGCAGAGCTGCATGTGCCAAAACACACAGGGGAGGACGAGTCTCAGAAGTGAGGATGCTTGCAAGGTAAAAATCTGCTTCAGGGTGCCCTGCACAGGCACTGCTTTAACCTTCTCCAAGGCCCTTTCTCCTGATGGCTTTAAGTTGATTTTTGTTGCAGATCCCAGTGAAGTCCTCATCCCTGCTCTCAGGGCGCATAAAGGCTCCGTAGTCTGAGCAGAGCGCTCTGCAGAGGAGGGCGTGTGTAACATACAGCTGCCTGTGCTCAGTGGGGGGACAGGAGAGGGAAGCATTGTCTGCTGGTGGCAAGCTTGGACAGGGCTTGTAGCTGACCATCTGCCAGCAGCCACTGGCCACCAGAGTGGCTCTTTCTAAGCAGAAACCTGTAGGCAGAAACCTTTTCTTGCTCCCATTCGCTCCCTACTGGGACTCAGCACCTCAAGGTCAGGTGTAACTTGAAACAGGCAGAATGAAAGCCTTGGCAAGCACATGCAGTCAGTCACTTTTTGTCAGTGTAACAAATGCCCTCGTGGATCTGAGCTGCCAGTGCTCTGACTTGCTGGGAGCTACCTTCATTTTCCAATATTGCTGCCTGTTGCTTCTGCCTAGCCCTGTCCATGAAGACATGCAGACAGTTCACAGTGGGCAGAGCTGCTGTCAGGCAGTGCCAGAGAAGTAGCATAACTAAGTTTTATTTGCAATCTCACCAGGGCTGTATGATTTTAAGACGAATTATACAATTTTGAATTCTGCTTGGCACACTCTTTTACCACAGAAAGACATTTATCAGTGCCTATAGAGCAATATAATGTTTTTAATGTTTTTCAATTGAAAATGTTGCTTTTTTAAAATTGTTGTGTTTTCCTACATAATACTACAATAAAACAAAATTATAGAAGAATTCTGTGTTCCAGAGAGTAGGGACAGCATTATGTGCTGTTCCACTTATATGGGCAGTACAAATTTGCTGTTCACCGAGACTGTAAATCTGTTTTATACTGACTATGCTTTCTATGTTCTGCTAACCTTGTAATGCCTCCTTGGTGGTTTGATTTTCAGTTTCTCAATACTCTGAATCTCCTCTTTTTTAAATAGTGTTTTAAATTTTCTTTTAAGTCATTTTAAAGAGGAATAAATAAACAGAAACTTCTCCCTTTTGTCATCTTTCAGTTTATCTTGTGCCTAGTTGGGAATGTTGTTTGCTTATAATTTTGATTTATTGGATTCAAGGGAAAAAAACCCCAACAATTTGAGCTCTCCTTTGAGAGGACCATTTGAAATCCCACTGTACATTGTTTCTCCTTAGCAGAGCTTCCTTGAATGCCTCCTGGAATCTCCTGCACTTCCAGGGTGGATGTTCCATTACATCAGTGTTATGTAAAAAACAGAGACTGGTTTTGATCAGCACTTCCGTTTCTTTCCTCCTTCCTCAAGGGAAGCATAGGCTGATGGTAGAGGACTTGCAGACAATGTACTGCTTGTTAAAATGGTGTTCTTTTGTAGACAGGCTTCCAAGATCTTGTATCAAGCTTCCCAGGTATCAAGTCCCAGAACTGATAAGTCAGATTCAGTGATCACCTAGCAGAAAACAACGTGCTGTACCCATTCTGTCTAGATTTAATCTAGCTGAATTCAATATTAACACTGGAGAAAAGCAGGCAGATTTACAAGGAGCCAAAAGCAGAAACTGAGAATTAATCCTGAATACAGAAAGCTGCTCGTAGTCTGAACTCACTGAGACCATATACTGAGTTTTCAGTTTGCAAAATCAAGCTGTAGGTTAAGTAAAGATGAAGTGAAGAAATACCCACCATAAAAAATCTATTAAGGTAGTGGTTTTCTTACTAAACACATTTAATTGTGGTTTGTGCAGCAGTTGCAGTTTCTGTCATTCAGCAAGGCACATCCTGCACATGGGGCAATGAGAACAGTAGTTGTGGAGTTTGCCTTCCATTTCTCATCCACCACATGCAGCCCTCGGGAGGGCTGGAAAGGTCAAAGGAGCATCATTGCAGATGCCATCATTGTTTCCTGCCCTCTCCAACAGTTCCTGGCATTAGAAAGGATGGCTGCTCTGCTTTGTTCCAGCCAGTTGGGGCTGTTGAGGGACAGCCATACATGACTGCTTCCCTGTCATGACAAGCATGGCTTGAATGAACAGAAGACACAGTTGATAGTGCCCTCTTTCTCTTCCCGCAGCTGAACAGAGCTCTGCGCTCATGCCAGCAGGGAAAAACAGTCTCTGCAAGCAAAGCCAGGCACTGCCAGAAGGTTGGGGCTAATGCAAGGGATAAAGCCATCAATTCTGAAGAAGGCCCAGCCATTTCCCCTGCCTACTGGAACACATGTGCTGCATTAACGCTAACCCAATAACGCTGTCAGGCCTTCCTGGGTGGCTGTTCTGTCTAACCCCATTCAAACCAGTTCCTGCATCTGCTTCTGGCCTAAAGCACATTTTATCTGATGAGTGATATCGGAGAGTTCAAGAAGCATTTGGACAATGCTCTCAGGCACATGGCGTGATTCTTGGGGGTGTCCTGTGCAAGGCCAGCAGTTGGACTTTGATGATGCTTGTGGGTCCCTTCCAACTCAGAGTATTCTATGGATGTACAGGAGGGCAGGGCACTGGAGCTCTCTCTGGAAAGAGAACTGCATTTCTGAGGCTGCTCATGCTCCTCTTCCTAATGGTCAGAGGTGCCTCTCCCAGCTGCCTCTTCCTGTTCCCACTGCAGGTCAAGAAAACTGCAGTGGAGTGCTCCCTGGCCCAGTGCAGAGCAGGCAGGCCAGAGCAGATTAGCTGAGCTGTTGATGGAGAGAATGTGCATTGTAAACCCTGCAGAACAGAAACATTGCTTCCAAAAATTGGCTTCCTCCATCCAGCTCTTCTTGTGCTGCTGCCTCCTTCAGACTTGGAATTAACAGACTTGCTCTGTGAGAGTCAAGGGATTTGAAGATCCCCTGAAGGAATCCTAGAGGGCAGAAAAATAGCACCACCTCCTTCCTGAGACATCTAAGGAGCTGTGCCTCAGTGATGCCTGCAGTGCCAAGACATGCTGTGAAGTTTAAGAGGGCCTGGCAGGGGAAGCAGCCTGCTGTGCTTGGGTCTCTGTCTCCCACTGTGCCTCCCTAGGAGGAGAGAGAAAATTGTCTCAGGAATCAAATGCGAGACAAAGCCTTCATGGAAAGAGAAAGGTTATGAGCAGGTGGAAGGACATGTTGGCAGCAGGGTGAGCCAGCGGGCTGTGTGGGGCGGGCTGTGGGGGCAAAGCAGCAGCAGCCTCGTTCCTCTGCTGTGTGTCGGCATAAACGAGGGAGGCTTTGGGCCCTGTCCTTTGGAGCAGGGCCATGTAACACAGTGCTCCAGGTAATTGCGCTGGCCTGCCCAGGGCTGGTACTGCTTTATCCCACTGGAAGCCCTGGGCTAGGTAACCTTGCCCCAGGCTTGTTCACAGGAGGCTTGGGAGTATTGACCTAAGCATCGCTGGAAGCCCTGGGCTAGGTAGCCATGTCCCAGGCTTGTTCACAGGAGGCTTGGGAGTATTGACCTAAGCATCGCTGGAAGCCCTGGGCTAGGTAACCATGTCCCAGGCTTGTTCACAGGAGGCTTGGGAGTATTGACCTAAGCATGGACAGCCAAGGATCCCTAAGCATCACAATACGCTCCAGTTTAAAGTGTATTGACTGTGAGACAGGTCTCTTCCAGCAGCTGAGGAGCTGGGGCTGAAGTGTAGCTTCTCTCTGCTGAGCTGCTTCCAGAAAAATGATCAATTTTTACAAAGTCCAAGGAGATCATCACTCGTACAGCCTTGATAGGAGGCATAGCCAGATGCTTGAATCTGTTTAAGATGTGAATCCACAGAGAGTCACGGAGAGGCCACTGCTAAAAGGAGCGGCAGCCCAAAGCATGGGCATCAATGTCTGGGTGCTGGTGCTCTTGGAAAGCTGCCTGCCTGCCTGCTCCCTGCTAGCACACAGAGAGCAGAGCACCGGCAGCACTGGGCTGTTTGGGACTACAGTCCTGTACCTGTGGCAGAGCCATTTTATCTCCCTTTCAAAGTTATCCAGGGAAATTGGGCTTTTGCCTGTTTGGGATACCTAAATGAGCTGCCAGAAAGCAGTTTTTTATTTACCAGCATTTAGATAGACAGAATGAACCTAATTTATATTCAAACAAAAATCAGACTTTGGAAGCACCTGGTATCTCATTAAAAAACATTAAGGACAGTGAGTATTAGTGCAACCATCCTGAAGCAGCAGACAGTCTCTGAACAAGATGCTTTAAATATAATAGGTATTTTTGCTTAAAATATGTTTGTGACCTAAATATAATTTAATTTCCATGCCTTTGAAGGGTGTGATGCTAATGAAGCAGGCAGGGATGGCAGAGAGGAGGCTGAGGCAGCCGCATGGGAAGCGGCTGCACTGCAGTGCGTTAGAGCCCCTGCGTGCGCTTCGCCCCGGCCGGCCGTCACAGCCACCGATGCACCAGCCCTGCCCCTGCCCAGGGCTGGCCAGGCAGCAGGAGGAAACCTTGGGCTGCTCAGCCAGGGAAACAGGCAGGGATCCAGCCAGAAAATGAAGGCTGATCAAGTGCTGTTCCACGAGCACTAATGTCTGTGTACAAAAAAAGGTACATCTGGCAAGGAGGAAAAATCGCGTCTTGTATAGATGTGATTAAAGCCCTGGCGTTACTGCTTGTGCTTATTTTTCACCTGGAATCTATTGCCAGCCACTGCCATCCCATTACTTGCTGGAAGAAGGAGGGTGAGCAGTGGTAATTTTGCAGTGAGCTAAAATTGTGCATAGAGCTGAGAAGCCTGGCTCAGTTCCTCCTGGTGAAAGAGATCCTCCTAGCCTTAAGCATTTATTTTCTGCACTTCTGACAATGGAAATCTGCCTGAGCCAATGCCAAATTTGCCAGGATCTGGTAGCGCAGTCTGTGCTTTTGCTGTTTTCTCATGACATGCATTGTGGGGGGACAAGTATGTCAGACACCACTAATGTTTGTAACCAGCTGACCTGGGTGTGCTTTAGGGAGCAGTGTCTGAACCAGCCCTGGCCCATGTGAGGCAGTGATTGCTTGGGTCATTTTGGTTGGGTTATCAATACCTGCTCTTTGCAAAGGTGCTAGTTGTTCTCCCCGTCAGTGCTGATGGGCTGTCATAAATTCAAGCCATCTGCAATCACACACAGGTGTCAATTTAAAATTTAAAGTTTCAAGCCCTTCACAACCACCACCACCAAGCAGCTCCAGCTTGTCCCATGTCCACTCCTGGGACATGTGGCTCTCTCAGGCCAGGTGCACCATGCAGGTCTCGGCCATGACTGCCTCAGCCTGTGCCACATCCCAGCACAGAGGTTTAATGAAGGATAGGTTTGTGTTTTCTCCAGAAGTGAGCTCTGGCTGGGCTCAGGCCCCTGAAATTCCTGCAGTGGGTAGGAAACAGGCATCAGCCCCAGGCTGGTCATGCATTCTTTGCTGCTTGAACTAGAGGTGATCTGGTAGAAGTGGGTTTGATTTTTATTTTTTTAACCCTTTTTGCTCCTTGGGAATATTTTGAGTTTCTGAATTTCTCATGTTTCCCTGCTGCTTCTAATAAGAAAAACTTTTTTTTTTTTTCCAAGTTTTTATTTTATGTAAATGAGGCTGTAATAACTTAGTAGAGAGACATATCTGCTCTCCTTGCCCTGTCAGCACAATCATTATTCCATTGCCAGACAGCGCATTCTTCCAAGATGTATGCTTTCAACATCTCCCAGCCCTTCTGGTGATGTCAGGAGATGAAAATCATTCCCAGTACAACACAAAAATGTAGAGGGAAATGGAGTTAGAAGGAAATTGGGCCTTAAGAAAATGGTGCATTGTGAGAGAATTTCACTCTCCCAGGCCATATGGGTGCTGTATCCAAGCAAAGAAAAATACAATGTGATGATAAAGGACTTGGCTTATGGTGCATTTACCCTGACGTATCCTCTTGTCTCTGAGCCCATTAGGAAGGATAATATTCTCCAAGTGTGCCAACCTCCTGTAAGTTATATAAGGCATCAGGAATGTCCCAAGTTAGCAACCAACTCTGTCAGGTGCTTGTGGGTCCGTTTGAATGATCTGACTCCTGCTTTCCCCATGCTGAAAGGTTTGGTGCAAAGACACCTCACAGCAATGAGTTATGAATCTGAGCTCAATTGTGACATTGAGAAGTATCTTTTTCCTCAATATTTCACCAGAATTTGTACTCTTAAGTCTGTGTACGAGAAACAAACATAAAGGCCTGTAGGGGGCTGCCCAGTCCTCCTCAGACATGTCCCCCTTTGGGAATGTTAACAGATAAGGACTTTTGTATGGTTTGGGTAGAAGCTACTGCCAAGAGCAGCAAGTGATAACTGGAGTTTTTGTTAACTAGACAGTCACATCATTGCAGCTGTCTGAAGTGTGGACTAAAAGTGCTGATGTCCACAGACAGCAGACGTGAGTTCCTACAGCTGAACATATGTCAAAATGCCACATTTTCAGCTTTTCTACTGTTGGGTTGTTTTTTCTTTAATTCTTTGCATTTTTGCAAATTCTTTGCATCTCATGCAGCAGGCTCAAGCACCTTTTTGATGCTACCACAAACTAAAGACTTCCTTGAGGCATTGCTAATTCACATGCTAATGGAATCTTTCCCAGGAAAGGTGTGAGTCAAGCCATTAGAAACACGGAAGACAAGCGAGATGAATATTGTGGGCAGCAGTGCATTTGTTCAGGTGGTCAAAGCCAGTGACCAGGAGATGAACAGCTCCCTGGTTGCAGAAAGCCTGTAGGGCACTCCAAGTCTGCAGTAAACATAAAAACTGCTTTATGCCTAAGTCAGTAATAAAAAGAGCATCAAGACTGGAAGTCCATTTTGGGAGGGAAATAAACTGTGCATTACTGAGGGATTATTTATGTTCAATGAGTAGAAAGTGAACCAGAACCTTTCTCTGTCCCATATGCAAGACCCTTTGGCACCTGGGGATGTAACAGTGACGCAGAAATGGGAACCATTCTGACCTCACAGCTGCCAATGGATTGATCTGCACAGGAAATCCAGCACTTTTTAGCACTAGAAGAAGCCAAGTATTCAGTGAGACCAATGCAGCCTGTGCTGTAGCAGTGACAGCTGCAGAGAGAGCTGTTGTGATTCAATACTCATGCTTGTCCTCTCTGGTTTTTTCAGGAGTCATGGCCATGCTGCAGGATTCATGGAGCATATTACCAGAAAGAACTCTACGTAGAATGTGGTCTATTGCAGATGGTTACTTTCCTTCCTTCCTGGCCTGGCCACTTCCTGCTGTCCTCCTCTTGTATTTTGAAAAGGAAAATTTTGAAGAATGATGAATTTTCCCTTTAACCAGAGATAACAAAACAAATGATTCTCAAGCCTGCAGCTTAATGGCAAAGAATCAAGGAGAAAAAGTGGTTGCAGATGCCTCTCAGTCCATTTTGCTGATACTTTTCCTCACACCAAGGGCTGTAACTCCATAAAATCATAGAATCTCAGAGGGCCTCAGAGGAGAGCAGGAGCTGTATTGCTGGGATGTGGGTGGACTCTCCAACCCATCCCAAGGGACAGAGCAAGGGGCTCCCATGCACATTTCCAAGGCACTGCATGACTGTAGGATGAAAACTGTGAAAGTGTAGAGGAAAGTGAAGAAGTATCAGGAGAGCAATAAACAGGGCACTTATCTCCTCCTTAATCACAGCCCAGCCTTCAGCAGGTCTGCAGGGAGAACTAATGGATTAAATACAGGTATTAAATGAAATCTTGGAAACATTTCCCTCACCTGGCAGGACTGAGAAGCTGATGGTTATGAGGAAGTGCTCCCAGTGCATTTGAGCTATGAGAGGGAACCAAGGGAACTGGAGCCATGGTTGACCCTATACAGCCATAGGATTGAATAACCTGGGCTTTTGCTGTTGCCAGGGTCAGTCTTGAAATTTCCTGGATATATCCTTCAGCAATTCCCAGGTGGACTAAACGAGGTGCTCCCTCTCAAATTTCTGCCTGAGGAGGAGGTCAGTCCGCACTTGCTGAAGTGCTTGACCATCTCCAGATTATGGGGCAAAGCCTGCAGCAGCATCCCAAGAGATGCCTTGTTCACTTACTGATGTGACCTGCCGAAAACCTTGCATGGGTGTCCTCAAAATGCTTCTGTGGGTCTCCAGGTGCCCTTCTGTCAGGAGGAAGGCTCCAGAAGGTGTGGCTGAAGATGAGGGGTGGTTTCGGCCCGGTGTCATGGAAGGCTGAGTGCAGATGGGAGCTCACCAGGAAGGTTTCAGTGAGTACAAGCACTGTTCACAACTGGGAAGTGGAGGTAGAACAACATATTGTTAATTATAAATCTTAGTGCAGTGGGGTTTAATGCTGGCTGCATTCCCAGGCCATAAGATCTCACCTTTCTTCCAGCAAGGATTCAGTAATCTTTCCTCCTCCTTCCTCTCCCAGGAACTCCTTTGCCGTAATAATAGGAAAAGCAGTGCTTTTCCTAACTCCAGGGGTTTATCCAGAATGTGTGAAATAGAGGAGTGTGAACTGTCCCTCAGGTGACTGTCAGCAGGGTATGAGGGATTATCTGCTGCCTCCTTTACTAAGTGGATGGGATGGTTGGAGTCCCTGCATGACCAGGTGGTTTGTGAGCAAGTACTTACAGAGAGGCCAGCACTGCCCACAGCTGGAAGCAGAACTGTGAACTCCACTCCAAAAATTAAGCTTCTAGTGCTGGGCAAAGCTAACACATCTGTTGGGAGAAAGCAAGTCAACTTTAATAAATAGTATCATAATTCAAAGTATTTTTTGAATATAAGGCTAAATTAAAGTAATACACTGCTTAGGGACAAATCAACACCAATCATGCTAATCAAACTGTCATCTAAAATAATCCAACACAAGTAGAAAATCCTGTTTAGCTCAATGATAATGCCAATCATTTTATTCAGTCACTTTCAGAGTATAAAGAGAATCCTTCATCCTTGAAGTCAGTGACATTGGTTTCTCCAGCTCCTCCTCCCTTTCCTCCCTTTCTCCTTGCTTTTGGAGGGTCACTGGCTGGGACATCTAGCTCTCACAATCCTCATGCCACCACTACCTGAGTAAAACCTCAGCAGAAGTGACGCTTCACCAACACACACCATTCAGGTGCTGAACTCTCATTAGGGGTTGCTTGAGCATTGCTGGAAGTAGAGATTCCCCTTTATATTTTAGACCAAACTCTGGAACTGTATTGGCAGTGGGAAAAGGGCAGGTTGGTGAGGCATAGCCAAGATCAGGGTCAAGGCCAGATCTGCAAGGGGCTGTGCTGGGTGGCTGTTGTAGGACTGTGAGTGACAGTGACAGTGACAACATAGCAGTGGCCCTGCCACTCACAATTAATGTTATAATTCAATCAACAGTAATTAAAACAAAGCAGCAGGGTATTATTTGCATAACAAGCCCCTCCTTTAAATGAGTGTCTGTCCTCAGACCCCTGAGCTAACTCAGCCCACTGGTGCCACTGACAAAGCTGTATCAGAACCGTGCCTCCCTGAGAGGCAGCCCCAGGTGAAATGAGGATGGGAGGAGATGAGCATGGAAATTAAGAATTAACAGCCAGTTCATTTATCAGGTACACACAGGCTTTGCCATCTCCTCACCAGCATGTAACACACAGTCCCACCACTGAACTCACTATGCAAACTTAGATCCTTGGCTTCTTTTGAATGCAAGTAACTTTTAGCTCTCTACTTATTTCCCTTATTTCATCATTTTATTTATGAAATTAAGATTGATATTTCCTCTCTTCGTGCTCCTGAGAGGCAATTACACGTTTGTAACTTACACCTTTGATCTATCTGCTATGACTATGACTATGACTATGACTATGGCTAGAACCATTTTCTTCCTGCCCAGGAATCTCCAAATTCCAGAAGTGTTTTTGATCTATTTCTTTTGCTCCATCATCTCTATTCCCCTGATGTCACGGAGAAGTCCATACACAGGAAATGTCTTCAGAAACTCTCCAATGACCTGAGTTGCTTTTCTCCAGCTCTGCAGAGAAGTGATGATGATGTCCCTCATCTGTTATGTGATCAGTCATCTGGAGAGACTATCCCTCACACAGAGGGGAGTTAACATGACCTGAGGGATTAGAGCAAAAGTTTTATCATAAGTCAACCTTCAAAAAAGATTAGATGCAAAAAAATATGACTGTGCCTTTCCAGTGCCAGAGGCAGTCAATATAACTACCTGAGATCCAGCTTCCCAGGGGCACCATATCTCCTCTCCCTTTCCACAGTCTGGATGCTGGAAGTTCATCCAAGGGCTCAGCTACTCAGGTGAGCAGAAAAATCTCAAAAGCATGGAACATAATAGAGAACAAAGAGCAGAGGTGCTGCAGGGGCTCTGGAGAGTGGGAACATGAACCTGGAAACATTGTTCCCTGTTCCTCTTGTTTCCACCAGCTTCTGTTCCCAGTCAGCAAAGGCCTGTCCCAGTGCCACCACACAGCACTGCTCCCAAGCATGGGGCAGCATGGCACAGAGGTGCATGAGTTGCTCTGGAGTAGCAGGAGTGCCATCAAACCAGATGCCTTTGGAGTTCATCTGGCTTTACACAGAGAATTGTTTCAAGAGGCCCCTCATGTGCCCTCTGCACAGAGCTCACTGACCCCATGGTTTAATTGCTGTGGCTCTGTGCTGTCCCAAAGCTGCCAAAGTGCTTCTGGAGCACAGCTGGCAACAGCAGCGATAGGTGAGCTTGCAGCATAGGGCATCCCAGCCATAACCAGCCTGGATGTGAAGTGGCATCACAAGAGCCAGCTCCCATGTCTCCATCTGCAGAGCAGGACATTCACAGCCTGGACAAACAATTTGTGAGGAGATTTTACTATGTATTCAAGTAGGTGTGTCTCCATGACACCTGCTGTCCCACTTGGGTGGCAGGCTTGGTCACCATCAGGGCGGCACTGTCAGGAACAGACAGGGTTGCTGCAGGCTGCTTCATGGGGACATGATCCTGTGAGCTCAGGGGAGGAGCAGTTCCTCAGGGAAATATGGGAAATCACCACTCAAAGGTGTGGTGTGACCTCTGGAGCCACGTGATCAAGTGAGAAAAAATCTCTTCTGGTGTGGCAGACTTTCTTCTTCATGCAGCTGCCAAGAAGTATCAGCTGTGATTTTTTCCAGCTGTGCTGGTGGCAGATGCCTGTGGGTGGATTTTGAACTGGAGGGTTTAGCTGCACCAGTGCAAAATCCCTGCTGTAAACAAGGCTGACGTCTGTATCTGCCTTTCATTCCTGCAGCAGCCCTTTCCTCTCTCCCCCTTCTCCTCTCTAATAAAGACATCCTGGCATGCTTCCTGTTTTTCAAGAAGGCTCATAGCTGTCATTTGCCCTGGCTTTGGCTTCATGCAGGCCTCTTCCTCTGCCCCTATTAATTCCCCTGTAAATCGGATCATGATGAAAGGCAAACGGCAGCGTAATTTAATTGTCCTGCGAGCACAGCGCACTGGAGAGGGATGCTGGCAGGGATAAGTCCTGCTCATGAGACGCCTTTTTTTATCCATATATTTTACTTTGCAGGGGAAGGGGGGCACTCAGCATTAGCTTTCTCTTGCCATGTGACTTCTCGTAATGCCCAGGAGTGAATCGTGGAAGTTCGCTATGCTGCGGCTTTCCCTCACTGGGAGAATAAGAAAATTGAGATGTCCCCACTCTGTATGGGATGTAGGGCTGGGGGATGGGAATTAATTAGGCAATTGTTGGACAGAGCTCTAAAATATAATGTGCTCCCTCATTGTGGCTGTCAGGCAGCCCTATAACTTGGCAGAGCAAGGTTGGATTCCATCCTGCAGAGAGTGGGAGTTGAGGGTGAAAAAGGGATGGGAAGCAGAGAGATCAGTGTCAGAAGTGTTTCTGCAGAGACAGGTCCCTTAACAGAGAGCAGGGGCAGAAACGGGTTGTGGGCTGTGAAATGGCTCTGAAACTTAATTTAAAAGCAGCAAAGGCTCAGGCACATGAACAAACCACGCTGGGTAGGAATGCACAGCGCATGAACTGAGCCCCAGTGCCTCTGTGTCACTGAGCTCTTTCCCCCAGGCAAGCTAAGGTAACATGGATTATGGTACATTTTTTTCCATCAGGGCTTGCTGGGCCTGCTTTCCTAGGCAGAGTGGCAGCAGGAAGATGGACAACTCCTCTGCTCTGGCTGAGGCACAGTGACATGTTTGCCATCTCATCCTGAACTTTTCCTTGGGGACAATGTTGGCTCTTTTCTTCCTCTTAACTTAGAATTCCACTAAAACTTTCACCAGTTTCTAATCCTTTAGGGAACAGTCTCTAGCAATTAGGAAACTGCATTAAAGCGATGTTTTACTGGGGACCTGCTAGCTGATACAGTGGGAAAGCTCAAGAAAGGTGTTGAGCTGGAGTCAAGGGGCACTGGGGCCTTGCTCTGAGGTGAATTTATTCCCAGAGACTCTGATACTCTGACATGTTAGCTCATGTATGATGGAGAGATCAGCAGCAGGTGCCTCCTGCATGGAAGTGGAGGACCCTGCACATCTTTCGTTGCCCAAATGGTGGGAACAAGACAGGGGAGGAGACTGGGGCAACCTTGAGCCTCTTCACAGGAGCTGAGACTCTTAATTGCTGCCATCACCAGATTTGTCACCAAAAGGGGTCTGCTGTTAATAACAGGTAACCTGAAACAGTCACCTGTCCAATGTGCAGCACCAGTGGAACCTCTCAGCCCTTCAACTGCTGCTGGACCCCAGAGACCATCAGCTGCATCAGGTGGTAGCTGCAATTACACTTACATTTTCATGGTGTGAGTTCTTCTGCCTCTCTGCCCTGAAATTCCCAAGCTGGTCTTCACTTCCTCTCCCCTATCAAGACCAAAAGGTCTTGCTGGTAAAATATTCCTTTTTCCACACTTTAAAATGTCTGATGTAGAAAATGTTCATGCTTCTGACTTGCCCTGCAGGTGTCTTGAGATTTAATTAATCCCAAGTCACATTTGAATATCTTCTGAGACAGGCATAACACGAATCCACTTGCAGAGGAAAAGGCATGCAGATAATTGCTTCTGTGTCTCTTAGTATGGGGAGAAAGTCTGTCAGATGGAGAGTCACTTCCTTACATATTTCTGATGAATTACTGTTTTCATTTAAATCTTGTAAAATAATTATGTAAGTTGGTGTGCTCTTGAGAATGTTGGCCCCAGAATTATTTCTGGATCAGATACTTATTGCTGAACAGTGTTCAGCCTTCTGCAGGTTGCATGTCTCTTCAGCTGAAAGAGACCAGGTTTAGATTAGATATTAGAAAGAGATTCTTCACTGTCAGGGTGGTGAGGCACAGGGACAGGTTGCCTAGAGAAGCTGTGGATGGCCCATCCCTGGAAGTGTTCAAGACCAGGTTGGATGGGGCTTGGAGCAGCCTGGTCTGGTGGAAGGTATCCCTGCCCATGGCAGGGCAGTTGGAACAAGATGACCCAAACCATTTTGTTAACATCAGGGTGAGATGGACTTATAAAGATCTCCCATGTAAAGACTGGTCCTCACCTGGATTTGGCTGTTCTTCTGTGATAGGAGAAGTGATAGGGAATGCTTTACTGGACAGAGCCATTCTGAAATCCAGAATCAGATAAGGAGCAAGGATGTACCAAGTTCATCAAGTGACTTCATCTGCTCTGGGACTGAGCCCTGGTTCCCTGTGACTTCTTAATAGCTGGGTGCTCATGACCACCATTTCCCTGGCTCCTCACCAGACCTCCTGGAGTAGCTTTTTCTCATTTGGAGTTGAATGTCCACCTGCCAGGCAGCTCTAAGTGGTTAAACACAAACCTGTGTCTAAATCAGATTCCAGGTTTAAACACAATCATCACCAAGGACACAGCTGCTGAAAAGGCAGAGTAAGAAAGAGATGCAAACCAGAATGGTAGGCAAATGCACTCAGACTTTGACACCTGAGATATTTATAACCCAGACTATTTACAGTGAGATGTCAAACATAATTTGAAGATTACCAAGTTGTCTTGCAATGAAGCAAGCAGGAGAGAAAAGAGCAGCAAAACCAGTTGTGAGATGCCTCAGCTCATTCATGTGAAGGATGGTTTAGAAAGGATGAGTCTGACAAACCCCTTCAGATTCCATGTCATATGGAATTGCAACATCAGACATATTAAAAATACAACCTGATTCCTGGCGCATGTAATACTAAATCCACTGGTCTGCCCTATTTGGCCTGGATGTCCCAGTCTGCCATGGCTTCTGTTTCTCTTGTAAGTAAACTTGTGTAGAGAACTTGCCACACAGAAGTCTCTTCTGGGAAATGCTAGATATTGAGAGCAATCACCAGAACCTTGAAAGCTTAATGAGTAACTCTTTCTGTATATCTACACAAAGAGGAGGATATCTTTGAGTAGGCCAAATTGAAAACACCATATCTCATTGTGTTTGAGCTCACTGCATTTTTCTCTAGTGCTGTGTGAATGACAAATCCCTGGAAAAACACCCTCAAGGTGAGGATGTAATACATGTGCCTGTGTTTGCATGAATACACGTTTGCTTAGAGAGACTTTTGAAGTACTTGTACCAAAAAAAAAAGTGACTTGTCTCAGATGTTCCCTCTGCACAAGAGGTGAGGTGTGGAATACAGTGCTCTTAGATGAGGTTGTCTTATCTCAAGTATTTATGTACAATTAAGTTAACTAACGGCTGATTTTAGACCTTGTACAAAACTATTGGACCCAGTGTTCCAGCTTTATGCCTGTGACTTGATAGTGCTGGAATCTGTGTGTCATCTTGAGTCTAAGTGATTTTACTGGGATTTGGTGATAAAGTGCATGGGGTTTCTAGTACTTGATGGCCAAAGGGATTCACCTATTCTGTACAGAAATATGCCCACTTTAATTTCTTGTCCTAATTGCTTGATGAATAGGCAGCCCTGAAAGGCAGTCAGAGCATCTCTGTTTGTGCCACTCTTGGCCTGCAAAGTCTGGAGGTGGAGAAGGGAGGAGAAGTGAGCCGTGATCATGCTCCTGGCAGTATAGCACAGACTAACAGCCCAGATACCAGAGCAGCAGGAAACAAGTGTGTCCAATATCTCTACAGGATGTGATTTCCATGCTCATCAGATAGTAGAAACTGGAATAAATAGAATTAATGATCTCTTGGGACCATTGCAAACAGTGTGAGGGGAAGTTCTTCAGCAGAGAGCTGCACTTTCCCACTCTAAGTGGCCTGAAATGCTCTCACCAGGTATACAAAAAAGGAAAATCCTGCTGTTATCCCACACTTTCTCCAACCATCTTCCACATCAAATGCTCACAAATGAATGAAGGATAAGATTGGAAGCAAAGGTGGGAAGAAAAGTTCAGCACTCCCACTGGAGAGAGGATGCTCTGGAAGAATCAGTGCTGAGCCTGGAGCTGCTCCTGAAGACTGATCAATATTCAGGGTAGCAAAAGGGCACAGAAATCTGGCAATTACTTAGAGAGGAGCAATGTGCACAGCAGGACCCTGTAATAGCTTGGTATGCCCAAATCTTGGAATATGTGCTGCTGTGCTCCAAGTTACAGCATCCTCACAGGGATATATTGGCTCTATAGGGTGACCAACTCCACAAGAGTACTGTCACTTCAGCATTCTGTTTTCCTGATTGTCCATTTTGAGTCTCCAAACTCAGGGCAGTCTGGGGGAGTAGGATGTGCTGAGGTCACCCCTGTTCCTTGCTGAGGGGCGGTGATGGAGTTGGGAAGACTCAGACCTGGGAGCCCAGCAGCACTGCCAGAATTAGACAGGGGGGAGATAGGGAACAGTTCCTCTAGGAGGAGAGACTAAATACATTAAGACTCCGTCCTTTCCAGTCTTGCCTTTCTGGGGGCTGGGCAGATCCTTCGAGAGGTAGTTTTGAGTGCTGGAGTGCTCCTGGGACTGTGGATCATGACTTACGACAAGGTCTGGTTTTCTCTGCTGATTACAGAGCCTTTGTAATTCTGACACCACCATGCCCCTCTCCTCGAGATCCCACAAGTGTATCTCCTCCTACACATTCCAGCCCTGATTCTAAAAGGACCCACTGCTGAGATGGCAGCTACTTATTAAAGATCCATTCTTCACAGTAGAAAAGGAACTGGAAAAGAAATGAAAATTTTAATTAATGCTACTGATGGTTTATAGAAGAAGAGCAGTAAGAAACACCTTTGGTGTGAGACTGATATTAAACTATGTCTAAAATTACTTTTCCTCCTTTGAAAGCAAAAAATAATTAACTGTGAAGTGCTGGCACTGTAATTCCAGCTCTGAGTGGTAGTGCACATATTTAGTGCTTTAGTTGGCCAGTTCTGAGAGATCCCAGGGGACAGGGTTTATAACAAGTATATTATCTCCTCATCAAAGAGGTATTTTTTTCATTTTAGAGGAAAAGCATAACTCAATAAATGATGTTCACCAAACCCCAAACTAATTGAAGTCAGGGGCCTTCCAGCCGAAGGCCCCACTAGAGCAGGCCCAATTAAAGCAGGTTATTTATGGCTTTGTCCAGCAGAGTCATGAATAGCTCCAAGAAGAGAGATTTCCTAATTTTTCTGGACTCTATTTCAATCTTTTATGACCCTTATAAGGATAAAGGAACTTTTCCCATACCACATCCAAATTGCTTGCTTCCCACCTCACCTGTTGTCTCTGCCACAGTGCATCTCCAAGAAAAATCTGGCTCCATCTTCTCTGTGCCTTCCCATTGCAGACAACATCAAGATCCCCCCACACCTGCTCTTACAACTGAACAAACCCAGTTCACCCAGCTTCTCCCTGCATGTCACACGCTGCCCTTCCTTAACCATCTTGGAAACCTGCTGCTGAACTCTGTGTTAACGTGTTTCCTCACTGGGGAACCCAAAAATGGAGAATATACTCTAGGTACATTGTTGGGTTGAGTGAAACAAACAGATTCTGCAATTGAAGTCCAAATTTAATGTTGGCAATAAGCCCCTGGCCTCAGGATAAGAAGTTTCCATCTCTTCTGCTGGCAATATGTGCCCATAACCAGACTGGGGACTTTAAAGTGTGGCAGGAATGCTTTAAGAAAAAAAAATAGGGTTTCAGCAGATAATTAAAAATAAAAATAGGTGTAGGTGTCAGATCAGCCATATGTCCAAACTGTCACAGGTCCAAGCTCTAAATGTCCTTTGAAATGCACACCCCAGCAAAGGAAGCATCTGGACACACAGTTTGGATGCATCCTGATGCGAGCAGTCCTGCCAGTGTGGCAGCACAGCCCACTCCCATTCTGCAGGGTGACCAAGGCAGCAGCAGCTCATGGGGCAAGAGGAGAAGCAGGTCTGGGACCCTGCACTGCAGCTGCACTCAGTGCAGGAGGTGTCATCATGGTAAAGCTGCTGTGGAAATCTCATCACATAAGAGCTGCAGGACTACAGGTGCACAGCCCCTGGTGTTCCACACCGCTTGCAGGTAAAGAGAAAGACATGGGGATGGATGCATCCAGGCCACAGGGGATCCACTGGGGATCCTTTTTCTCCAGTCTGGTCTTTTTCTCAATGATGAGAGTTCAGCAGATCCCTTCTCTGGCACCGAGTGTGGCTGACAGGGAGGGAGTCATGGGGTGAACACAGGGGCTTTTAAGGAGCATCAGCTGAGCACATTGACTTGGAGGCAGAAAGAAGTGCCAAAGGAAAATGAGGGATAGTGAAGTGCTCCCTCCCTGCCACCATGCTGCTCTGCTGCTGCTGGCTGGCAGCAGGGCTAAGTCTTTGTGTGGCTTGAAACAGCTTGTAAAATATTGTAAAATGGCTTGAAATTCTCAAAGTGATTTGGATCGAAGTGCAGACTTTCAGTACTTTTATTATTTATATTTGTGAGTTGATGGCAGTTTTTTTTCCTTCTTTTAACCAGGCTGTGACTTCCCATGTATTTCTGTGATAAATCACTCGGTTTAATTATTGTGTCATTTAGAAATAATCAAAGAATTGGCAGCAAGAGAAGATCTTGCTATATTATGCATGTGTATGTACATATTCCATTTTACTCTAATGGATTGTTCCAGATATGTGAAAGGCCCAGGACACTGAGAGGCAGATGCCAATGAAGAGAATGTGTTTTTACAGCAAAACCTGTTGTTAAAGCCAAGTTGCCACGTCCAGAAGACTGAATTATCAGGAGCAATTTCCATCCCATTGCTCATGGCATCTGCATGGAGGATGCTTCTCTTCACAGCCATCTCTCATCCTCCAGTATTCACTCACTCAGAGTTATAGCTCTGCCATTTTACAACATCAGAAATCCTCCTGAGAAGCTATTTGCAATGCATATGAGAGTTTTTTAATTTAACATTTGTTTTCAGGAGCAAATAGGCGATTGCCTCAAAAGAGGAGAACTAACAAACCCCACAAAACTCGCACTGGCCTCACATAACTCATCAGTGTTAGAAAACGCCCTGCACAGTGCTGACAATGTTGTTAAAATGTCACCTGTTATTTATGCCACTGCAGCCAAACGTGACATTTATGGCTGTAAATGAGCAGCAGGCTTAACGAACAAGCGGAGAGGCTGAGTCCCCCATGCCTGTCGCTGCCCTTGGGCTGCACTGCCGGCTGCAGCCCAGCCGGGGGACACCCGGCATCGTCCGCACTGCTGCCGCAGTCTCACGTCTCATAAAGTTCGTGGCTAATTGAAAAGTGCTCACTCTTCTTTCACTCCAGCACTTAGTGCTGCCTCAGTGGCTTTCTGGGGGGAGGAGCAGCCAACGACTCCGCTGCTAATGAAGAGTTGAAGTTGGAACATAAAGAGGCAATTCATCGTAGGTCATGTATGGAAAATGCCTCTGCCTGCCCGGAGCTGTTGTGTTTCTTTAGAGCACAGGGTTTTTTATCTGGCAATCCTGATGCTAAACTGCCAGCAGGATATAAACTGAAAGGGATTCAGTTACAGCCTGTCCACTCTTCATCAGGGGTGCCCAGGTTTCTTTGTCCTCCAAGCCACATGTCAACCCCTGTGCTGCCCTGCACAGGACTGCTGACATCCCTGGGTGCTGTCCCCTGGTGGGAAATGACCCATCTGTGTACCCTGCCTCACCTCCCAGCCCTCCACTGGCGCTTCCAGGCTTGGCTGTTGGGTCCCCAGTTCCTCAGGATTGCCAGACCTGGCAGCCCACCCTGGTAGTGGGGCTTGGCTGAACACCAACGTTCAGCTGAACACCAACGTTCAGCTGAACACCAAAGTTCCAACAAAGGGACTGGATCCCACAGGTTTGCAACCAGCAGATGGAAACAATCTTGTATTTGCAGGGAATAATGAATATATTTTCATTCAGGATGGGTAAAACAAGTCCCTCAGAGAGCTGGCTCCCTCTCTGGAAGCACCTGACAAACTCCTCTGGGTGCAGACAGACCACTTCTGAGCCTGCAGGGGTCTATTTGGTTCTTTCCAAGGAGAATTTCTAGAGGTCAGCTTCAGTCAAATAATTGTTGCAAGGAAAAATTTTAGCATAGAAATAAGAACATTGTGTTTGAAAAAAAAACCAATTAAATTCCTCCCAAACCCACAACCTGTCATTCTGTGAGAGGCTTTCTGGTCTCAAATCCATCTTTCACAAGAAGTGAAAGTGACAAGCAACAATGATTATTGCAAACCTTATTATATGTAACAAATGAGAATAACAGTAAGTCTGGTGGCTGTGCAAACAAGTCACCAGCTAGGAAAGAGACAGCTGATGGAAGAAGATAAAACATTAATGAAAAAATCCTGGGTTTAAAGATTAAGGGCAAGAAGGCATTATTTAAGTATACTGAGAGCTAACAAAATCCTTGCAATCATACAGGAGAATAGGATTCATAGGGACCTCTTGGACCAGCAAATCTTCATGCTATCTCTATTGCCATATCAAACAATCTTCTCCATGGAAATAGTAGTATTAAAGTAGTTCTTTTCGCCCCCAGATCCCAAGGGATGGAGGACAGTGTGGAAAGCATTTTAGAACCTGGTATTTTGGTTGGTTATAACCTCCTTGTGATTTTGTACTTGAACTTTTTTGTTGGCATTTCACACCCATTCTCTCTGACAAAAATGCCACTCATCAAGTTCAGTAATGTCTCTTTTCATTCAAGCCCCTGTAGCTCCAATGGTAAAGGCGGCAGAATTGCCAATTGGATAACACAGAAACAAAAATATTAATTGAATATTTATGCTTTGGAAAGAAATGGGATGTGCTCATTTCACAGGAAGGAAGAAATATTTTCTATCTCATCAGTAGCATTGGAGGTTGTAAGCAGCCATCACAGCAATGCACAGAAGTAGCACCAGAAAATTGTGACCAAGAATATTGAAAGAAGTGTCTGAGGAGAACCACTGACCTCCTGAAACACTAACAGTATTTGCAGAACATATTGAAAGACAGGGGAAGCTACAAAGGGCCAGAGAAGTGACTGTTGGTTAAACAGTGTGACCCAGGGTTGTTCCCAGAAATGGGAGTATCGCATACTGGGCACTGCTCCCCTGCATGTGCAGATTTGGTTGCAAACCTGTCTGCTCACCCTGCAGGCAGACTGGGCACCTGTGCAGCTGGTACTGCATGCCTGGTGTCATGCTGATCATGTGCCAGCCCTTCAAACCGTGAGTCCTTACCTGGATTTTCCAAGTCCAATCAGTCTGTCACTAGTCCCAGGCAAAATTATTGCTAAGCACATATGGGAGCTGAATAAAGCATTAATGAATACTCAATGCCAGAAAATGCTGAAACCTATTTTCTTAAAAGCAATCAATGAAGCCTCTTATAAAAATGAGATTTTTTAAAATTATCTGATTAAAGTTATCTTTATGGATCTCTGGAAATGAGATGTCTATTTGACAGTTGCATGTGTCCTACTCATTAAAAAAAAAGACAATTAAAAAATCAATGTAGCCAGTACTGCACTGGTGAAATTAAAGACTGGCTCATAGATGTACAAGTAAATGTCAAAAAAAAAAAAAAACAAAAAGAAAAAGAAAAAGAAAAAAGCGCCCAGTCAGTATTTTTCATGGCAACTTCAAGTTTGGTCCAGAGAAGATCAAGAACTGACTTTGGTTGTGATCTATAAATACTCACAAGGGCAGCAGTTTCTGGCAGTAGATAGAGCTATCATCTAGCTAAGCTAGATTTGTAAAACAGGGCAGCTAAGAACAATCATACACAAGTTCCAGGTAGGAAGAAGAAAAGATTTGAACAGGGAACAGTTGGTTATAAGCTCAGTTCATTAGGCAAGTAGTGGATTTATCCCTGTTTGAAACCTTGTATTTGCCCAGACAAACTGTGCAGGCAGCCCCAGTGAGTGCTGGTGGCCACCAAGTCTGATTCAGGGCAACTCCCTGTCCCCTGCCATATCAGATGGCAGTGCTTCAGAGTGCCTGTCACTGCATCAAGCTTTGTCCCTCTCTTTCCTTGGGGGTGTGCAGGGCAGCCACCAAATGCAGAGCTGGGATAACAACACCCATCCATGACACCTCTTGCAAGAGCAATCATCTGATGGTTGCCTGCGTGTGCTGTTTCCAAACAGCCGCCTGGGCTGTTTTCAGGCAGCTGCTTGCAAACACTGCAGACAGACACTTGAATTTCATTATCCCCTGTTGCACAGGAATCACTCAGCTAGATATCTGAGGTCATATCACATTACTTCTGGCACTGGAATGGCTGTGAAGTTGCCTTGGGAAGGGAGGATGCTGCATAACTACCTCCCTAAGCAGGTAAAAACCAGATCAGTAAAAAACCACCACTGGGACAGCCTGAAAAGCACAAAATGACGGGTCAAGGATTAATTAACTAAGACAGACTTGACTGACCAGTAATGCCCATAGGACTCCCAAATGAGAACAAATGCTTTCCTGGTAGGAAGATCGTCTTTGCCCTGGCAGAGACGTCAACGCTATGTGGGACCTTGCTGCGCCTCATGGTTGCTGCTCAGTGGATAAACAGATCGCTGCTTTAAAAACAAAAAGATGAACAAAGGGCTAACTTGGAATAGTTGTGGTAATGCTATCTCAGGAATGTTTTCATAAGCAAGAGGTGAAGGTGCATCAGAGCAGGCCTGTGCAGTGAAAACATTTGGAGTGGGGGGGCTAGTTCAGACTGGCTCTGGTTTGGACCTGTGGATTTTTAAAGCACCATTAGCAGCTTTAAGGCTGCTCCACTCTGCAAGCCAAAGCAGGAAATGGGGCACAACCAGGAAAGTCTCATCAAAAGCACTCAGGTAATCCAAACTAAAATGCTGAGCTTGAGACACCTCCAGGTGCTCACAGTGCAGTATGCAGGGGAATAGTGGAGATGGATATTGGCACATCTTTTACTTATGAAGAAGTTTCTTAACAGGGAAAGCTTTTTTTCCCTTCAAGCCGTCACAGACAGTCATCTGACTTTGTGAGGGTGCCAGACTCTCAGGTCTGCTGTTCAAGTAATGGCACTTCTGTTCCTAATCACACCATGGCTGATATTGCCATGGGAAGGACAGTTTTGCTTATTCTCTTTTTTCCCTCTCCTTTAAACAGGTACCTTGAACAAAATGCATATATCTACTACACAGCATCTTCATGTGAAGAAAATATAAATGCCATGAGTATCTCTCTTGTATAACTGACCCTCTCTGAAAATGATGAATCTCAGCATATAGAAGTGATAGCTTAATGAAAAATCAGTGTTGAGCATATTCTGCAGAATCTGATCCAAAGCCTGAGGAATTCTATGGAACCTTTCCTTTATCTATGACAGGGCTCTGGACAGACTTGCAGAGCAGTTTCCCACAGGGTCAAGCAGACTGGCTTAGATGTACTGTGATTGTAGGTTCCTCTACAATGTCCATGAAACAAAGGCATTCGGAGTGAGAGACACACATCTGTCAAACACACAAGATTGAGTCTACAGAGCTCTAAGCATTCTTTGAGGTGATGCTCTTGCTTCTCATTGAACTCTCTTGAGAACCAAGAAAATTGTCAAATCCCAAGGTTTAGTGAGGCAGGAAGTCCTTTTCTCTACTATTTTCCTCTGGACATCACTGGCTTTGTTGTGCTTTCCCCTATTCTGGTTTTTGGAGCAGGCAGAGAGGGCAAATGACCACAGAATGCATGCTTGGACATTTTCAGTTGCTTTATGACATGCATGAATTTGCTCTAATGGCAGGAATTTGTATTCATTGTCAGAGTTTCATTTCAATTCTTGTTCTTTGTCTGCCCATCTTTCCTAATACTCCCAAGATGCAAGGCAATGACATTGCCATAGCCAATTATATTTTAGGTAGGGGGTAGTTACTGATGATCAAAGGCTGACACACTTCTCTTCACATGTATGGAAAAAAACATTTTAGTTATTCAGAAGCAGCACTGAAAAATCTACATGCCAATTAAGGTGTAAACTGCATTTGCAAGGTGCAGGGAAATGGTTACAAGTCCCCTCTGTGGAGATTGCTTGAGAAATTGCATAACTGGACATTGCAAGAGCAAATAGGGAGAAAATATCACAAATAGGAATGGAATGGGACTAAGTGATACCTCTCCACCCCTCTGTGTGTATTTGTCTGTGGCTATAGGGGTGGCAATGGTAAAGCTCCCATAGATTTTTGCTGCCTGGGATTGCTGCCTGGATTTTTGAGCAGGGATTGCTGGTAACCACCTGTAGGCGCCCCAGGAAGCATGACTATGGCCCCTTGTAGCTAGCTCCTCACATGCTCTGTGGTACAAAGCAATGATGCTTTCTTTTCCAAGGGTCAGTCACAAGTGCTCATCTGCCTCTCCATCTTTTTCTAATATCAGCTGAAAACATCACTGATGTTCCTTTCCTGCAGTCTTGTTTGTACACTATTTATTATTTAAAGCAGTGCCTGTATTATTTAACTCAGTGAGCATTTCTGGGACATGGTTTCCATGAAAGAGGCTGTGCAGCACCACTCTGTTGAACTGTGAAATAGCAACATCTTTCTCTATTGGAACAAATACCAGCCATAGTTATTCTCAGGGGGTTTGGAAGGCCATAACCATACACCAACATGCACAGCATGCATACATTTGTGTCTGTGCACATACTTTCATGTATCTGTGGTATGTGTCAGAAGAATGTGATAACCTGCCAGATATTCTGGAAAGCCTTTGCTTAACTGCAGCTTTCTACACTCCATGCTGTTTATCCTGCATCTTCGGCTACTCCATCACCACACTAGACTGTTTTCCAAAGAGCTTGTGTTTGTGGTGCTGTGTCTCAGATCCCAGCCATGGCTTTTCTCCCCTCCACATCCAAACTGGCCACTTTCTCCAAAGGTTTTTGATAGCAAACATGCCCAAAGGATGAAACAAACTGGCCAACCAATTCACAAACATTGTCTCTCTTCTTCAGCCCCAAAGACACTTGGTTTTCGTTATAATTTTTTTATATATAAAAAGACCAATGCTTCTAGTTTGGGAAAGTCTGAGTCTGTTATTTCTACATGCCTTCTATTCTTTCTGCTGATCCATGAAAAGACATATTCCATCTGAATTTTCAGTCTCAGGGATCACGGGCTCTTGTGTGGTTTATTTATTTTTTGGCTGTGATTTGTCAGTCTCTCTCTGACTTCTCCCCACGTCACTCCTCTTCCTCTCATTCAGCCATCGGTTTGCAGAGCCCTGGGCTATGCATGCTGTGCGGATCTGTTTTAGTTCCCTGTCAATTATTCCTCCCTGTTTACGGTAACAGCTCATATCACATTTTATTACTGTGGCTCATGTGCCTTTCACATCATTGCTTTTGAAACACCGAATTTATTCTGAAATGCATCTGGTTTTCAGTCTAGCTCCTCACTGTTTCCTAATCCCGGGAGGATTTTGCTGTTGGTTTTGCATCTTTTTTGCCGGCTGCAGCTGAGTCCGTGTTCCAGGATTATTGCTCAGGTTGCTGTAGGAAACATGGAAATGTTTTTCCTTCTCTTCTCTGACCTTCCAAGCCCTTTAGCTACTTCTGCCCCTACCTGCTCTCCCTTCTGAGCCTTAAGTGCTGTGCTCCCTTCCCAGCCATTGTGTCGGACACAAAGGCGAAATGACCGGGGCGTGTGGAAGTGCTTGACAACGCTTCAATATTATCTTTTCCTGCAGGATATCACAGTTAACCCTGGGTCTCCACTTCTCTTTACAACTGCCTTATTTTCATTTTGAGGGAACTCGGCGCTCGCAGCAGCATGGAATTAATATCTCAGCTGCTGCTATGCTCAGGCAAAGAGCCAGCTTCCTCTCCCAGTGAGTGGCCCAAGTGTCTCGCACTTGAGCACCTGTATCCCTGCATGGGTGAGGGCAGCTCGGAGCTGTTCATCCCTCTTGCTGTTCCTCCACGTCAGTGTGCCCTTCTGTCAGGGCCTGATTCCATCCTTCTGTGAAGCTGAATTTTCTAGAGGGCAAACAGGATCATTTTAGAGAAGATCTTGCTACCCCCGAAGGAGGGGAGCTGATGTTTTTGATAGGCACTTTTTAAAAACCCAGTATAGCTGATCTGGAGTGGGGAATGGGAGCAATGTACTCTGTTTATAATGTAAACAGGTTTTAAAACCTCCCCAGACACTTATACTTTTGCCAGATCCAAATGATAAAAAAAGCACACGTCAGGTCTCAAAACACAAGATTGTCTTTAAAATTCATTACATTTAAGAATATAAATTTTGAATGTTTATTCACTCTTCCCGCTCCAGGCCTGGAATTGTATTTGATAGAACCGTCCTTCTTTGAGAAAGGACGCTTTTACCTCAGACACTGGAGCATGGAAAATGAGAAATGTACAGAGAGGTTATAGCTCAGGAACAGCTCAATGCTTCAGTGACTTTGGCAAAACCTAATTTTACTACTCCAGGGTTTAGGGTTTTGGGAAAAGGAGGGAGAAAAGAAGATAGACCTGAATGGAAGAAGTAGGAGAAACCCCTAGAGAGACTGATGCTGAGAAAAGAGGCTACTTCTCCCTCCAAGACTCACTGTCCCCCACCAATGCAAAAAACTCGGGCTTTTCTTTCATCAGCACAATGTAACTTGTCTTGCCACAGCTTAGGCAAAGTAGGCTGGAAAAGTATGACTTTTCTACCCCTAAGAGCCCATTGTCCTGGGTGACAAGGTCTTCCCTATCTCCAGAACCCCCTCCTTCTTATTTCCTGGCAGAAGTTTCTCTAGGAAAGGATTTTAGGGTGATCAGGATACAAGCTGCATCCAGAAGGTGGGGGAGGCTGCCAGACCCACGTTTTTTTCCTGTGGGTGGAAAAACAACCAGGAGAAATCAGGGGAGCATTTCACTCAAACTATGTATCTGGCTACTGCAGGAAGAGAGAGCATACAGATAAGTGAGGGCTCCACTAAGATATTAGTGTCTTACAGAGCTGACAAAGCTGTTTCTGAGCAGCTTTTGTACTACACATAGCCCAGTGTAGCTATTCAAGGCAGGCATTAGAGATTTCAATCACAGCTTGTGGTTCTCAATTAACACGGAGCAACCCACACCCTTCCTGAACCCCAGTTTGCCTTTTCTAAGAGATAGCAAGAGTGATATCCTTCTACTACAGAGGAGCCATTGAGAATATATTAGTTCACATTAATAAAGCAGGTGGATTCCCTTCAGTTACTACAGGAAAGACACACAGAGCATTTTGATTTATTGTGGTTGTATGAAGATTGAAACTCTTGCCTATTTTCTACCAAAAAGCATAATACCTGCAGAAAGCCTTTCCTGATAGCAGGAAGGAGGCAACAAATCACAAAACAAATCTATGAAGTTCAACATGAAGACACAGAAAACTTAAATACAGGCTATTACTCTACAGCACCACTAAAAGTAAACTGGGTAAACAGATGAATAATCACAACTGCTGCTGATTATTTATGAGCACTCCTGAAAGCAAAGTGTGACCCTACATGTTATCTGCTGGGAAAGAATATAAGGCAACTTTTCCTTCCAAGAAATGAGATAGCTTCCCATTTTATAGGTAATGGAAGACAGGGAACTAGAACACAAAGAACACTGCTAAAAAATAGGTAAGGAATTAATAACATAGTTGTTGTATAAGCAGCTACAGCAAAATAAGGTGATAAATAGCAGACAACTGGGACTTAGAGTGCATCTGAGAAGCCAAGTTAATTATATCTTTTGACAGGATAACAAGCCTAGTGGACAAAAAGTACTCCACAGCACCTATGTCTACCGTTCTCTGAGATGACCTTGTATGTGGATTACTGAGATCTGAATGGTACTTCTCAAACCCTGGCTCTTCCAGCATGTGCCAAATGCAGGGAAGTGTGTCCCACCATGCTGTGTTTTGCAGCCAACACACTCATTTTAAAATCCACAGCTGTTCTAAGCATGTTTTCTCACCCTCCATGTCTATGAAAGCCTCTGAATGAAAAGTGGATTACATCACATCCTTTTTATATGAAGGATCTGAATCCTAAACTTCAAACTACCAGAGGGGCTCAGGACCACAGCTATGCAGATGTTTTGCTGTTAGAGCAAGCAGTAGAGGCAGTGCACAGTTTTGGTTTATTTTAACATCAGATGGTAGTCAGCAGTTTTCTGGAGGTGGAAAAATCATTGGAGCTGTAAACAAACACCCTCATCCAAATACATCACGAAGGCTATTGCTCAAAGGTGCGTTCTTCCCTCCTCCTTGTCACCCACTTGCCTGCCTGATCTCCCCTGCTGGGAGGTGGCATTGTTCAAGCACCCGGACTTGTTTCAGCCAGCATAGGACGAGCTCTTTCCTTGGCTCTCTGTCAGGCAACTAGAAAGGGCTCCAGGAGAGGAATAGAAGGGTGTGAATTTAAAGACACTCTCTGAAGAGGGGCTCCATTTGGAACCCCAGCCATGGTCAGTATACTGGCATTAGTGCAATGAAAGGTGTTTGTTCCCTGTGTCCTGGGTTTGGACCTAAAACCACCATAGGTTCCAGTGGTTAAAAATAACATGGTTAGCACAAGGACTTCAGCAGTATCAATGCTAGGAGCTTAAAACATGATCCAAGCGTGGGATGGGTGACATGGATCAGATCTGCTAACACATGGGTATCAGAAAATTCATGAACCTCACTGCGGTCTTGCTACTGGAAGAGGACAGAAGTCTATCTTCTTGGGAGAGGTCACACAAGAACACAGCTTGGGCCATTTCTCCTGAGATCTGGAGCAAGTATTTGACTTCCCTATCCCCTCCTGGTTTTTGCTGTCAGTTGCTCTCTGCATGACTTTGTGCTCTGTCAGCCAGGTGGGTGGCATCTGTGCTCTGGCGGGGGAGCTGGAACTAGATGACCTTTAAGGTCCCTTCGAACCAAAACCATTCAGTGATTCTATGATTTTACGAGTCCTCTTTTATCTTTATGTTGAACGACAAGGAAACAAGAGAAGCTATTTGTTTGCAAAATTGCAAACAAGTCTTTTCTGCAGGAGTGTCAACTCATGAGACCTCTGCCTTGTACAAAGCCTGATGAAAAACAGCCAAACACCCAGGATAAGTGTTAGTGGTGAAGAATTAATCAAGGAAGTCTCCTGCCATGCCCAAGCAACCCCTCTCAGCTTGAGAGCTTGCCCATACCTGCAGAATAGAAAGAGCGAAGCATGTAAATAGCTCTGGATGGTGAGAATACACCAAGTGCAAGCTCGATGAATGAGCTGAAATCAATTAATTGAAGTTCAGCCCCAACAAATAAAGGAAAGGATGAATAAACATGAGTACAGAGAAATGAAGAGATCACAGGAAAGAGTCCTAGGGTTAATGAGAACATAGTCAAGGGGGAATTGCTAGATGAGGCTGGCGCAAATGCACAAAATGTATTATCAGATGGATATTGGGATTAATAGGTGTCATGACTTTAAACAAGTAATGTAGCTGGAGAGTATTGAAGAATGTTTTGATCAGCACAATTCAAAACATACATAAGCCAAATGGATAAAAATAAGATGAAAGAATGCAAGAATCAGCAACTCTGGGCCTATTTTGTTTGTTAAAAACCCCCCAACACTCAGTGTAAAGCTCTCTTAATGCTGATATGAGTAAGTCTCCTGACTATAGAGCTTAGAGGAGTAGGACCTTGGTTCCCTTCATGAGGGAAAATGGAATTGGCCATTTCTAATTAGCCACATTTTCAGGAATTACAGTTTTGTTTACTCATGCTGTGGGTTCACATGCTGTGTTTTTCTGCTTTATTCCCAAGCAGAACAACTCCTAACTAATAATGTGTTATTGCTGTGGCTGTGCCCATTGGAGGGCACAAGGAACATACATAGAGGTTTTAGAGAGGGTGAAGCACAGCTATGCTGTAACTTTCTGGACTGGGGACAGGGATGCAGAAGTATTAAACAAGGAAAGAGAGCTCTGCCTACCAGCCTCTAAATCATTGTCAGGAAGCCCCCATTCTCCAGATTCAGACCAGGCCCTGGATGATCCCTGTACCTCCCAAGGCTGGCCTGGTGACTGTAAGGTGACTTCACAGCAAAGACCAAGTCAGACCAAAGGTGCACAGGTGGCGTGTGATACCCGACTGAAGCAGCACCAGTGATGTCAGATTTTAGACAAGTGTTGCCAAACTCAGAAGGAGGACAAAGCCAAAATTGATGAGCCACACCAAAAGGCACAGATTTAACTGAATTGAAGAAACAGAGAAAAGTCTTTGTCCCTCGATACCTATGAGTGAGTGGCAATAACTGTGTGTTCTTCCACTTACATAGTAGCAGCTGCTATACAATGTCAAGATATCCATTACAGTTTCAGTTTAGGATGGAGGTGAGCAAGGACTACCACCTTGCAAAGGAATAAAGTGCAATGGAAGAAGATAGAAAAAAATCCCAAGGGACAAATAACTTAAATAAAATGAAAGATAAAACACACCAAGAATATCTTACAGGTCAGGATAGGCACTGTAAACACGACATACAATTTTTCATCTTTATTTTAAAATTAGTTTGTTACATTGGTCACCGCAGAGAAACTGAACACAAGCTGAACACAAACCACTTGCTTCTGCTCTGAAACAAATGTAACAGCAACAGCCCAAAGCAAAGTTGACTATGGAAATAAGTTACTACTGGGCTTTGGTACCTCAGCTCTTGGGAACTTATTAACTCTTTCATTGATGGTGCTTAGTGGAGAAATACCCTGTTACCACAGCTACACCTACACTGCTAAAGGCTATCCACCTTAAGAGATGCTTACTCTCTTTTCCAAGCCAAGTCTTGTAGTGGAGCAGGCCCCTGGTTGGTGCTAGTTCCCCCTAGAGAATGTCTACATGCTCACCCTGGGCATCCTCTCAACTCCCCTTGGAGCTCCCAGGGCCTAGGGACAAAACTCTTTCCTTCTTTCCATTTCTTTCCTTCTTTCTCAGTTCAGTGTGGGTTAAAACAAAAGCCCTGTGCTGTGGGCCCAGCTGTTTTTAAGTGGGTACATGCCATTAAGGTTGATGGGAGCATTTCATTCTCCAGTCCCAGCTCTGTTTGCCTAGATAGTGACTCACCTCACATGTTTCAGATCAGCTCCTTTTGAGGAGAGGAGGTGTGATACAGGTCCCACAGCCGTGTGGAAGATGAGACTCTGTTATGCTTGCAAGACAGGTCTTAATTACAAAGTGAGAATTGTTATTTCATGTTGAAGTGGTGGGAGAAGAGATATGAAAGCAGAGGAAATATTCAGTAACTGCTGAAAAGGACACACAACACCCAGACACAAGGAGATGTCTCATTAATTACTTGTTTTAGTCCCCTTTGGGCTCAGAACACAGCAGCAATAGAATTACTTTTGTTAGCAGCTGTGGGTTCTGCTTTGACTAAGATATGTGTTTTCTATTTATACATTAATGGTTTTTGACATGCTTCTTTTTGGTTTGGGAATTAATTACCTACAATTTATCTAGAGACTGTACTTAATCCACATGTCAATCATTCATGTTTCGTGGTGTTTCACAGACAGCAGCTGAAATAAGGACTGCTGAGAACGGAGCAATCCTGCCAGGATACCTGGAGTCATTCAGGGCTACAGCTGTTAGTTACCAGCCCAAGTAGGTATGTGATACTCAACAGCTGAATTTCACACCGACAAGAAAGCACAATGAAGCAGTAGCTATCACTGACTGAATTCCAGAGAAAATCTCTCCTCCTAGAGACCAGCTTTGTCATTCTATTTCATTTGTCCAGTATTTTCTATTGCAAGTCTTGAAGAAATCTCAGAGAAAAATGAGTTAGTGAGGGACTAAGTTACTAAGATGTTGTAAACTAAACTGTGTCTTTCCCACAGATAAAGCATAGCTACTTCAGATTGGCAAGAGGCCCTAAGTTGTGATATCACCTCCTAACCCCAGTCAAAATGCATGACTGTCAAGTGCTGGCAAGTGCTGCGTTATGAGAGTAGGAAAGCACTGAAGTTTGAACTGAGATCTGAGTTTCCTGGAATTTGAAAGATACTGTGGTCCAAGGGACTTGTTTCAGAACTGCTCCTTGTTAAATGGAGTTTGTTACTCTCCTGAAAACGGCTTAGCCCTAAGAATCATCTACATCCATAACTATTTGCCAGGGAGGAAGGGTCAGGAGGGAGCATCAGAAATTGCAGCTGCTCTGGAGCTAGGGCCCAGAATGCAGGTCTGCTTGCTTTATCCTCTTGCTCCTTCCCACCTCATTCCCAAAAATAATGGAACACAAGACAGAGTAATTTGGTCACCTCTCCATCGTGCTTTGTCAGTGCTACCCATGATCTTGGCGGTTTATATTTATCCAGGGAGAGAGGAGGCGAAACAAAAAAACTGAAGGAAAGATGGAGGAGTGGATGAGAAACTAACAATTTCTGAGACTGTAAAACCTGGCAGGCTTTGGTTTTATGGCATCATGGTGAATGGCTGCACAATGAAGAGCTGGCTTCTGTTGATAGCAACACTATCAGCAATTTCCCATCCAGCTGGGAAAGGTTTTTTGTTAATACACATCGTGATTTTAATAGCATGTGTGTAGGTGGTGAAGAATTGGATTTTTTTAAAACTTTATAATCAAGGTGAGAGGAGGTAAGCACAGTTGAGAGAGAAACACGCAGTGTCAAAATGCTCTTATCTATTATCCTCCAGGTCACATGGGCAGATCTGTCCCACCTCCCACCTACTGACTGGTCTTAAAGTCAAGAAATGTACCCTGCTCAGAGCACTTGGATTTTTTGATTTATTTATTGGAAAAACTGAGCTAAAGATGATGACAAAATACCACTGAGTATATCCACGTTCATCTCAGACGTTAAAAATGATTGCTCACACTTTGTATCCAAAGAAGTGTCTACATGCAGACCTCCATGTAAAGTCTGCCAATGGAAAGGAATCAGAAGAGCGTTTGTTTAGCACAAGATGAAGAGGAATGTGCAAAAACCCAAAACCCAGCAAGACAAGGCAGTTAGTAGTTTTATTCTTAATACATATAAATAAAATAGAAAACTTGAGCTTTGCACTCTGGTGACTCAGGTCTAAAGCACAGCCTGCTTCATTTTCACAAGGACATTTTCTTTCTACCCTGATGACAGGGACACCAGCTCCAGTGATGCTTTTTGTTGTGCCCTGCCCAGTGGCTGCAGAAAGGGGCACCTTCCCTGGCCCAGCCACACACTCCTGCGACTCCCCTGCATTAGCTTTAAGGCTTAGAGATTCTGCAATAGCAGGGTGAGCTGAGTGAACAAGCTGATCTGGCAGAAAACTGACATTGCCAAAAAGCAAATAGTTTCAGCACGTTGATCTGACCTACATGTGTGACTTCACAAGTTTTGATACAAGGGATGAACACAAGGCAAGGTAGAGATGGCTGGTGTAAGGGCCGAGGAAGTCAGGCCAAGACTGACCTGTCATCACCAACACAGAGCCCAGCTGAGTGGTCACCCATGACAACTTTGAGACACTCAGAGCAGTAGTCTGGTTGTTTGGGGTTCTTCACCTCTTTATTAAAAAAAAAAAAGGAAGATTTTTTGAAAACCTGTGTATTTGGCCTGGTGCCACTCCCATAAACAATATCAAACCAGCCTTGTACTAAGCTTGCTGCCCCACAGAGATGGACACAGATGTGCTAAGGACTCCTCTGTGCCCACTATGGGGAAGGACAGAGAGCCTTATCCTGTTAACAATCCACTGTACACCTCCAAATACAGCTCAGCATGTACTGTCTCCAAGGATGGCACAGGATCCTGGTTTCTGTGCTTCTGATCAGCCACATTTGGTTAGGATGCTGTAAACTCTCCAACCCTTCAAAGTGGCTTTTATGTCTGAAATGTTTTGTGGTGGTTCCATATCTTTGGCCCTAAAACTCTTTTTCCTTCTGCACATTCTCTGAGGGTAATTTTCATCCACACAGATTCAACAAACATCCTGACAAGCACAGTACTGACTGGTGTCACTCTCCTGTCCAAACTAACATTTCAGCTTTCATCTGACATAATTTTAGGGCTAAACAGCTGTCAACTTCAATTCAGTATGACCAAAACAGAAAGCTGATTTTGATTTTTCCCATTCTCCCCCACCTTCTCTGATAGTCCCTCTTTTCTTCCCAAAAATGTTGAAAACCTATGGCCTTGTCCTAACATCAGTATCTAGTCTGGATCAGCTTTTTCCCAAGTCTCTCATCCCTTTTTTTTTAAGCCTTGCTGCCTCGCATCTCATATTCTAAAATCCACCCTGTCCCGTTCATTGACTCAGCTACATCAGTCAAATGCAATCAGTTTGTCAGCTCCTGTTTCTACTACACCAGTGAGAACAGAGATTTTACTACATTATTACCACAGTAGTATCTTTCTACTTACAAGCCAAAGCAGCAGGTTGTGCGGCAGAAGAAAACATGGCCCAAACAAGACAATTTCCAAAAACATTTGTGATGTTGCCAGAAAAAAAAAAAAAAAGCACAAGAACTTCTTGCTTCATGAATTCTTTATCTGTGAGACTACACTAGGCAAAAACTGAGATTCAGTATGTGTTTATACTTGAAATTGTCAAAGCTTACTTAAAGTTAATGCAATATCTTCATCTCATCATGATAACAAGGGGTTGGAAATGCGGTGTTTTGTATTCAGGTGTGATTTTAATGTTCTAGAGGACCTTGCCTATCTCCAGGTGTAATTGTGTAATGGTTCCTAGAAGTTGGAAAAACTTCAAAATCAAGTTGAGGTCAGCTTAATTTGGCTACTTTTCCCCAGGTAAAAGAGCATCTAAATAAAATATAATGACCTCTTTCTTCCGGGAATGATTTTCTGAGGTAGGGTTCTCCCAGACCTCAATGAAGAGCCTTTGGGGATTTCCTTGCTGGAGGAGTCTAGTGTGGAGGCTGTGTGAGCAAATGCCTCAGAGGAAGTGAGAACAGAATAGCTGCTTAAGAAGATTAATGAGTGGATTCCTTAAGCTACTTATGGGAAAGGTGATCTCTTATGTGTGAGCCAAAGACAATTAATTAAAATGGGTCAATTAGCCTGTCAAATACAACATGTATCTAGAGTTCAAGCTTTAATGTATTCACACCAGAATCAAAATCAAGGGAGAGGGAAGACCTTCTGAAACTCTACAGGGCAGAAGACGAATATGAGGTGGTGAAGAGAGAGAATACTTCCCACAGCTTCCAGAAGCTCCACACTCATGAGCAGGTAAATGCTGATGTGTTCAGTCCTGTCATTGGTGTACAGGACAGTGTTTGCCTGCATCTGCAGCATCCTTCAGTGTGACAGAGCCAGAACAAACTACAGAGACAGAAAAATTTGCAGTTTAACACTTGTGGTGTTTTAACCCTGGCTGGATGCCAGTGCCCACGGGCTGCTCTATCACTCCCCTCCTCGACTGGAGATAGCAGAGGAGACCAAATATAATGAAAGCTCATGAGTTGAGATAAGGATGGGGAGAGATCACTCACTGATTACTGCCATGGGCAAAACAGGCTCAATTTGGAGAAATTAATTGAATTTATTAACAATGAAGTCAGAGCAGGATTATGAGAAGTAAAACAAATCTTAAAAACACTTTCTCCCCACCCCTTCCTCCTTCCCAGGTTTAACCTTATTCCCAGATCTCTACCTCCTGCCCCTGCAGCAGCACAGGGAGAAGGGAATGGGGGGTTATGATCATGTGTTGGTTTTGCTGCTGCTTTCTCCTCAGGGAGAGGAGTCCTCCTCCTTCTCCAGCATTAGATCCCTCCCAGAGGAGATAGTTCTCCATAAATTTCTCTGGCATGACTCCTTCCCGTGGGTTACAGTCCTTCACAAACTGCTCCAGTGTCAGTCCCCTGCAGGGTCACAAGTCCTGCCAGCAATCCTGCTCCAGTGGGGGCTCCTCTCCCCACAGGGCCACAGGTCCTTCTGATGCTTGGGAAGGCTGACCTGGAACAGAGACTAGACAGAGCTAAGAGAATAAAGTAGGTATTTATTAAAAGGCCTTTAAGGATACACCACAGGCAGGACAAGAGCCTGGCCAGGGCTACACCCAAGGTGGACTAAGAATGGTCACAAAATGGACGACCAGTCATGAGGTCTTACACTTTTATAAGTTTTGGTCCATTTGCATATTGGAGTTTATTTGTCTGATTTCAGCTTCAGGTTGTGAAGTCCCATCCTTCTTGTTTCTCCCTTCAGTCCACTGTTGTTTGTGCTTTTGAGCCTGAAAACTTGTACCTGTTATCTTTGGCCCTCAGCAGGAAAAGGATTTGTTTATCTACTCTGTGAAGGGAGCTTACTAATGCTTAATATGAGGCTCAGAACTACACACCTAGGCAGCACAGAATCTAAAAAACATGAAAGCTAAAACTTAGGCATCACTGCCAGGACTCTGCCCCAGTGGGAGCTTCCCATGGGGTCACAGCCTCCTTCAGGCATCCACCTGCTTCAGCATGAGGTCCTCCATGGGCTGCAGGTGGATCTCTGCTACACCATGAACCGCCAAGGGCTGCAGGGGACAGCACATCTCACCAGGGTCTTCACCACAGGCTGCAGGGGAATCTTTGCTCTGGCACCTGGAGCACCTCCTGCCCTTTCTTCAGCACTGATCTTGGTGTCTGCAGGGCTGATTCTCTCACATATTCTCATTCCTCTCTTCTCTGGCCACAATTACCTCTGCCCAATACTTTTTTCCCCTTCTTAAATAAGTTATCCCAGAGGCCTGGTGGGCTCAGCCTTGGTGGATAGCAGGTCCATCTTGAAGCCAGCTGTCTTTGCCTCTGTCAAACATGGGGGAAGTTTCTGGCAGCTTCTCAAATAAGCTGCTCCTGTAGTCCCCAACCTGTTGCCAAAATCTTGGCACACAAACCCCAATCCAACACTGAAATAAAACAATTTCTTGTGTGGAGGAGTCAAATCTCAATTATGTGAGCAAAGAGGATGTGAGGACTATACCCTTTTTTAGTTCCCTTGTAAAGAACTAAAGCCTTTTTTTTTCTTCTAAATAAACACAGTGGCATCAGTAGCATCAAAATAGAAAAACATTAAAACACTGAGGATGCAAAACAGATTAGATTTTAGCAAATCTTTGGAAAAACAAACCCACCTTGACAGAATGAGTTTTGGAGAGCCTAAACTAAATGCAGTGATCAAAATACTAAGTCAGTGATATATTTTGAAGAATAGTCTGATGAGAAATAGAAACATTCTTTGTTCCATCAGTCACTCGAAACACATTTCCTTCCAAATGTGTCTAGAATCTGTCCAAGCATCAGTGTATGTAAATTCAGAGATGAAAGCAATAATTCATAGTGGTAGGAAAGCATAAGGCATTTGTAGTATGAATGCCAATCATCCTCCATAGGTTATGTTGCTGAGTGATGAATAGGATGTGAATATGCACCTGATGAAACTCAAGCATTTCAGAAGGCACACAATCCATAAAATGTCTGGGCATCTTAATATTCAAAATGAGTGAGAACTTTGGTTTTGCAACTTGTCTGTGAGCACATGGTAAATGCAAAGCAAGGGCTGGGATGTTGTGTTCATGTTAACCGAGAATGGAAAGCTTAGACATGCCTCCTCCTGGTTTTTCAAAAAATGCTGGGCTTGTAATGAGATAGTCTGTGCTGTCTGAAGGACAAGAGCCTTTGATGAATCACCCAAATTCCTACAGCCCAGGCACCACTAAGCAAACTTAAATACCAAATAAATTACTGTTTGTATCCCTTATACCTATTCACCTTCAAACCTGTCAACAGATGAAACAAATGACTAAAATATGTGACAAATGAGTTACAGGTACAATACTTCGTTTTGCCTGCATGTTATTTAATAACTGCCAGATTCCTGGTGTTATCCTTTAGACCAGGATTTATAGTCTTATTTATTTTACAGAGATGAGAAAATAATTCTCAAAAATACAGAAAACTGAATTCTATTAGGAAGAAACCATCAGAAAGCGCCATATGATTTATCACTTTGAACACTTCCCTAACACTGGAGCCAAAGATTAAAAGTGATTTTGCTTGTGGATAGAGATGAGCATGATGTGACGTATGTGAGTGGGCTATGCAATTATTTGCTAGTCACTTAGTAGAACAATAAAGAGAAGGATTTTTTAATTCTTTGCCTGGATTTGGGCAATAAAGCATGGCTTGATGACACAGGTGGGGTAAGCAAACACATCAGTCTGGTGTATTCCACCTACGAGGTGGTGGGTCTGCCTAAGAGAGACTTGAATTTGCAATGGGGGACCATGGTCTCTACCAAATATTTCAGAAAACTCCTCCTGCAGTTCCTTGGGAAACTGCTTTGATTCAGTGGTCATAACACAGAACTTGAGATGTAGGACAATTCTCCACTGACAAATGCATCAAAAATCAATAAAGGGACAGAAGTGGAAGTCAGTGACAGCTATTTTGGACTAGGTTGAGTTGATGGGAAGACTGAACAAGTATGTCAGGTTAAGAAGATGATTCTAGTAGAAATAAAATGCAAGCAACATTTGGGAAAAAAATCTGATATTTTCAAAGCAGACATTTCCTTTTTTAATTTACATTTGGATATTTACTTTAATATATTTAAAATATATTAACATTATTTTCAGCTTCTGAACTGGAAAACAAATGATTCCTGTAACTTTAAATACTGATTTTACACTGAAGAATTAAGCTCAGATCTGTCCTGAGGTGGATTTTCATTTCCTCCAGGTTTCAAGAAATGGCCATTAATAGGATTGCACACATACAGTTGCAGAGGGACAGACTTTGTTTTCAGCATTGTGCTGCAGATCAGCACTGCACTAACTTAGCTCGAAAAGCACCCTGCAAATATCCACTATCTGAAGGATGCAGATTGGACAGTGAGGATGCGAAGCCCCTAAGACAACTCAATCCAACCCAATATAGGCACAACTCAATACAACCCAATACACACCCAATTCCTATTTGATATATCACACTGGCAGTAAAGAAAATCCCTGACTGCGAGACAGAACAAGGGCTGAGGAATAATATCGCTGTCATTTCTGGCATGAAGAAACATTTTTTAAACTTTTAGGACTGATTGGATTTTCACTGCTAACATTTCTGCCAGACTTCCTTTCAACAAAGTATCGACACTGGGATGGAATATTTCATAGAATACTCGCAGAGGAGACAGAATGGTCGGATCTGCCTTCACTTTGCTCTTAAATTAAGATAAAAGGGGGGGAAAGGAAGGCATAAGAGCCATTTCAGTGATTAGGTTCACCCATGGAATAGCTCAACATGACATTAATTCTTAGACAGCTGATTAGGTGGTGTGCAGTCCTGTGCTGAAGGACCTGGCTGTGGTCAGGCTGTGGTCCAGGTTTGGGGGATGGTTTGGGAGACAGAAGTGATTCTATAGAGTAGCAGCAAGGGGTTTTTTCATAAACTTCAAAAGAAGGTTGGAAGTCAGACTGCAGGTAGCATTTGTGCATTTGTTCCCTGAAGTCTTCTGATTAGGCTGTTTATTATGAAGAATTGTTTAGTCAAAAAGAGACAAGGGTGTTGGTCTTGCAGGTCAACAGCAATTTGCAGAATATATCAACTGTTAAAAATGAAAGGTGCAGACATAAAACTGAGGGATCTTAATAACAAAAGGATTGAAATACTGGAATGGTGGACTCCATTTTACCTTTGCTCTTCTCTCCCTCTACTTTGGTCTTTCCAACTATTTTTAAATGCAAATATCTACACTATTAAGGGACATCCATATGAAATGCAGTCACCTGCTCTTGGACCAAGACTTTTCTATGAAGGTTTTTCACAAATAGGCCAGAAATGTGATATGTGATATTTTGTGAACCGATGTATTATATTTTTGGTTCCTATGATTCATCAAACTAGTTTGAGTGAATGGACATTTTTACCCTGTAATTTAAATTGAAGGATATTGAAGGGCAGCTGAATTTTTCCCCAACTAATAAGAAGCCTCTTTTCTGTGAACATTGGAAGAAACTTGCCCAAAAATGCAAACTGTGCTGATGGCTTTTCTACAGAGCAAGTGCGGGCTCATTAAATGTATTTTTTTTTCTTTCAAACTCCTTATGCTTTTAAATGAATTCAAAGATTATGTTTCAGACTTGCAAGACTGTGTGGGTTTGAAAGCAACCAAGACAAGTAGCCCAGTCCTAACTGAGACCTTTGTTAGGGCAGAATCTAGTAAAGTGAGCTAACAATTTGCAATACATTGACTGTCACTTCAAATGTCAGTGATAATTTGCAAAACACTCAGAGCAATAATGGAAAAAGGCATAAAACGTCAAATTTGTAGCAAAGCTGACAACAAAAAGAATATTCACTGTGAATTACAGTCTTCCTGACTTGCTAAAGCTCTTAGTGGTTTTGCTTTAATAAAGGATATTCTCCTCTCAAGGGATTTAAATACAGTAGATTATCTAACGTGCTTAACTGATGCTTGAATTTCCCTATCTGAAAGCTTATCCTTGATGACTGGGAAATCTGTGATCTCTTGCAAACATGTTTGGGAAGGTGACTGGTCAGTTCGGTGGATCTGTTACCTGGATAGGTACACATTTGGTCAAGGACCCCAACATTCCCTTGTATAGAAAAGCTAGTGGCTATTCCATTTTCGTAGATGTCTTTTTTTGGAAATCTGCTCTGCGAACTATGAACAACTGACTTAGAAAAGGCATCAACTCCTGCTGTTTTGCAGCTCCTAGAGAAGATGAAAATGTTTGGAATGGAAAACATCCATAAAAAAATTTCAGAGATGTATATATTGATCAAAAGTCAGACATATGCTTGGTGGAAGTTAAAACTTCAGAGTACAAAAATAACAACTCTGCTTCTTGAAAACCTGTGCCAGTTACTAAAAATATTTTAATGAACCATTACACCTTCAGATACATCAGATGTGCACAGGCTGGATTGCAAGTCCAGGTCATTAGGAGTTCAAATAGCCTGGCTCACAGCAGGACCTGGGAAAGCCAGACAGTTTTATTTAATCCTTATTGAAGGGGGAAGAGGGGAAAGAGGGATCTAAATTATGTGACAGACAGAGATCTATCAAATGAAGTGTTAGGCAAAGGGATTAAGAGGAAGAACTAGAAAACTGTGCATGGAATACAATGCAAGTTGTATGCAGAGAGAATACCAAAAAGTCAGTCTGAGGACTACAATAAAGGTGGATAAGAAATCTCTGGCAACATGGTACATGGCATATATTAACTACCCTAGAATTTATCAAGCCTCTTAGACTAGCTGTGTCTCCCAGCAAGGCCCCACATTGTCTTGACTAGAACCCAAGTTCTCTCAATTTGACATCCCAGAGATTTGCAGACTTGCTGTAGCAAAAAAAGCAAGTTACTGCTGTGCAATCACCGAGGCTTCAGCTCCTCTGTGGCTTCTGTAACACCTTGGATGCCACAAGCTGTTAGAAAAGCACCTCTGCTTCAGAGCAACCAAAGCTAAGTTGACTCCCAGAGCCTTGGGAGAACCTCTGCAAAACCCCCCATTGCTCTGTTGCAACAGGGCAGTCTCTTTGCCCCCAGCTGCTGTTCAGGTGGCTTGGGACAGCTCTTCACTGAGATCTGCAGCCCTTCCTGAGTAGGGCAGCTCAATAGGCCACCATCACAATGAATGTTCAGTGTACACCTGAGCTGAACCACATTTAACAAAGGTGGGGCTACCCTCATCTTTCTCTCCAGGTCCATGGCTCTGACTTTCTTTGCACTGGCTGGAGGGCTTGTCTGACTGTGCAGAGCTAATCCAGCTCATTAACCCAAAATAAAACTGTTGACTTTCCTAGCAAATTAATGCATTGCAGAAGGGACAAAATCCTCCAAGGGCTCAAATGGATGCAGGACCTTCTTTTTCAACAGCAACAAGAACAGATCACCTCAAGCTGAGGTGATTTATCCATGGGGAACTCTACCCATGAGCTAATTTATACCTGTACTTTGCCTACTGCACAAAATGGAGTTCTTATTACGAAATTACATTCCCAGTTTTGTACAGACACATTCCACAGCTTCTTCATTAAGAAATCTGGTCTCAGAGCATGCATAAAAGATCTCATTTTTATGGTAAATATTTCCATCCTGTACTTGTGAAGAGAAAGAAAAAATGATAATGTATTAATATTACATGAGGATGATGAATTATCTTTCTATCCATTGACACCTCTGTAGGATGAGAATGGCACTGCTGTTTTTCAATCAGCAGTCTCTATGGCACCTGAGTATCCAAAGATCCTTAAAGAGTAGGAGACTTCCAGCCTTCTTATGTTAATTTTTAACAGCTCTCTTTACAGCTAATATTCAAAGAGCAAAAGGAAAGCTGATGTTATTCCAAGAATCAAGCAGAATGACCAAGGTAATAACAGGCCTGGCATCCTTGGTAATCCTAGACAAAACAGTGATGTTATGTGAATTAAAGCAGTCACACTATGTGTGATTTCATCAGTAAGGAGTTAAAGGTAGGAATGTAATGAAAGCAAGTCCACATGGCTTTATGGAAACAAGACTTGACAAGCAGGCCTGACTTCAATTTTTGATGAGATTACAGGTTTGTTTGATCAAGGTAACCACATGGATGTGATAGACTTGGACCTTCCTAATGAATCTGATTTAGTACTGCTTGACATTTTGATTAAAACATTAGCATTATGTAGCCTTAATAAAACACATTAAATAGATTAAGATCTGGCTAATTGATAGAGTTCAGCAAGCTGTTCTAACCAGATATTCAGCACCGACTGGGGATATTTTTAGTGGAGCTCTGCAGGCAGGAACACTATGCTTGCTGCCATTCGATGTTCTGGAATTACACAGAAACATGGGTAATACTGGCAAATGTTCCACAGCGTAATGAGGAATAGGTAACTGTGCAAAGTCACAGTTTTGCCTGCATTGGCATAAATGTGTTTCTGGTATTTGATTACATCTCTTTCCTTCCTTTCTCTACAGGCACACAAGTTCTTTGTCAGGGTATAGTTGCAAGGCTGTGGTCTAGTCCGCTGCTGGTGGGCATCCAGTGATTTCTCTCAAGGGTCATTGCTTTTAACTGCTAATACATGGATTATCAAAGAGATTCACATGAATCACTTAAAAAGTGTCAACTGTGAAACCATCACTTTTTGCACATTTTTGCATGTATTTTTTAACTACCAAAAATATAACCTGAGATTAAAATATCTTTGCAGCTTCGAAAAGTCAGGAAATTCTAGTCCACAGGCTGAAGCAGGTTTTGCTATTAAAACAAACAAACAAACAAACAAACAAAAACAAATAACAAGAAAGCCAGAGAAGTGACCAGAACATTAATGATCAGTTATACACAAAACGTACAATCTCTTAATATTATCCCTTTCCAGTCAGCTGATGTAAGCACATCTTTCCTGATTGTTCATTTTCTTGGTCAGTTCTTGAATCAGATTGAGAGAACACTGAATTAATATTACTCTCCTTTGCCAGGGTTGATTCTAACCAATCTTTTTATATTACCGCACATAATCACAGGCTTCCTTAAGCAAAAATGAGAATGAAAGTTCATATGAATTTTGATGGTGTGGACTGTTAAGGATCCTCTTTCTCAGCAAAATCTTTGTAGCAAACGGTTATCTTTTTAACATTTGGTTTCTGTTTGACCTTGCAGAATAAGACGACTACTAAATGTAAAAGATACTATTCAGAAAAAAACACTGAAGAGAATACCCTCTCATTACTATCTAAAATACAGATTCAGATACATATTTCTCACAATGCACAGACATATCCTGTTTAACTTTGTTTATGTATCAATTTAACATCTAAAATCTTTCCAGATTTTCCTAATTTTATCAAGTTTTATTAAAACTCGTGGTGGCAACCTCACAAGTATCCTATGAAACACCAATACAACCTAAACCAGTACAAGTCGGCAACAGAATGTCTCATGTGTCTACTGCTTGTTTCTCCACTGAAAAAAACCAGAAGTGATAGGGTTTTTTTACTGTGTCAAAACCAAATTGTTCCTTTTTTGTTGTTGTTGTTGTTATACAACAAAACTTCTCAATAATGTGGTCATTCAATGAGGCTCCTTTCTGTGCCTGTCAAGACTGTTATTGAGTTTGCCTATGTCCTACACTGTCCTGTCTCCCTCTGCACCATCCCACAAATCTAATTTCCATCATTCTGTGTTTCTGGCTTTGTGTCCAGCTTACTGAACTTTCAAAAGGGACATACATGCCTTACATGCACCAGTAGTGAGACCAAGTTTTTTCTCAGCTGATGTTTATAAACAGGACTGATTATATTTTATTGATCAGTTTGTTTTTGTTTTGGATTTTTTTTCCTACAAGTCAGTTTTCTTAACAGCACACTGGCAGTGTGAGGATCCTTACATGCCCTTTTGGATACTCTGAGGTAGTATCTAATCATCAATACCCAGCTCTCCGCAGTGATTCTCTGGAAGAGAAATGTTATTGGTATTCAAGAAATGTCTGCACCTTATTCCAAGTCCAATGTTATCATTAATTCTTCTAATTTTCATCCTTTTCTTGACTTAAAAACAGTCTTATCTCTGTCCTCCCTAGAATTGTAAAACTATTGTGTTATCAGATTTTCTTCCTCTAGTACCCCGACTCTCAGACATACTTTTTGCAAGTCTCTGTGACATTTTCTTCATCCTCATTATTTAATTTTTAACCTTATCTTTCCCTTTCCTATTTACAATTCATGTTGTTATCTTTCTTTGGGGTTTTGTTAGCCATTTTTTTTTAAAACTTGCATTGTCTCTGGTGAACATAGTATCAGTAGGACATGACATTCTTCAAATAGCTTCAATTGGGTTTTGACTTTTCCTCATTCTCCAAAACTCTGTACTTTTATCTTTACAGATTTGCTTACTCAGTTCCATGCCCTTTTCCATTTCTGTCTCCTTGCCATAGTCATCATATATTTTGTTTCTCATACAAAGTTACATTCCCTTTTTTCCTGGCTATAGAAACCTATCAAGCTTTCCAGTTTCATCAGCAATGTACCCTTTATTTTTCATGAGGGCATTAAGTGAAGCTACTGTTATTCTTTGAACTTTACTGCAATCTTTTTATCATTCAGATGGGGAGTACCTATGAAGACAAAGGGATGAGCTAAAGTGAAAAAAATAAAAAGGCGTGGATCTCAATGTTAGATGCTGAAATCAAAGCTATTATCTTTCTTCACATAATTGTAAGATTCATAAAAACCAAATTAGGGCTTAGAGTGGGTATCAGAACTACACTAAGCACCCCTAAACCATCTGAAAAATGAGATGACCCGTGCGCACTCACTGGTCACCTCCAGTGTGAGGAATGTGCAACACTTTAGTGAGGTGTTACAGATTAATTCCTATACAGGAGAGGAGAGGTGTTGTGTTTATTCCTTACATCATTTTATTCAGTTCTCGGCTTCCAACCACGTTGACAGCACTGTGCCATGAGTCACTTTTAATCGCTGCCTCATTTGTTCCTGACCTGAATAACCTTTTTATAGAGGCCTGTGTGCAGTGTAACACCTCCTGTGCCGGATCGCGCTTCAGAGGCCACAGAGCTGTCCCAAGCGATTTGCATGATTTCGGAGCCAGCCTCGGAAAGGGCAGCCCTTGGCCCTTTCTATTCTTCCCGGGAAGGAAAAAGGGATTTGCCCCCGAGAAGGCACTGTCAGTGCGCGGGCTGAGCACCGACCCGCAGAGACCCCTCAGTGCCACGGCGAGAAACGAGGGCTCCTCACTCAGGATCCCTCTCTGCCACCGCCAAGACCGTCATCTCCCGTGACATTTTCACAGAATCACAAAATATCCCGGGTTGGAAGCGACTCACTCACAAGGATCTCTGAGTCCATCTCCTGCCCTGTACAGGACCATCCCCAAGATTCACACCATGTACCCGAGAGGATTCTTGAACCCTGTCAGGCTTGGTGCTGTGGCTGCTTCCTTGGGGAGCCTGTTCCAGTTCCCAAACACCCTCTGGGTTAAAGAACCTTTTCCTGATATCCAAACCAAATCTCCCCTGACACAACTGCATGCCGAATTTTAGGTCTGTTCGACCTCCCACACGTAGCTGAGGCTGTGACTCCCACTTTCAGTCGTCCCCGCCGCCATAAACCCTGACCTCCGCCAGCACCGCTGCCCCCGGGGGCAGCCCCCCATCAGCTGCTCCGGGAGCGCTGCCGCTCTCGCCGCAGTGGGGCGGGGGCTCCTCATGCCCCGCCCACCTCGCTAGTCTGGGGGCGGGGCGTCGAGGAACTGCTCTTCTATTGGTGAGAGCGGATGCCCATCCTTGCAGGCCTCCAATCAGAGGCTGCGGATCGCGGGGGCCGTCAGACATTGCTTGTTCCCAATGTGAAACCGGCCGCCCGCGAGACGCTGCGCGCAGTCACCGCCCCTTCTGCCCTCTCCGCCAGTCACGTCCGGCCGGCCTGACCGCAGTAAGGAATAGGACAGCGCGGGTGCCTGTCAATCACTGGCGTTTCCCCGCCTTTCCCCCCTCCCCGCCCGCAGCGGAGAGGAGGCCGGCGCCGGCTGCGCGCTGGTGCGGCAGGCGGGGCCTGGCGGACGGGGGAGGGAGGCAGGGAGGGAGAGGAGGAGGAGGAGGAAGGGGGAGGAGGAGGAGCTGTGGCTGAAGCCGGCGGAGCTTTCAGTACCTCGGAGAACGGCTGCGAGCGCGCCGGGCGGGCAGGAGCCGCCACCGCCGCCCTCAGCTTCTCGCTCACCTGCCCCGCTTCGCTCCTCTCTCGCCCTCCGCGCCTCGCGTTCCCCTGGTGCCGGAGGGAGCCCGGTCCCACCGGAGCGGCTCCGGGGGGAGAGCGCGGCAGCGGCACAGTCTCGGTGATCGGGACGGGCGGGGGGTCCGTCAGCGCAGAGACGGGACGGGTGGTCAGCCCGGGACGGCGGGACTGGCTTAGGGGGTCGCTCGCTGCTGTCGCTCCTCACGGAGCGGCGGTCAGGGCGGCGAGGAGAGCGAGGGGGCTCGCAGCCCGCATCTCCTAGCCCGCATCTCGGACCCCGCCGTGGAGCCCGAGGGGAGAGAGAGGAGCACCGAGTGCGGCAGCGGCTGCCGGCATTTGTTGGGGTGGGCAGAGAACCAGAAACAGGAGTCGCACCAGCGGCTGGGAGCGGGGAATCTGCTCCTCGGAAACCTCGGGGTAGAGATACCCCCGGCTCAAAGGGGATTTGGGGGGAAGGGGAAATTGAATATAGACGCATTTTGGTGGTTTTGCTGAAATAATCAAGTGCCGAAGGCAGATCTTAGGCAGATAAGGTAGAGGGATGGATCCCACTGTTTTGGATGCCGGCTTGAATTTTTTGTTTACTTTTCTGTTTTGACCACTGCTAAATGTGGATTTTGTGAGCGAACCCGATGGCGGTTGTTCCATTGTTCCTTGTTTGAACGTAAATCTTAGTCCTGCTGCTTGTGGATTTTTTATTTATTTATTTATTTATTTATTTTTGGAAAGGACCTTTCCAGGTAGCTTTTGCGTCTGACAAAATGAAGCCTTTGTATTTTTCAATCAATCATACCTAATATTGACATTTGGTACAAGAGACTTAAAGTGCTGCCTCACTCAGAGGACCATTAAAGACTTTCTCGGTCGCTCCATGTAGCTGAATGTGTTACGACACATCGTTCTCCCCCCCAAAATCTTCCGAAAGATTTTTCCAAAATGAAGAAATTTAATTTTCGCAAAGTTTTGGATGGTTTAACTGCCGCATCCCCTGTTGGAAGCAGTGGCGGTGGCAGTGGAAGTGGGGCTGGTGGTGGCTCCGTGCACCCAGGAGGGACTGCGGGAGCTGCAGGGACACCCAGAGAGGAGATCCAGGAGACGCTCACTTCAGATTATTTTCAGATCTGTAAGGTAAAGGCTGTATTTTTTTTATTTTCTATAGAAATAATAACCCCGCCTGGGTTGGGGGTTGGGGGGGGTAGTAATATGATACCAATAAGCGTTTTACTTGAGAACTGCAGTGGTTGTGTAAGGACTTTGGAATGATAAAACAGAGATCCAGTGGATGCTTTTTTCTTCCTGCTGCAGAGTTGGGGTGGTCAGTAAATTAATAGAAATCTTGATTTCAGCACTCAGGGCCGAATTCCAAGTTCACGCTTGGACCCCAAACTGCTGACAAAATTGTGGACAGTAAAGCAAATCAAATGGTGTTAGTACCGATAACATTTACAAATCATTAGAAATTGAAGATTGTACGCATCTACTTCGCCTCCTCACTCTTCTCATCCTCCCTGCCTTTCCTTCTCTATTTTAAGAAAAAGGCACAAGCTAGAAATAAAAGATGCTGCAGTGACTACTGAACCCAGGACTTCAATTATTTGTGAGGAGCTGGATGTAGATTCAGGGTGGCTGTTTACCATTTGTAGTGAAGTTTCTGATTGCATGATAGTAAACTTGGTAGGACAGCATAAATACCAAAAGTTGCCAAATCTGTTCTAGTTTTTATGTGTTGATAACCTTAAGTGGGGATTTTCTATGGGTAGAAAGCAAGAGATATCCTTGTATGTATTTTGGTTTGTATCTGTTTTCTGCAACAAAACTTTTATTGGTGGCCTTAAATACTTGCACCTGTAAAACAGTACAAACTATTTGGTACTTCTGACCAACTCTGGAATATGAAAATCCTACTTTTGTAATGAAGACAAACACGAAAGAAGATTATGGTCTTCTACTATTACCTGTCAGTTTTATGTGAATTCTGGTGGCTTTACAAACAAAGTTTTGTTTGCTTGTTTGTTTTGCTTAGAAGCTTCAAAAACCAGAATTTTTAATTAGTGCAATTTGCATTACTAGGAGTAAATGGACTCCACCTATTAAGTATACTTTGCTTTTATTAATCAGATACAAATTGATCTGAAATTTAGATTACAGTCAACTCCAGCACATCATTATTTCTTTTTGTGTTTTGGAAAGAAGAAGGAAATGTAAACAACCAAGAGAAGCTTATGAGACATTTTGTGTGCAGATCTGGTCCTTGTGAGCACACAGCTTCCCTGATCTCAGTAATTCTGTTCGGTTTTCAGCTACCGCTGGCGTCAAAACTCTTGCACACTTGCAGGGGAGGAGGATGAGCCCCTGTAACTTAAAGACTCAGAGACCTTTAGATAGGTTCTAAAAATTCTAATTTTTTTTAAATAGTTCTTTGCCATCCTGAACCACAACAGGTTCCAGCCTTTTGACTCAAATGATTCTGTTTCTGATTCTGATTTAAAAGAGGGTCAGTGATGAGTGCATTAGAATCATGCCTGCTTCCCAGGCTTGGGTTTGACTACTTTTGCTTATGTACACAGTAATTTAGCATTTTGTGAAACTCCAGGTATTCAGTACAGTGATTTCCCATTTTTGTCACATCAGTAAAATGTAATAAAAACAATCAAAGTTCATTAAAATATTATTAGAAGGTCTGACATTTAAAGATTTCTAAGTAAGGCTAAAACTCAACATGGTTTTCATGTTTAAGTCATGTGATAGGGACAAAGATCTGTATTTAGTGAGATACGCTGTTATTTTGTATGACATATTTGTGAAAATAAGCAACATAAGATGAAACGATTTTTCCCCCCTAATCTCCAGTATTTCCCTTGTTTGCTTTGATATTACTTGAAGACAGTTCGTGTTATTCCTGATAGATCTACTTGGAATATGTATAAAGCAATATGTCATTTGAAGAAGATTTCAGTAGCCAATATTTGCCTGTCTTAGTTCTCAGGTTAAAATGTTCTCCACAAAGTAAATATTTGTGTAGGAAACCTTTTAGTTGCTTGCAGCAGCACTTGCTTATGAATGCATGTTACTGCAGGAGTCTCCGGTACACAAAATACCGGCTTCCTTTTTCCAAGATACAAAGGTAATGCCGAAAGCAAACTTCCAAAACACTCGGTGATCATGTGCTCCTGGCAGACACTCCGCAGTGTTTATTCCACGGGCTGCTCTCGAGCAGTTCTGTAGCACTCCAGGAGCACCAGGAGCGCGTTTGAAGGCAGCCCCGGAGCTGTGAGGGCCCTGCGCTGCTCCAAGGGAGCCGAGGGCAGTGGGGCCTGGCGCAGGCGCAGCTGCCCCCCCACCCTGCTCCAGGGGGGCAGAATTTGTACCCCAGTCAGTCGGAATCGAATTTAAAACACACCGACAGGCGCATAACCCGAATTCCGTCCTCCCCGAGCTTTTGTTGTGCAGCACTTCTGGTATTTCAGTTGGGTATTTGCATGTTCAGTTACATAAGTTACTCGGGCTGCATACCGAAGGATCCGGGATCTGTGATCCTGCTGTACGCAGAGCTGAGTGAAGCCAATGGCACTTTTGGTTTGTTACCTGCAGGGTCGAGGCAATCCGGGCTAACAGCCTAAATAGCACCTCAGACTGGTTTTCCTTTCTTTGCTGATTATAAAAATCCTCATTTAGAAGTGAAACATAAAAGCTGACTCACACTTAAGAATTAAAGGGCCTTTCCCTGCAGTTTTTATGTAAATAAATTGCCTTGCTGAAGTTTGTGGGAGGTCTGCTTGACTGGAAACACAGATCCAATCCTCTAGCACAACGCTGTTTTGAATGGTAGCACACCTGATTTCATTTGTAGCACACCTGAGAGCCAGCTCTCCATTTTGTGGCATTTTTATCTTGGTTATGACCACAGTGTCTTTTTGAGATACAGATTAGAGTTTAACAGAAGTAAACTGAATATTTTGTGCCAAGATGTTCTCAATGAGTTACTTTTGGCATTTATATTTAAATCATTTATGTGATCTTCTGTATTGAAAGAATGAAATATTCTTGAAACTATTACATATGAAATAACTACCTGCTGTTTTAAGCATGATAAATTTATATGTTGCTAGCTGTAATAATGAATCAGTGGCACCATTTTCAAAGTACTCAAGCAATGAGAAATATTGTCATACCTATTTTGTGACAGCAGGAAGCTGAGGTACAGTTTAGGCTGCATCCAGAGGCTTCTCTTGGGATTTGGGTATCCAAGTGGAAATCATGAAAATATTGATTATAGTTCACATTAGTTGAATTGAATGTGTGAGATAGCAGCATCATCCTAAAACTAGGCATGATCCAGTAGAATAAACTACTAAAGTCTATGTTAATTTAGATGGTCTAGACCTAATTTCCTTGGGTTTGCTTCTTTGTATTTTCCCTCTATAAATGTGTTGGTTTTTTCCTCTGCAAGGATTTTTAGGCTCACCTGTGTTTGTCCAGACCATCTAGAAACTAAAATACAGCACTGGGGAAAGATCTGCTATTAATAAAGGAAGTGAGAAGCTCACAGTTAGGATGTTTTAAATCATTTGAGTAGAACTTCGAGCAGAGGGAACATAAAAGGAGAAAACAGTGAGTTTTTACTTTTTCAGAAGGTTGCTTTTAGAGAATGACGCAGTTGGAAAAAACTGAGTAAGAATGAAGATATACTTTTTTTTTGGTATATGAAGTACTTGTTCCTCATGAAAATAGGTCTCCCATGTAGAACTACTGAGGGATTTCTTGGAGAACAATCATAGAATTGAATTGAATTTGTAGAGCATGAGGTTAATAACTTTGAAATCAAGACTTCAGTTAAGAGCACAGTAACAGTTGTACTTCACCAGGTATACAATTAATCTACTCTAACATGTTTTCTTTTGCTGTGGGCAGCAACTGGATACTCACAAAAAGGTCCAAGAACTGACAGTTTAATCTTCTCAAAGAATTGCTTCCCAGATGGTTATGAACTGCCTTTAAACCCCAAAGCATGAGATTTCTGTTCTTTTCCAAACCAGTCTTCAGTGTTATTACTGGGTAGTTTTGCAACCCAATAAACATCCTTTAACTCTTGCTGTATTGTTTATATTGATAGTGTAGTCATGGTTTCAGTGTGGTCATTATCCAGGCTTTATGCAAAACCCATGGAGGCCAGAACAGTTTTAGGCTTTTGTTAAAACTGATATGGAATCCCATGGCCAATTGCAATTGTGCCTTCGTAATCTTGCTAATGTTTTGCAGAAACAGGCCTGCAAGATACAGTGGATGAGTGGCCAAGTTAAATACCTTATTTTATCTGGATTTCCTATCAGGCGGTCTTAAATTTTAATTCCCAGAGTTTATAGATGGTAATACCTTATTTTTTCAACCTATGAAGATAAACATTTGATCCTTCTGACAACAGCCAAGTAGGTATTCTAACTGCAAATGCAACATGACACTACAGTTCAGTGATAACAGAGAGAAGATGAATTTTGGAATGGCAATTTAAGCACAATGCTGCAGGAGTACGCTTTGGGTTATGAGGAATTAAAACCAAAAAAAATCCTTGTTATAAGCTGTTCACAGTGTTTTAGTCAGTTTGAGCTGTTTGGATGATCTATCTTATTTCCTTGCTAAGGTCATACAGCAAACAAAAAATAAAATGTTTGCAAAATGCTACATTTCAGTGAAAACACATTTTAAAAGTGGTATGAACTCTTACTTGAAAGTTCTCAGAGTTCATTTAATACTTAAATGATAAATAAGATAATGTTGGGAAGGATTTTTTTCCTATATACCAGAGTTTGGATCTAAAGTTAGGCGCAGAACCCTATTCTGTTTAAAACTAGAGTCATATATGACACTTCTAAATTAGATTATAGTAATTTCATGAAATTTGTGATAAGCATAATGTATTCTTCTTTTTTAAGTGTTTGTATTAATTAGAAATGGGATTTATCCATGGGAACAAGCATGGCATATTAAAAGCTTCTTTTGAAAGAATTTTGAAGGTTTTAAGGTACCTGTAGTAGTATAACTGGATTCACTTGTTTGGGGTTTGTGTACAAATATCTGTCTTTTTGCATTATTAATCCTAAATTAAGTAATGCACACCCTTCATGGCCAACACATGCAATTACATCTTCAAAATTATTTCCAGATCTTTAAGGTTGCTGAATAAAGCACTCAAAAAGTTCCACATTTTTTGAATAACTTTGTTTGCACAGGCAGCTTTTAATTACATGATTCCATATTTCTTCTATAGGTTTAATTTAGCAGAACAAATAGTGTTTGCTCATAAGAAAGTACTTCAATATTTCTTTGTATACTTAGAACTCAGAGCATGCCTGAATATTAAGTTCCCCATGGACTTTTCCAACAGAAGTGCTCACCACTGTAGTTCTGAAAGCTTTATAAACATTAATGAATTGACCTTCATAATATTTCTGTGAGATGGAAATGATATTATCCCTGCAGTATAGATGCCACAGAAAATCCAAAATGTTCAGGGTCCACTGTTTTGAGTCTCCAGCTTGACCTGCTTTGCCTCTGTTTTTCTTTTAGCATTTTTAACTTATCCCATGTCTTCCCATTGAGCCTCCCATTGTTTCTATATTCTGGTGCACGTATCCTGCACAGCCGCAGAGTGATCTTTAGGTTAGTTGTTCAGTTTATATGCCCACTTCAGATAGCCAGAATGACTCTGATTTTCCTTTCTGTCTCCACTGTAGTATGGCAGAAAAAGATAATTTAATTAATCCCTACAAGAGAAGAACAAATCCATACTGCATAGATCAACTTCTTCCATGTATTTTTTTAAATTGTTTTGCTTTTTATAGTTGACCTTGCATTTTTAACAATATAAGGATCATAGAATAACCTGAGTTGGAAGGGATCCTTGAGAATCACTGGGTTCAACTTTGATTTCACAATGGGAGACCTAAAGGTTAAGATATTTGCTCTAATTTTTTTGTGCCATTTCAAGTGGGGTGGTTTTTTTGGTTGTTGGTTTGGCAGTTTTGGGGCTTTTTTTCTGAATCCATGGGATCATAGATGTTGGAAGATCATCTAGTCCCAACCCCCCTGCCATGGGTGCAGGCACTTTCCATTTGACCGGGCTGCTCAAAGCACCGTCCAAGCTGCCCTTGAACACTTTTAAGAATGGGACATCGACAGTTTCTCTGGGCAACCTGTGGCAGTGCCTCAAACCCCTCATAGTAAAGAATTTTTTCCCCAAAATCTAACCTGAATCCACTCTCTTTTAGTTTGAAGCCATTGCCCCTTGTCCTATCACTACATGCCCTGGTAAAAACCTCCCTCTCCAGCTTTATTTTAGCCCCCTTTAGGTACTGGAAGATGCTGTAAGGCGTCCCTGGAGCCTCCTCTTCTCCGCGCTGAACAACTCCCACTCTGGTGGGAACACTGGCTGTATTATTCCTCACCTGTGGGTCACCAGGTAGTTAATGAGAAATTTTCTCAGTATTGCAGTAGGAAAAGCAATTTTTAATCTCATGTAGGAGAATGGAGGAAATTCAGCCTGGTTGGCTCACAGTGTTCTGATTGAGGAGCTGTCACATAGAAAGTTGGTTGCATAAGCAACTTTGCCCCCAACTTCTGAAAGAAAAATACATACACTTGGTATTTTAAATAAATTACCAAGAAATTACTTACAGTTTTGTGGCTAAAAATATGAAGACTCTTCTTTTTTCTTTTTTTTTTCTTTTTTTTTTTTCAGATAGAAATGCATATTCTGTGTAAAACATGCAGCTGTCCTCCATGGAGCTGGACTAAATCCAAGACAGACCCCATTCTCACTTTGTTTAGATGAATATCCACTCATATCTGCTTCCTATTCTGAGACATCTGATACTCCCTGGTGTATGATTTATGCCCAAAATACTTTTTGAAGTCTGTGTGAAAATACTGTGAAAAGTTAGTATATTCACTTTATAAACCAAGAAAAGGAATCAGTTCAGAGACTGAACTAATACACCTTCCTAAACTGCATGAATATAGTAGTCTGTTGGCTATTCTAAGAAAAAAGTGCTCATAAAAGTAGTTTATGAGGTATATTAATTTGTCACAATGTGTATTAGAATCATTATAGGGGAAGATTAGAGGAGTATAGGATTAGAAATACAAGTAATATGCATCTGTGGAGAGGAGAGAAAGCAATATTATTAGGTACAGATGGCTGGCAAGTATGCTCAAATGTAATAAGATGTTATCTTTGTGCAGTGCTGTGTCCATTCCTAACAGATCACCAGCAAAGACAATGAATAATAAAAAGTACTAGAGACAATCTGTCACCTGTAGCTAGGGCCGAAGTCTGAGGAGGTGCACTCTTTATGGTTTCTTTGAAGTTAAGTTGTATATAGTACTGCAAAAAAACCCCAACCTCAATATTCAAGGCCTTGAGTTGAATTCATGGACTCAGAAGGAGCCTTACTGAATTCTGTAGTGTATGTAAGCAGATGCATGTGTGTATGGTAGGATGTCTTTTTGCAGAATTTGAATCCAATAAATTAAAAAAATTGCTTCTATTTCATTTAAAAATCTGTTATGTAAGAGTGCTGTGAGGTCAGACACTCAGAAGTCAGGTCCCTTTTTCAGGTAGTATCCAGTTCTGTCTATATGTGAGGCAATCTAGTCTTTTTTATTGCATCTTTTTATGTTCTTAAAGTCTCTGTTTATATTTTGTTCCTGTCCTCTCTCACATTTGTTTTGAACAGTATACAGCATGTGAGGAGGATGAATGCTATCCTGTTTGTGTTCTTTGCAACAGCTCCTGAGAGAAAATCTCTGTGTTACCCACTGGGCATCACCATAATAGTAAATAATAATAAATTAACGAATGCTCATCTCTGCTTTGTTCATCCTGTTCCAGCTATTGTGTCCCTTCAGGGTGGAGATGTGCTCTCAGTTACAGCTGTCCATCATCACTTGTGTTACAGGTATATTCCATTATAGCTGTGGATAAAACTTAATTTTACTGAGTCCACAGATCCTTGCTTAATTCATTGTGTGTCCCTACATATGTTTTGAAAAGCTCCCTGAATGAGGCAAAGGCAGGAAAAGTGGCCTGTGGTTATGTAAACAGAGATCTGATCCTTGGCTGTACTGCCTTCATTTGTGTCTGTGAGCTTGGAAGCTTCATAGGCAATGCAGAGGGGGACAGTGATGTGCAAGATCTGCTGGATTTCACTGCTGAGAGCAGGTATAAACCTGCCACGAAAACACCTGCATTTCATTTGAAATATATCTTCACCCTGTGTGAGGTGAGATGTTGCCCATTACTTTCAGGTTAAATTGTCAATTCAACAACAGGAAAAAAAAGAATCTTCAAGTTGCATACAGCATGTATACAGAAAGAAGGTAGGAGAAGATTATTATGAATTAGTATTAAATAGTAAGCAACATTGTGAATGCTAGTAAGGAAAGCTGGTAATAGCACTTGTATACAAGAATGCCAAATTACATTGCAGAACAGATTTTCACAGGAATAAACCAATAATACAGATTATCTCTGTGTCAAAGTAGAGTTTTAACACTCTGTTTCTCTAGCTTCCTCCCCTGCCATTCCCCACCCAAAACCCCAACCTTTCAAGAACTTTATCACAGCAGTAACATTTTTTCGATCCCCCAGTATGGCTGATTTGTTAAAAAAACTAAAATATTTTGAAAGCAACAACCAAAGCATTTGTTTCAGAACAGAAACCACAATCAGCCATAACAGAACAGAACATAATTAGTCTAAAGTAGTGAAGTTTCAGAAAATCTGAAAAGGGGAAGTCATGCAAAATTAATAAGAGTTATTGTTATGTCGATCTGATGTAAACTTAATAAGAAGAGTTTTGTTGTGTTTAATTTCTCATTAAAGTTATGAAATTATCTTATTCTCTGTATCCACAGTCATAGTGAAGACAAAAATATTTTCCTTTCAGGGTGATCAGATAAGTTGAATTATTTTGCAATTCTTGTATGTGCCCCTAAAGCAGATCTCCATCAGGCAGATGATATTCTGAACCAGCCTGTCTCAAGTTCTAGAGTAATACAGTTAAATGATGCAACAACAAAATCAATGGAACTGCTATTTGAATTACTTTGATTATAAAGGTTTTCCATTTGGACTGAAGTCTTGCTTAAGTAGGTAGGCCAAAATGAACATTGCAATAAGTAGTTTAAGATTGGAGGTTTTTATCATTCTACATTAAAGACAAGGGTAGATACAGTTTTATGACTGATGAAGACATGTCTCCATATGCTGGTGCCCTATTTCTTCTTGTCAGTTTAAATGGTAATAGTGGAAAGTACATTACACCATATTTGCTGTACAGTGGGTGCAATTCCTTCATTGTGGTCTCATTTTTTCTTCCCTTTTTTTCTATATTTGCCTGGGGTTTTTTGTTTGGTTGTTTGGTTTTGGACTTGGGAGAGTTCTTTTAGAAAGAATAGGAAGGGAAGAGATGGAAGAATTTTGCCTACATCATTCTCCCTTGGACTTGGGATTTCTCCAAAGGGCATAATGCCTCCCTTGGGATGGTTATATTCATGTATTACCCTGTAACTTATAATGCTGTAACTCAGTGCTGTGGTGGATGTAGCAGGATGGTGTAGTTGCCAAGCGGTTCCTTGGCCATAGCTACACCGATTTAAATAGATCCAGAAAGTGATATTAAAATTCAACCCCTTTAGCTTTGGGCAGGAGGGGCTGGACCAGGCAGTCTGCAGAGTTCCCTTCCAACCTCACCTGAGCTGGGGATAATAAAGCTTATGGATCAATGTAATTTTGTTTATTTGTGGATTTTCCTGTCTAAATTATATTAATTTTGTATTTATGGTACACTACAGTGTATTTCAAAGGACAAGCATGAGGAGAATACATTTTGAAATTCAGGAGGCCTTATTTTTCCCCTGTGGTTTGCTTAGCTTGGTTGTTTGTATCTGTATGAATCACATCTAAATAGGACCATCCTTATTTAATAGTCTTTAACATCTAGCTTGCAGAACTGAAAATGACAGTGGAAAAACACATCTCTGAAGTATCTGCAGAAATCTTTGTTAAAGAAAAAAATTTTGTATGTTCATTGTACAAAAATGTAAAATATTTAAGTCAATTTCAAATACTGTAAAATCTCTCTTATTTTTCATATAATTATCAGTATGTAATATTTGTGAAACTAAACATTTAAAAATCAGGCTGTGTTTGAAGTCTGCATTATGTCCAGAACAGCTACTTTCTCAAAATTCTACCATAGCTAGTTAAGTTACCTTTTATAACAAAGTAAGTTCCATAATTTAAAAATTAAACAATAAATCAAATTTGCCTACTGCTAAAAGTATTATTCTTCTATGCCAGCAGTTTTTGTAGGGAAATTCTGCTTGTTTCTTACCCATATCTTTTCTTCTTGCCCCAATATTCCTATTTCAGTAATGCTTCTCTTTTGTGCCCACATCTTCCATGTTTTTTTCCTTTACTGTATTTTTCTCCACCAATACTGATCTCCTTTTTCTCCCTCCCTGTTTCACTGCTGCTGGCGAAGATAATAAGCTCCTAAGAAGTAGCCTGCTGAGACAAACCCATGGTCCATATCTCCCAGCAGTCAGTCTCTGGCAGTGGCGGCAGAATTGTCACTTAGGGAGGGTAATAAGTTACATCACTTTCTGCAATCCATTCCCTTTCCAATCTCCCATCATTCACCATCATTGGATTTGATATGTCAGAGGGCGTATCTTTAGCTGGTCCTTTTAAAATCCATTTATCAATGATGTCAATGAGTTTGTCCCATTTTTTCACCCCATTTTAAACTAATCTTTAATTTCCTTTGAATGCCTCCATGGCTTTGCCAAATTTGTTTAGCTTACCCACTCACTTGTTTATATGATTCCTAGTCATATTCCCCCACATACAGCTCTCAATTAATGGGCTCACACAGGTTTTCTCTAGCAGCAGAGTGATGCCCTCTGTGTTAGTCCTTCCCGTATTCTTCCTTGTGATGTCCAATATTATTTGGCTTTTTGGAGTGGCTGTTGAACATTAAATCAAATATTTCAGAGGAATGGCAACCATGCCCAAAAATTACTTTGCTGAGTTGCAAATGCTAGTTCCAAATTCAGCATTGTGCAGGTCTAGTTAAGTTTTGTTTTGTTTTGTTTTGTTTTTCTTCTAGATGTCTTACATCTATCCACACTGAAGCTCATTTATCAACTTCTTGCCCACTTAAGTCACTGTAATGAAGTCTTTCAGGAGCTGGTCACCAGTAGTACTGAATTTCACTGTCCAAAGGAGATTACTATTAGCTGTGATCTCAGAGGCTTCAGGGTTCATTACCTTTTATAGGTCATTAAAGACAATGAATGAAGTTGGTCCAAGCATGGAGAACTCTACTTGTGAATTTTCTTCATGGTAAAAAATCCATAAAACTCTGTCCTTTGTTTTCTGTGATCTAACCAGCTTTCAGTCCACAAAGAAATTTCTTCAGTCCCGTGACACTTCTGTTTCTCTAATAATACTGCTGTGGAATGTTATTGGAGGGCTTTTGGAAAACTTATGTATATTCATATCCCCTTCATTTACTTGCATGCTGATGGCTTCATAAAATTAGAACTAGTCAGACATGATTTCCCATTGAAGAAACTGTGCTGACTTCTGCAACAATCTTTATCTGTGTGCTCTGTTAGTCTTTATTTTAACATCTTGTCAGGGACAGCAATCAGCTTTCCCAGTCTACAGGTCCAGAGTCCCTTTTGTAAATGGCTTTTTTTTTCCCAGATGACTGTTTCTAGCTTTACACCAGGGAAAATAACTATCTGTGGGTATCTTTATCTAATTAAAAAAAAAAAATAAAAAAGGTAGTTTTTTAGAATATTCTGTGAACATGCTCAGAATCCCTGGTTCCTATTAGAAGTTGAGAGCTAGATGGAATCAATAACTTGGGTTTGAAAAGTTGTAGCTAAGCTGTGATTTTTACAAAAGGCATTACTTCCAAAAATGAAATTTAACTTATAAAAAATTTATCTCTCCTGTGTTGTTTACTTTGGTTGGAAGCCTGCTGATACCTTGTCCTCCTTCCATTTTTCATGAGAAGAGATCAGTCTCACCAATCAGAGATTATGGACACAGAGAGCCATGAGTGATGTCATGGTCTTCTAGCAATGTAATTCATGGCAGGTCATTTGAATAAGCCCTCATTTTTATCACTACAATATTGGAGCACCACAATACTAAAAATAGTATTGAAGTGGTGAAAATGCTGCCCTCATTGTCATTTTTAATTTCCTACATAGCTGAGCAAGAGGCTGGAGAGGTTTCAGTCAACACTTCACCCTCTACTCTATGAACCAATCAATTATTCTTCGATGACTTTTTTGCATGTGGCCTGTTGGTGACAACTTGGAAGTAGACCCTGCATACTGAGAGCCACAGGTTTAGACTACGTAGTTAAATTTCAGCAAATGTACACATTCTGAAAAATTATATACCTAAGTAAATCACTTTTGCTGTCAGATATTAAATGAAACAGGGTATCTATAAAATATTAGTAGAAAAGTTACAAATTTTAATTTTATGCAGATTGTCAGAAACATTTTTTACTATAAACCCTATTTATTAGTTGATGCAGTTTAAAATTGGATCTAGTTCTGTGTTTTCTGGAGCTATTTAGAGAATGTTATAATAACTTTTATTAAAAAGGTGTCTTTGATGTCTGATATAAACTACCACAGAATAAAAGATGAGAAAACTGTTATATTGAAGAATTGCATTATGCACCATGTGAACAATTATACTGGATATTGCATATTAGTGCTAGTGCAATTTTTTTTTTTTTCAGTTAATGAAATATATCATGGTATCTTAGACTGAAAAAGACCATTATGTTCTGTACAGGATATTAAAATGTTCATTGGTAGATTACTAGCAAGCCTGAATAATCAATTTCCTTTATTAATTTAGGTAAATTGTTTATATAAAGATTACTTTAATGATATGTTCATGCAATTCATGCTTAAAATGATTTAAAGAGAATTTAAGAGAAAATAACTAAGCTGAACACAGATTTGTGATGAAATTGCATCTGCATTTGTAATTGTTCTGTTTCAAGTAGATTATTTTGCATATTGCACGGAAACTGTATATCCTAGGGAGCACAGACTGCCTCTAGAGACAGCGTGCCCAAGAAGGAGACATAAAAGGAAGCTGGATAATGTGGAGAAAAGCAATCCTGGCTCCATCTGCTGTCTGGTTTTTTTCTCTCCCTTTTTTTTTTTCTTGGCAGCTTCTTTCTTGGGGTATTTGGGGTAGTTAGGCCCCCCTATATTTCTTTGAACAGAGACTGATTTTTAACCATAGTTGTGCTTTTGCCTGCTATTGACCCCAACGACTTCATTTTGTGTTTCTGAGCACCATTTATAGTTTTGTTCTATGTTGTTCCTATTGGACACAACTCAGATAAAATAGGAATGTACTTTTTTTGTGGGTTTTTTGTTGGTTTGTTTTTTGTTGTTGTTGTTTTGATTTTTTTGTTTGTTGTGGGGGGAGGTGTTGTGGGGGGTTTTTTGTGTCACCCGAGGATCCAGTTAATTTTGTGGCCTTCTCTTCTTTTTCACCTGTATTAGTAATTGTAAGGAAGCCCAGGCACAGTTCTGGAACTGTTTCTCCTCCTTGGGCTCACATTCACTCAAGCTGTATCAATGCACAACTGAAAAGTCTACTCCAAGTGCTGGCTCTTCATGT
>VWYP01006847.1:26557-85811 GCA_013400435.1 Pycnonotus jocosus | reverse complement strand
GGGATTCTCTGCAGGTTTGGAGAGGGATTTCTGACAGCTCAGGGAGATGTGATCAGTGCCCAGCTCAGCTGAGACCCGCTCTGTGCCCACCATGTGATTTTGTTTGCAGTGTAAACACTTTCTGCAACACCTGCCCACCCAACTCAGCTGCTCAGGGCTGTCTTAGGAATCACAAATCACAAAGCAGGTGGTGAACCAGGAAGCATCAGTGATTAACAGAATAATTAAGGGCTAATCCTTATTATTGGTGCTGTAACAATGTCTTGGGGTGTCAGCTGAGAGCAGCATCTCATTGTATTAGACACTGTGCAAACACAAAGGCTGAGATTTGGCCAAATCTGTATAAATCTCTGAATAATGCCATAACAGGTAGATAAAGACAGGCAGGGGAGCACAAAACCACTGCCAGTGTCAGGGTGAAGTGCCAGCCTTAACGAACCAGCTGGCACATGATTTAAAACCTGCCTAGCAAAGGGCTGCACTGCTCTGCTTTAGAGCATCAAGGCTGGCCCCAGGCTTTGCTGGAATTGGAAAGGTTTCCATTTAGGCTCTGGAAAAGACAATTCCCTCAGAGAGGCTGCAAGGATAAGATCATTGTCATCTGTTCAGGAACAATGGCAGCTGCTGCAGATTGATTCACTCTGATGCCTCTAATGCTCCCCTGCAAGCTGCAGAAGGGATAAAAATACACTGAGGTTTGAATCAAGGCTTTTTCAGGCCAGTTTGAGGTTTATGGCATGAGGTCTGAGCAAGACAAAGAGGTATTTTTCCCTTCATTTCTCAGGAAATGTGCAGAGATGGGTCTGAATGTCAGACCACTGCAGTGACTTCACCATCAAAACCCTGACAGGAGTAAAAGGATGGAATCAGGCAAAACAACAAAGCCCATTACTGCAGCAAAACTGCCTCCAAAGGCAAGAGCAGCCTGAGATGCAACTCAGCTTGAGATGCTGAGATTTTATCCAGAAATGAGTTAAGAGTGACTGATCCCACTCCACAAACCCTGTCCCATTTCCTACTGTGAGGACCTGTTAGTCCAAATGTCCTCCAAATATCTTGCAAGATACTGCAAATGACAAGAGAAGGGCACTCAGCATCTCCTGGTGTCTGAGAAATTACTTTTAGACTGTTAGGGCTGATCTAAGCCCATGCTGGTGTCTGAAGGGGCCAGGCCACCTTCCCTCCTGACTTTTCCTTTCTGCCATCCCAGTGTTTGTGGGGTTATGCTGGGTATGGGAACTGATTTACCTGAGGAACAAAACCCAAATAAAGGTACTGATTAGTTGAGGATCAGTTCTGTGATGTAAGTCAGGGAGTGCTTACACTAATTCTGGCACCAGTTGAAAGGAAGGGGCACAATCACCCCTCACTCCCCTCCCTTATATTTTAAATGGAGCATTAAATACCTGTATGCACACATTAATCACAGAATCCCAAAATGGTTTGGGTTGGAAGATTAAAGATCATCCAGTTCCAGCCCCCTGCCACATGCAGGGACACCTTCCACTATCCCAGGGTGCTCCAAGCCCTGTCCAGCCTGGCCTTGGACACTTCCAGGGATCCAGGGGCAGCCACAGCTTCTCTGGGCACCCTGTACCATGGCCTGCCCACCCTCACAGGGAAGAATCTTTTCCTGATATCCATCCAAACGTCCTCTCTGTCAGTGTGAAGCCATTTCCCCTTGTCCTGTCACTCCAGACCCTTGTAAATGGTCTGTCTCCATCTTCTTGCAGGCTCCCTTCAGGGCAAAATTAGGTCACCCCAAAGCCTTTTCCAGGCTGAACAATCCCAATTCTCCCATCCTCTCCCCACAGCAGAGCTGCTCCATCCCTCTGCTCATCCTGGTGCCTCCTCTGGCCTGGCTCCAGCAGCTCCAGGTCCTTAATGTGCTGGGGATCAGCAGGAATATATATATATATACATATATATATATATATACACATATACACACTATTGTACTCTATATACACTTGTGTACATATAGAAATTGATAAACTTGTCCTCACAGGACATCAAATCCTTCAGGTTTCATGGAAAGGAGGGGATTCCATGTGTGTGCTGGGGCACGTGCAGGCCTGAAGAGAAATAAATGGACAGAAAAAAATGCAGGCAGGCTCTTCTGGAGAGCCTGCACACAAAAATACTGTGGGCCTAATTTATGAGCTCCACCAACAGTGGCACCTGGAAAGACAAAGATGGGACAAGGACAGGACAAGCAAAGCAGAGTTTTGTTAGCACCAGGAATCACAAGCTGACTTACCTGTACTGGATTGTTTCTGAAGTGGTTGAAGCTCTCAGCTTTGTCATTAGAATCCTAACTATGTTAAATAGAAATACAAAATTTATCTGGAAAAGAAGGGAGAGAGAGGAAAAAAAATGCAATCAGTCAGCAAAACAATAGCTTACAGGATGTGATACACCCTAAAAGGCACCTTTTACAGTTTTAATCTGACTCAAAACAGCCTTTTGGCTTTACCACTGATTGCAACAGACTCAGAAGTTTACCAGAAATACCAGATTATACAGCAAACATCCAACAGCTCTTAATGCTTCCAAAACAGCAGTGAAAATGGAGTACACCATTGTTGCCCTAACAAGCTTCTTTTTACTCCCTTTTCTCCTTTTCTGGGTGCAATGAAGAGCTAAAGGTGAGGATGATGGATTTGTCACTCCCCTTTTCAATCTGCTGAGCTGGGTAATTATTATTTGTGCAGCAGCCTCACCACTGAGAATTGATATTTGCTCTAATTACTGTTGTAGCATCTGCCAGCAACTTTCTTGCCGAGTGCAAACAGGAAATTAAAAAGAAAACCAAACTGAAGAGAAGACTGATTTGTAGACTGTGATCAGTGGAAGGATTTGGCTCTGAGGAGCAGGTTTGGAGTTGCTTTCAGAGCACAAAGTAGAGCAGCTTACAAGACATGGGTCTGTCCTGTCCCAAAGTTGTCAGAACTACACAACTGCTGAGGTCCCAGCACAGCTTGTGAGAAAATATTAACCTTACACACAATTCCAGGGTCCTGGGGCTCCTGGCATTTTTCAGCCCATGAATGGAACAATTCTGTGATTGACATCTGAATATTTACAAACACGGCAGCAGAGCTGACACCTGAAAGAATATTCTCAAAATATGCTCTTTTTTCCCCGTGCTCTGGGGTGTATATCCATGTTTACATATCTTGGCATCCATCAGAGCATTCCCTGTGCCTCCTGGTACATGGCTCAGAAGAAATGGAGCAATAAAACACCTGAGCAGACACTGGGAGACTGGCAGCACTGGGAATTATGTAAACACACTACGTGAGATATAAAAACACTGTTCTAGGAGTTAAGACAGCATTTTTGGAAATCATTTCCTTAGTAGAGCAGGGCCCTGGGGAGTACCAGCAGCAAATCCAACAGTGCAGCTTGTGTGTTTGTTCTGCTCAGAATTGGTTTTGTCATATTAAGAGCTTGAAGTCAACTGGTTCACGCTTTATTTATCAGAGACAAAACCAGCTCCGTATCTGTGGTTTGTGTTGAATGTTCAACTCCTCACACTGGTGACTGCACTGTTCTCCAGCAACACAAAGAGAAATGCTCAGGCAGCCTCTGCTCAGAGGGAGGTGAATGGAGGTGACTGTCACCCACAGAAAGAAAACTTCCCCCTCTGAAATTCTGCTGCTGAATTTTGGGGTTCTCTGTCAGCTCAGAGCCATGTTTGGCTTATTTCTACCAAAAGGCACTAATCCAAAAATGTGTCAGTTTTGCAATTGTAATAAAAAGTGCCAGATTGAATTATAGATTCCTAGGTAAGAGCAAATTCCAAATATCAGTGGGACTGATCAATGGCATTATCATGATGAACTGGGTTGAAGAAGGCATTTCAGGTTTCTTGAGTCCTACTTCAATGTGACAGCATCCTGCCATCTGAACTGGAAATTCGACTTGCTACAGCCTGCAGCAGAAAATTAGGGGTTCTGGCCTTTTCTGAAATTCAATTGCAGAGGTGTGATTCATCAGTCTAGAAGAACTGCTAGCTGAAAATTCTGGGAGTTATTTCACCATAAACACTTTTACTCTACATAAGTCTGTTTTTAATGCTCCTAGTGCAGCTGCCCAAGCCCAGGGCAGAGCAGCACCTGAGGCATCCCTGAAGTCTGTGAGTGGCACTGGCACATGTGACAAAAAGCTGGTGAGAGACCTCAACTCTCTCCAGGAGCACCAGAAAGATTCATCAGTGCTGACTGTTAACAAACTGCCCAGGTGTCAGAGAAAACCCCGCCAGGACATTATTTCTGATTACATTTTCTAGCAGGAAGCAACAGGAGCATTGGCCACTCAAACTAAATCCTCCTCCTGAGGAATCTCAGTCTGAACTTCAGAGTGACTTTCACTCAGTCTTCTTTTACCAGTCTGCCTTTATCTGCAAACCAGAGTTTTTGTGTTTTTTGGTTTTTTTTTTTTTGGTTTTTTTTTTTGTTTGTTTTTTGTTTTTGTTTTGTTTTGTTTTGTTTTGTTTTGTTTTTTTAAGGCTGGTGGATGGGACAGATGGAAGGAGAGCATCCTGAGCTGGAGGGAAGATACAGGAAAAATGGGTCTCATGTATATGCCCAAGAGGTGATGACCTGGATGCAGAGGACCACCAAGTGAGGAGAATCCTCTGGCCTTTTCAGGGCATAAAGAGAGGTTAGAAAAATAATTCACAGCTCCTTCTGGCTTTAGAATCTCCTTCAGAATGTGTGAAGGTCCTTCAAGGCTTGGTTTTCCACTTTCTCATAAGTTTCTCCATCCAGCTGTTGCTGCAGCACAGGACATGAGTGCAGCCCTAGACACACAGCTTCTGCTGCTGGCTTCATCCCAGTTTCTCCAGGAAAAGGAATAACTGATTCTTCCCCATCCTAGATTTCGTACCTAAGAGAGAAAAGCCAAGTGACTTGGCTTTGGCTATAAATCAATTCCATCCCAGAGTGAGGATAAGAAGAGCAAGAGAAGAAGGAACTGAGTTGGGCTGGCATCATTTCTTGTTAGATTGAGCCGTTGGTTATCCCAAGATCTATTTGTATCCACTGGACAGAAATGGAAACTTTACAATTTTAAAATTTAACATATTTTAGATGAGTGGTTTTGGATTAACAGGGCTTGGACTTGAACCAGTTGCCCACACAAATCTTTCACTGATTTTCAGGTTGCCCAGGATATTCCACATGAGCTTCAGTGAAATGACTGGGGCTGTGTTGACAGAGGTTCTGTGACATTACAGTCTATGGAAGCTTAAAAATGTGTTGAGGCACCAACATTTTGCCTCTACTAAGGTTTCTCTGAGAGGTCTTTCAGACTTGGATAGGCTCACCCCTACAATGCAGATCTTAGCAAGCAAAAAATCCAAGGGAAAAGATGAAAATGTGGTCACAGCAAAATATTTTTGGTTTTGCCTTCTGGAAGCACATTTCAGTGTGTTCACTTTTAATGATTTCTGTAAAAAAAAAACCCACTCCATTTCAGAAAGACACTTGGCTCAGTAGGGTCTTTTAGCAGCAGACTCAGAGAGGTCTGATGTGAAGATGAATTTTCAGTGCATAATCAGATGGGGTTTTAATTGTCCATTTGTCCTTGCTGGGCCTGAGCCCACAGATTGTAGGGATAATGGGGGGAATTTGCTCAGGAGAGAGGACACGATCTGGGAATCCAGCAGGGAACAGGCTGATGCACACAGCCTGCATGAGCTGAAGGCTGGGAGGTGGAAATGGAGCTGTTTTCTCAGCTGGAGAGAATCCATACAGGTCTAGTGGCTCCCAGACTGAGCCTGATTCACAGGCAGAGAAGGTGAAGCCTCTGGTGTTTGTTCCTCAGCCAGATTGCAGCGTTTCAGAGGAAGAAGGATCTCACTCCACTGCAAAGGGAGTTTTCCTAGAAGAGAGCCTAAGTGCTGTATTGACCAAAGCACACAATTATTTGTCAAGCGCTTTTTCATTATTATTGGAGCTCTGTGTCAACAGATTAATTCCTCAGAGCTGGGCAGCTCTAACAAAACCCCCACACCCGTTCCATAAACGGAGACTCAGGAAAGGTCACTTAGGAGGGGTAATGATGACAGGCAGCACATCCTTTTTATTTCTCTTTAGGCTTATTTTCTATTTTCATTCATTTCTGTTGATCCATGTTTTCTGCTTCCTAATGGACAACATAACTAAGGATTTTTACCTTGACATTTACTGGTAGATGAAATGAATTCAAAGGCAAAGTCTTGAAGACAGAATAAAGTGGCTTATTTCTCCTTCTGCTTTATTGATGCCCTGCTAAGAATATCCTTGTTGCTGGAATAAGACCCTCTCCAACTACAGATGGGAAAGAAAAAATGTTCCTTTCTTGCCAGAAGTTTAGTGTTTCCATTTCTAAGTTGGGATGGAAATTCAGACCCCCAAAATGGAGTCACAAACTAGTGATCCAGAAAGTATTTGAGCCATCTGTTTTGGCACTGTCCTATTATAACCTGAAAGCACAAGCCCAGAAACTCTTCTGAACCAAAAGAAACTTTTCAGCAAATGATCTTGGTGGGAAAATTTTTCTCTCATAAAAAAGCAAACTCCACCTGAGAGGAAATTTATCTTCCTTATTGAGGTGAAATAGCCAAAGTGCACAAAAGAGGCGGTGCTGACTCTCAGGGCTCCTTTGCAGTTTTCTCCGAGCTCAGGAGTTTCAAAGGGAGGTCATTAAGCTCTGCTCTTTCTTTTGAGAATTTAATGAACAACTGGCTTTTATTTTGCTCATTTTCTGCTGGGCTTTGTATTTCATGCTTCACAGAAAGCTTTTGCTCCTGTGCTTCCTAGAATGTTTGTTCCTCTTCACTCCCAGGAACTGTAAAAATTATTCTATTTAGACTTCATGTTTTTATGCAATGCTGTAAAATCACCTCAGGGTTAAGTAACTCAAATTGAGATCAGAGCAGTCCTTTGAGTGGGAGCTCTGGATGCTGCCATCCTGACCTCAGATTAGCACTCTGCCAGTTAATTAATGCTGTGTTTTAATTGTTCTGCCATGCTGGCCTGACCTGATCCTCAGACAGGGCTTTTTATCACAGAAGTTTCCCTTTCAAAGGTCACAGGTACCACAGTAAGTCCTTTGGGCAAAGGGCTGGAAAAGACTTTTATGTACAATCAGGAATAACGAGATGTGATTAAGAAGAATGAACATTTCACAAACAGAAGTAGAAATTTCAGAACATTTGTGGAGTGGATGTGGTATTGGACACCTTGCTGGGCACTTATTGACTCCACAACTACCAAGTATAAACAGCAGAAGGTCAGTAATAGCAATGGTGGCAAAATTGGGAGATAAATTCTGGATGGACTGTAATCAAAGCAGCACATTATCTCTGTGCTCTGTGCAGCTAGCACAACCTGCATGCAAAACAGCAGAAATTATGATTAAAGTCTTGCAAGAAGAACTCAGGGATGTCAGCAGGTCATGAACTGCAAACCTGCGGCAGTGGAGGAAGTGCTCATCTTCAGAGGAAAGAAATTTCAAAAAATCAATAGGAAAACTAATTTGATCAGTGTTTGAGAAAAAACATAAGCCATTCAGATAGGAAGGAGGAAGGGAAATGAAAAAATATATCAATAATAATAATAAAATCTCAGTCTCTGAACAGAACAATGCAGAAGTGGAAACAGAAGTGTGAAGAGAGTCAGTAGATGGGAACTGAAGTAGAAATGTAGAAACGAAGAAAATATTCAGAGAAGCAGTTTTATCAGCAAGGAGGATGCTTACACAGGACTAGGGAATGCTTTTCAGAAAAAAAAACAAAAACCCTGTAAATGAAATGCACAGAGCTACATACACGGCTGAGATACTTCTATACATAAAATAGTGAGTGAGAAAACTTTGATTTCTTTGGAAGATCAGAACAACTTCGGCAATGTGGACTGTGGTGTTTGAAATGGAGCATGGCACATCAGAAGAAGTGAAGATGGTGACAGGACAAGGGGGAATGGCTTCAGACTGAAAGAGTGCAAGTTTAGATGGGATATTAGGAGGAAATTCTTCCCTGTGAGGGTGGTGAGGCCCTGGCACAGGGTGCCCAGAGAAGCTGTGGCTGCCCCTGGATCCCTGGAAGTGTCCAAGGCCAGGCTGGATGGGGCTTGGAGCAATCTGGGATAGTGGAAGGATAACTCTCACTTATGAAAACTTCCTTTTTGTCAATAAATCAGCTGATTTTGTTGATAAGCTTAAGTGCCCCCACTCTCTGATGTGACAATCTTTGAAAATACCCTATCTTTCCACAGCCTTGGTTAAGAAAAACTGAACTAACTCAGGTATTTACTGAAGATTTTTTTCCTGTCATGGCCTTCCAGAGCCTCAGCCAGTGGCTGCTACACTGAGTTACTGACATTTCCCATAACCTGAAGCTGGTCTGGCCAAATCCTTTGTGAAGAAGAGAAAAAAGATGTGAAGGGAAGAATGAGGTGGTCTGTGAAGTCCTCTGGAGGAGTCAGTATGAGGACAATGGACAGTGGACAATCCTCTGAAAGGAATTTGAATTCCAAACTCCAAAGGAATTCCCACAGAAATTTGGCTGTTGTAGGATTGAAGAGAAGAGCTCTGTGCATAAGAATACAAGGGAAAAGGGCAGGAATACATATCTATAAATATATATATATATATACATACAGATATATTATTCCAATTTCTCAATGGAAAGAGGCTACCAGCAGATCTGTGATGTTTCACACAAATCTCAGTGATCTGTAAAGGGGATTGAAGAACAGGCTGACAGATTTTAAAGGCACCAAACTGCTCAGAACAGCAAAAAATCAAAAGATCTGATTGCAAAGAGCTGTCCAGGGACTGAGTGATCAGACAATAACCTGGCACAGGAAATCACCTGATGTGAAGGTAACACCACGGGGGAGACAAAAAAAATCTCAGCTTTACGTGGAGAGTTATGAGCTCTGGGAGATTTCATTCACAAAAGAAATGCTGGAATTACACTCAATGGCTCCCTGAAAACCTCATCTCAGTTCCCAGCAGAAGAAAGAAAACAAACAAACAAACAAACAAACAAGAAAAGCCTGGGATTAATGAGAAAGAAATAAACCAGGCAGGAGGATGCTGATGTAAAAATCCATTTGTGTGGTCACACCTTGATTACTGGGGCCAGCTGTGATCCTGCCACCACAAAAATGCTGCATCTTTAAAGAGCAGCACATCATGAAGATCTCTTGTCTGTCTGTGGTTTTCTCTCCTGAGCAAAATTCCACACTGAAAGAAGGACCCTTAACTCCTCTATTTGTCATCCAGGAATCTCAAAGCAAAGGGGGATGATTTTTAAATAGATAAATTAAAAAATAGACAATCATTTAAGTGGCTTTATAGCTGGGGAAGCTGAGCTTTCAGCAGCAATCTAACTTATTCAAAATTAAATAAATGATGAAGGCAGAGGCAGAAATGAACTTCTCCCATCCCATACACCCACTCACTCCAGCAGCTCATTGGTTGTAGTGAATCATTTTCAACCAGACACAAAAAACCCCCAGAGGTTGCAAAACTGTTCAGTTCTCAAGCACCAGAGGTGGAAAAAAAAATCTATTAAAGTTGGATGAAAGGTTTTAGGGGAAAAAAAGTAAAAAAGAATCTGCCTGTTTGAAAAATTACAAATTTCTACAGTCTTAGCTCTGAGAAATATTGCAGAGCAGTTCATAGCTGGGGTCAGTCCACAGCAGAAGTTACTGGGGGGAAAAGCAGCTCAGGTAAATGCCTCTGGTGCCTCTGCTCTGAGGTTTGTCCTCTGACCCTGCCGTGTTTTCGTGGTTCACAGATTCTTTGGCAGTTTTACATCTAAAATTGAACACAAGAAATGTATTTTCCTTCATAAAATCAGGAGGAAATTCACTCCCCTGGCATTTTTTTTTCAACCCTTTGCCCTTTCTTTAGCTTCCAAGAGGGGTGTGTGATTAAAACTCGGTTATGTGACTCTGAGAAAACAGATCAGAATTAAAAAAAAAAACCCAATGTGCTCATTTGAAGAGAAAATATCTAATAGAGTGTGTTTTTCTAGTGCCATCAGAAATTAAATTTCAAAGCATCCAATGTGCTCAATTATTAGTTCTCTTGTGGGATATGTCCAAGTCAAAATCCATTCAGGAATGAAACCAACAAACAAAAAAGTTGATTGCCTAAATCTTCTCCCTCAGATATTTTGGCAATAAAAATACAGGTTTCTTGCCCAATATACAGAATCAGCACTTATATTCAGTTTCCTTTTTTTCTGAAATTGTTCTTGAAATTGTTTCCCTGTTTTTAGCTCAAGTCAATCTCTCAGCTCCTTCTACAGACAGGCAGAAAATCAATCAATCAATCAATCAATCAAACAACTCCACTACCTCACTCAAAATTTTTATAGCCAAGATACAGCACAATAATGTGATCCAGAGATGGATTTGAGGGCTGTTGCCATGATCAAAGGCCTTTTTTAGGTGAATCGTTATTTCCCATTGAGGCTCAGAGCTCCTCCATGACCTGTTCCTTGTGTTACACCATCCTGTGCTACAACAGCTCAATGTATAGAGATAAGAAAACAAGAAATCAAAACCAGTGGAAATAACTTTTGACAAAAAAAAAAAAAAAGCCTTAAAAATAATATTTCAACAGAATTGCATCTTTAGAAGCAAGTTTTATCCCTCTTAGAATATTCAGTATATTCAGTAACCATGTTGCCACTGGCTGGTGCAATGATGCTTCTGGAATACACAAAGATGTGTCCAAGAGGTAACCAAAGCTCACCTGAGCTCTTGGCCCTTCACTCAGGTGGGTGAAGCCAGTTCTAAATACCCCAGGTGGATTGTTCCCAGGTGCACAGGAACTGGAATTTCATGGAGTATTTAGAATTTCAGCCTTTAGTGTTGGCTCTCTTTAGGAAGTAACACTAATTTCTTTGTGTAACATTGGTGTCTCTTTGTTTTTCCAGCAGAGGCCTGGGAAAGTTGTCTCACAGAATTATCATAAAATGATTTGGTATGGAAGGGACACTAAAGCCCATCCTGCCATGGGCAGGGACACCTTCCACTATCCCAGGTTGTTCCAAGCCCCAATGTCCAACCTGGCCTTGGACACTTCCAGGGATCCAGGGGCAGCCACAGCTTCTCTGGGCACCCTGTGCCAGGTTCCCACTCTCACAGGGAAGAATTCCTTCCTAATATCCCATCTAAATCTACTCTCCATCATCTTCAGCCATTCCCCCTTGTCCCATCAGGACTCTGCCATGTCCTGTCCCTTCTTTCACCAAACACAGTTGCAGCTCCATTTCAATTCCTGATTAGTTCAAATCCAGCTCGTGAAGGGTGACTGGGAGAGATCACAGAGTTGTCCTGTCTTTGAAATCCCTGTGTTTTCCACTTGTGGTGCCCACTGTTCACTGGAGGGAAGAGGAAGGCAGGATTTTGTCCCATCTGTGCTAAGGCAGAGCCATGATCACATCTGAGGGTGGTGATGCCTGGCTGTGCTGCCCTCAGTACATGGCAGATGTCAAATTTCAGTGCTCTTCATCCAGCACTTCTCACAGCACCCTTGAAAGGGTCAGTGACTCCAATAACAGCAAGTGATGCTTCAATTATTAGCTACAGTTTTAATTTATTCAAATAAGGATCAAAAGCATGAGCATGTCAAGAGGCTTTAAGACACCACGGGGTTGTGGGTTTTAATTAGAAACACTCCAAAAGCAAACTGACAGTTCAAATAAAATAATAAAAAAAGGCAGGGGAGCAGATTTTAGGAATCAGGAGCTTTCAAATTTTGTTTGCAGAGGGATGTTTTCCTCCCCCAGCAGTGCTTTCTGAGGGGAATAACCCTAAAGTGAGGGGAGGAAGGGCTCACCATTATGTTAGTGCTGTAAATTGTATCAGCTCTTTTCCAGTCCACAGTGCAATTACTGCTGTTATCTCATTAATGTGATTATTAGTGCTGTTATCATTAGTGTTCTTATCTCATTAGTGTTTAATTAGGGCTCAAGTGCAGGCAGGCCAAGTTAGGAAGGTTCAATTCATTGTCAGGTCTGGGCTCTTCAGTCACCAGCCCCAGTTTAGAGGGGTCTCAAGGCTGTTCCAAATTAGAGGCAGATATAATGACCTGTGTACAAAATGACAGCCCCCAACTATACCTCCATCATCTGGGTCTCTTTGGGGTCTTTAAATATTTACAGTACTGTTCTGGGGAGAAAAAAGCCATTTTCATGACTCTCTGGTATCTGTCAGAGATGCTACCCAATGATTTTACAGATCCTGTGGACTAAACGAGTTACAGAAAATTCAGTCTCACAGATTTCCAGGCAATGATGTGAAACCCAAGTGCTCCAAGTATCACAAGTCTCCCACCTTGTGTTGTCTACATAGGTTTTATTTGTGAGGGAATCTCTGTATCAGTGAGGTCAATTCACTGTGAGGCTCTTTCTGGTTTTGTGATGGCTCCCTCAGCAACACAAGTTTTATTTTGTGTATCATATTCATTGCTATTTCTCTCCTTAGAACATAAAGAAAAGAATTTTTACATAAAAATATACTCCTATTATGTTTTGTTTTGTTTTTCCTCTCTCTTTTCAGGTGACCTTTTTGCTGGATCTTAACAATTAACACAGAAATGAACTCTCCTGCTCTCAGGACACACGCTCAGATCAGCTGCTGGGCAACACCGAAATTTTTTCACACACTCCCATGAAGAGGGCACTGACAAGGTGAGAACATGAGGCTTCTTAGCCTGGAGAAAGCTGCCAGTGGTGCCTGTCCAGGAGGATTTGCACCTTCCCCGTGGGGTTGGAGTGACACAAGGGACAGCTCCAGCAAACCCTCGTTCCCTAAGAGAGGGAACCCACTGATCCCCGGGAATTCGCTGTTGGTTCATCTGCCTGGAAGAGCAGAATCATTTTTTTCAGAATCATTTTTAGCTTTGTCCTCACTAATAGCTGACTAATGCTTTCCATCCACACTCAGGTTTTTTTTTTTCTTTTTTTCTAGGAAAGCACCACTGTGCTTCAGCTGAAGGCTCAAAATGGGTTATGAATGAGCTTCCTTCTCCCTCTGCCTACTCTTGGTTGGCACAAGAGATGGAGTGTTGGGTAAACAGATAAACAGCCTGGTAAGTGTGGGCAGCACTAGGAAGGAAGCTTCACAACAGGAAATCCAGAAACAAACACACAGCAGTGATGGTGATGTAGAAAATGGAGATGAATGTGCAAGATGCAAGTCCTGACCGTGATTATTACATTTTTCTAATTAATGTGTGTGCCAGAATTGCTGTAGCTTTCATGAGCCCCAAGTGGATGAGCAGATATTGTAATCCACCTCCTAACTTGGGACATTTTTTCCTCACACCTTTTTTCCCTCACACCTCTCAAAACCTTGTACAAAGGCAAACAGCACTGCAGAGGGAGGAGGCAAAAATGGCCCAACCCAAAGAAAGAGCCAAAACCCAAATCACTCTAATTCTTGCAGTGTTATCTGCTGTGGCCACTTCAGAGAATACCTGAAGATGTTTGGCCTTGTTTGTTATTTTCCATAAAAGCAGATGTGGAACATGATAGATCATGATAGATCAAATTTCCTCTCCCTGGGAGATGGCAGTGTCCTCCCAACCACATAAAAATACTTACCAGGAGAACAAGAATCACTGGCCCTTGGTAGATGTAGTCAATATATTTCCCTGGCTCTTTTCCAAACCAGCACCTGTAAAAAACAAAAAAAGAAAATTTATAAAGGTGAATTCACTTCTTTTAGACTGTAACATGAAGGACACTATGGAGAGGTGTTCCTTTACTCACTGATAGTTTAATATATATAAATAATCAGCAAGTAATTGAATTTTCTGCTGCATATCACCTGTTGTTGGACACAGATCTGAGCCCCACTTTCCCCTCCCATTAAAATATTTGTGTTCCCTCTATGGTTTTGCTACTGCCTGTACAAATAGTTACAAGAAATATGAGAACCTGCTATAAGAAGGATGCAGATGTCTGAGAAAGGAATTAAATAAATATTCTGTGTAAGAGAAAAAAAAAACAACAACAACAACAAAACCCTGTTATCCACTGCAGTGCCCAGAGACACATTCCACAAAGTAAGGGCTGATAATTAAGGCAAATGTCTCAAGCTGCATGGAAATGCTGACTAAATAAAACACTGAATGGATAAGGAGTCATCCCATTGGCTTTGAATGAATCTGGGGACCACTGGGGACTCTGAAGGGCTCAAAAACCATGTAGATGTGGCACCTGGGGACATGGGGCGCTGGGCTCCACGACCTGAGAGGCGTTTTCCAACCTTAATGACTTCATGGCCACCAAAGCCAGCAGACAGAACCAAATTCCTGCTCCAACATCCCCTTCCAAACTATCTGGGACAACCCAAAATGGGCTGGGGAATGGACTCAGGTGAAGTGAAATCACAGGTGAAGTGAAATCACAGGTGAAGTGAAATCACAGGTGAAGTGAGTGCCCTCAGAGCAGAGGAGAGCCTGGATGTGCTTGGGGAGGTGGTGGAGTCACCATCCCTGGATGAGTTTAAACAAAGCCTGGATGTGGCACTGGTGCCATGGTTTAGTTGAGGTGTTGGGGTTGGGTTGGACTCAATGATCTTGGAGGTCTCTTCCAACCCAGTGATTCTGTGTCACACGTGACCGAGCGCTGGCTTGATTTCCACTGGTTCCAAGTGTTTCTCTCCCTGCTTTTTGTTACACAACAAAAGAACCCTGTGATTTCACAGCAACCCACACTGACACTCTCTTCATCCTCTGCACTGAGAATAATAAATCCATTCTGTTTACGTTGGTAAATGAATGAGAGACTGAGCTCAGGTCTGAACTCACACCATTCCATTTTCTCTGGGGTGGTTTTGGTCCAGGCCAAAAACTAACCAAGCCCAAAACTATTCCTGGGGAACAAATCTGGAGCTAGCAGGAGCCAGAAGACATTCCCAATAGCCCACAAACTGCAGCTCCCCTGATTTTGGAGGCCAAGAAGGTTTAATAATACCTTCTGTGAATTATTCCATGCTATTTGGAAGTCAAGCCCTAGGAATTATTCCAGGCCCAGCTAATTTAATATTACAGATCCAGATCCAGGGGGTCTGGATCCAGGATTCCACCAAGCAAAGACAGCTTTGCATGCATAATTCCTTAAAGCTTAGATCATTGGAGCTCCAGATCCCTTAGGAAGTAGATTTTGGAGTTCAAGGGTCTGAGAGTTTTCTTCCCTGTCATGGATACCCCACAACAAGTCTATACAGCAAAAGTTATGTCTCCCCCACATTTGCTTTGTGAAACAGATAATTAGGGAGCCATGGAAACAAGGGTAATTCCTGAGCCAGGGAGACCACAGAGCCACATTTGCACTTTTACAAGCAGCAAGACGTAAAAGGGATTGCCTCAATGAGGTTGGAGTCTGTAAGACACGACCTCACGAGTGCAGGGGAAATGAACCAGGCCTAGGAAAGCTCTGGTTCTGATGGGATCCTTGTGGATCACACCAGTCATGGATGGGATCCTTGTGGATCACACCAGTCATTGATGAGACCCTTGTGGATCACACCAGTCACTGATTGGATCCTTGTGGATCACACCAGTCATGGATGGGATCCTTGTGGATCACACCAGTCACTGATGGGATCCTTGTGGATCACACCAGTCACTGATGGGATCCTTGTGGATCACACCGGTCATGGATGGGATCCTTGTGGATCACACCAGTCACTGATGGGATCCTTGTGGATCACATCCTGCCCTCAAAGCCTCTCTCCAAAATGTGTTTGCAGGAACAGGAGGAGCTGCTGCCCATTGCAAGGTGCTCTGAGTGGACAGGAGTGTTGAGGTACGTAGCTGGAATCAGGAGCACAGTTCAGCACCTCACAATTATTTGCCTTTTCTTGGCTCAGTTCCTACATCCTTTAAGTTCCAAATGAATGAGGGAGCTTAGAATGTTTTAGAAATGTGAAAGATGTCTGCTATTCCCTGGTGCACTGCCTGAAAACGAATGTGAATTGATAATTTTGCAACTCATCTTCCAAAATTTGGGCCTGAGAGCAAGACTTGGAATAAAGTACTTCCTCCAGCCAAGTTATCATCCAAGAAGGATCCCCAGGGCAGCCTTAAATGAATGAAACTGTGTTTCTGAATTTTATTTTTTTTATGTAGCTGGAAAGACATGGGAAAAAAAAGTTAAAAGATATGCCAGAGCAGGAAACAAATTTCTGCAGAACTTGCAAGATCTACATTTGAGAGAAGATTTTGAAGGGTATTTTGGGAGAAGTATTTTTTACTGCCTGAAACTCAGAGAACTAAGGGAAGCAAAGAGTTCCTGGGAAGCTGGCTGCTCTAGCAGGGGGACTAATACAAAGCAGACTGAGGCATGTGGCAGAACTAAGTGGGCTAGAAAAAGTCAGCAAAGAATTTGGAACTGAGCTGGTAGAGCACAAATGAGGTTCCAGGGCAAAGGCTGCTTGTTGTTCTTTGGAATTTAAATCTTGCTTAGCTGGAAGACCAAAATGCTGGAATTTATTATCTGAAGTGCAGTATTAGACCAAGGTTGTGAAACAAAGTTGTGGCCAAAGACAGATTCTGCAACACAGGACTCTCTCCAGGGAAGCTGGTGCTCCAAGGTTCCTTTTGTAGGTAGTGGAGAAAAAAACCCTCAACTGCTTTTTTAGGTCTGTGTTTATCTCATTAGGTTATAAACCTGATCTGTTACATTGTAATCTAAATATTTCTAATTAAATCATGTGAGTAAGGCGGAGAGGAGACAGTTATTTGCCAGAAATGTTACAAATGTCTGCAATTGATTAGCAATATTTCATATTTAGAGTCTTAACTGTTCCAGCAGGGATTTTAAGCTAAGGTATTGCAAACTGTTTTGCCAATTATCTGAACTCTTACTTTAAATCCAACACAAGCCATTGTCCCTGCAGTAAAATAATTTCTTTAAAACCACAAAGAGAAACTTAAATCATTGACAATTATTTGGTGCTTCTCTGATAATTATTTGGTGTGTCTGTGTGACATAAAAGTAGTTTAACCACTTCTTATTCTTTTTTTACCTCTGCAAGGATAAATACACACCCCCTGAATATTGAAGAGGACAATTTAGGAAGACAGTTGTGATAAGACTCAGATATGTAAAACATATTTCTGCTGAACAGCACTACTTAATATTCTTCAGGGCTCTCTGATAGCTCTTTATATAACCAAACCCACTACTGGTTTTATCACTATTGTTAATTAGATCTCCCTAATGTTCTTCCTCTTAACAAATGTCCATCAATGAAATTACTGCAATAACTTAATAATCTGTGTGTGTTTTTTTAAATTGAGATTTAACAGTACTTTTTTTTTTTTTTTCAGATTTGCCATATTTCACTAAAGAACTGATAAACCCCACACAGGATATTTGCCACAGTACCAATTACAGTTGCCTCACTGTGCAGGAAATTATCTCTATTAAATAGAAAGATCAAAAAGTTAAGAACTTGGTTGAAGCATTTTCTTAACATTCTTTCTATTCTGAGCTTTTAAACTACGATGAGCTACACAACCTAAACCCCAGCTCAACCTCCAAACAACTTCAATGGATACTCAGACAGAGAAAGAGGAACTTCCCATTTTTCCTGAGGTCTGGGCAGTCCCAAACAGCCTTGGAAGCTGCAGGCAAGTCCCTGTTTGCTGCCTGTGTCTGAGCTCCTGGGAGCTTTACAATTCCCCCAGTGCTCAGGACAAACGGACAAAAGCTCTGGAAAGAAGCAAAATCAGGAGCCTGGGGTTTAGAAGAGGAACTTCCAGCTGTTTGAAGAATTAGTGGATGAGATCCCTCTGGGAACCTGTCCTTAGGGACAGAGGGACTGACCAGACCTGGCAGCTCTTCAGGGACATTTTTTCTTCGAGAACAAGAATCCCACGTGTAAGAAATCAGGCAGGACAGGCAGGGACTGAGCAAGGACCAGCTCCTCAAAGCGTGGAAGAAGGAAATGCACAGCCAGTGGAAGCAGGAATGTGTGACCTGGGCTATGGTTTGGATGTGTATTCATTTCCTAATTTGTTTAGAGAGCCACACAAACACAAACATTAACATCACTTACTGTTCATTTTCATAATACAGCTTGCCAATGGCCCAGGCAATGATGATTGGACAGGGAATACCTGCAGGAGGAAAAAATTAAACAAATTAGGAGTTAATTATGGATAGATGGATGTGTCCATGGTACCAAAGTAAATTCAGATTTATGTGTGGAGAGTCTATGTTAATGAAGGGGAGACTCTAAATAATAGTGGTCCTATCTTGGTCTGCTTGAGACATCACAAGTGCCAAGATCTTTTAATTTAAAAATGAAAAAAAGATCCTTTCAACAAAACTTTAGTACCAGTAAGGGAAGTTAATAAAAATATTAACAAACATACACATGAATACCTATATTTCCACAGAAGTGACCAGAAGAATTTTGGCTGACTTAAAAGCAGTTTCAGTCCCTTTTCATCTTCCAGCACCTGATACAGCAGAATCTTAAAAGACAGCACTTGGAACTGGGTGTTTAAGCTTTTATTTCCCAGGCTCCAAGAAGTTGTAAACATACTGGGATCTCTAGATGAAGCACAATTTCAAAACTTTCAACTTTTTTTTTTTTTTTTTGAGTTCAGTGTTCCTCATGAAACAGGACTGTGAGAAACAATAGCCTGATATCTTGCAGTATCAGAATTTTTTTTTCTCTTTCTGAAGGATTCAGATACTTTTAACTTTACAGACATCACTGCACTCCCTAATAAATGTTTGTGTTAGGCCTTCCAAACCAGCTGGTTTGAAGGGGATTTGCTGGAGGAGGAACTTGGAAGGGAGAAAGAGTAAATGGAAGTGGCCTCTTGACTCACACAGGTAAGGACTAGATTGATTTTAAAATTAAAAGGGGAGATTTTTTTTTTCCCCTCTCTATTCCCCCTTTAACTTCTCACCTCAGGAAAACCCAAACAAAGCCAGCCTCACCAGCTCCATCCCCCATTCCAAACTGCAGGTTCACTTCTCTCTGAAACCACTGAAATCACTGAGCTGAGTGCATGGACAGAGCCCCAGTGACTCTCAGGAGTATCTGCTTCTACCCCAGTGAGAATAACGTGACTGAAACCCCTGCAGAGGTGGATTTGTCTCTAACTCACACTTGTCCCTTTTAACCTCCCTCTTGCTGCCCCTTCTGTGGGAAATGGAGGCTTTAAAGAGATGGAAAGAGAACCACAACACAGAGGGGATGGGGCTGAGTTGCTGAGGTGTCATCTTTAACCTCAGCGAGGAGTACAGCAGCTCTGATCTCCTGCACCATCATTCCTGGTGGCACCTGTGCCCTTCAAATGATTGTGTTTTGTTTCATCCTGCTCACCACAGACTCAAAGGGTCTGCTGCACTCATTTCCCCATGTTCTTGGGAGAAACAGACAGAGAAAATGGAGCCATGTCCTCTCTCCTGAAGGAAAATATTTTACTTTTCCTTGTTAAGTAAAGAATAGGGATTTGAGAATAAGACTGGTAAAAAAGTGTGTATGAGGGGGCAGAGCAGAGCCAGAATGCAGCCCAAAGGTGGCTGGCAAGGTTTGTTCAGCTCACAGCACTCCTACATTAGAAATGAGAGACCCAGAGGATTCTGACAGAGGTAGGGAGCGAAAACACCAGGGATCAAACCAATCTGTAAGAAGCTGATTTTCCAGTTTGCTGAGAGAATTGGAAACTACTGGGGAAAAAAAATTGAATCGACTCCCCAAATAAACATTTTCTTTCTACTACAACTCCTCTTTCCTCCTATTTGATTTTGGACTGAATGACATATTTTGTTTCAAAGGCTGTTTCTGCCTTCAGAACTGCAATCCAATTACTTCTGCAGAGAGGGAGAGGCACTTCTGAACAAAATGTCATTCTGCTTTCACCAAAAAAAAATATTGGTGACCTTTTTCCACCTTTCTTCCTTCAACAGAAAAGAACTGCTGGATTCACTAGTTCTGTTTGACCTCAGATTTTCACTCACGTGAACAAACTGCCTGCATGGGGTTTGTCCTGCCAAACATCTGGCAGAGCTCAAAACATGGAGATGTTGGTTGGGAAGCATCTCTGAAGGTGTTTGCTCCAATTTCCTGCTCTGAGCACAACTATCAATACTCACCCATCTCAGCCAGGGCTTAGCCTGGCTGAATTATTAATAACCCCAAGGTCAGAGGTTTCACAGCTTTTAAGTCACATGTTTCAGGGTTCCACCATCTCCTGACACATTTTCTGTTTTCTTAACATCCAACTGGAGTCTCCCACTCTGCAGTTAATGGATGTTGTCCCTTTTTATAACATCTGCTCTTACCAAGCAGAATCTGGCTCCATCATCTTTGTGATTATCTTTCAAATCTCTCCTGGTACCAAACAGATCCCTCCCTCCTCATCTTCCTCTTTGCCAAATTAAAGAAGCTCAGCTCCTTCAGCCTCACATCACAACTCATGTCCTTTAGATCCCTGATCACGTTTTCAGCTGGAGAAAATCCAGTTTTTCCCCATCCCTCTCTGACCTCAGAAACCATAATTGACCACAGCATCCCACAGGCAGCTTTGCCACAGCTGAGTCTTTGAGCAGCCCCAAGGACAGCACAAGGATGAAGTGTGACTTTTTGCTAAAGGCTGCTTTCTAGGAACAAACCCCTCAGCAGCTGTAGAGCTGGTCTGCCAGATCATGAGGCTCTTTTTCAAGCCAGCTCCTCACTTAGAAGTGCCTGTTCAGACTGAGTGGTCCAGATTTCACCCCAGGGGGATTTATAATGTTTACTCTTGCCTCTCTTTGTCTTTAACACTTTAATGCCAGGTACCACAGAACACCATTTTAACCACAAAGGCCACTTACACCATCCTATGAAGAGAAAGACCCATTTCCTCAGCTTGTCTGTGGAGTAGGTCATCACTATAGCAGTGTGTAAGTAGCAGCCTTCCACAAACATCCAGAAGAAGTTGGTCACCACAAAATAATTGTAGACAGTGGTAATACATCGACACCAAGGCTGCAAAGTGAACAGAAAAGAACATTTTAAAATCAGGGTGAGAACATTTAAAAGATTCTGTATGTTGTTATTCCCTTAAAAAAAAATCAATGGTAGAATTCATTCATGGGATGGAGATTTATCCTGTGGCTTGGAATCACAATGTTTTAGGTGCTGACATGAACTCACAGATCCATCTGTGACCTTCTGCTGAGGTTGGCTTTGACCATAACATGCAGGATCTGCTGTATCTAAACCTGTCTGGAAAATTCAGGTTCCAGAACAAGCCTCCAAGAGGAGCAGGTCATTTGACCACAGGTGAGCTGTGTCAATGTCACAGTCTTGCTTCATTTCCACTGAGGGGAAGAAGCATGACTGGTATTTAAAGAAAAAAAACCTTTCAAGTCATGTTTTTATCAGCCAATTTATCCCCTCAGTTCCTGTCACTGGTGCTTCATTCTGTAAGTCACTCCATGTCACCTCTGAATTTTGCCACAGCCTCAACAGGAATTTTTTGTGTATCAGTCCAGGCATCTCCCCAGAATGTGCAGTGAGAGCACAGCTGAGGAGGCACAATCAGCTCCAGCTGGGAACATCCCAGCAATAAATCACAAGGAATTGAGGCTGATTTCCACAGTGCTGCTCACCTAAGTCTGGGAAAACTTTCTTCTTACCAAGCCAACACCGAATGCATTCCCTGGACCACAACTCTAATTACCTGGGCTCTGTGCTATCAATGGTTTCACCATTTTCCAGCCTTTTAATTAACTCTAGTGAGGTATTTGCAACTTTTACCCTCAGTTAATTTTATTTTAGCCTTCATAGGCAGGAGATATCGCTGCTCTACACCAGCCAACAGATGCACCACCACACCTGGCAAAATTCTGAGGTTTAAGAATGTACTGGGCAAGAAGCACAGTTAAGAAAATTATAGCCCATCCACAAGCTGCGATCACTTATGTTTACTGAATGGAAATAAAAAGAAGAAATCTTTTGGATGTGTTAACACTTTAATTTCTATATTATTTCATTAATATTTGAAGTTTAGTTTGGCTTCACCCTTAAAATAGGATTAAAGCCCAAAACAACCCAAAAGCAGCTGAAACATTTTGTTTTCAAAATTTTGTTTAAACCAAATTTCCTTTCCTTTAAGTCCATTTTTCCTGTGTCAGAACTAAGAGGAACTGGCCAGTGGATTAGGAAGATTCTGGGACAGACAAATACAAATAATGGTGGTGAGATCTCCCCCTGCATGACTTCCATAGGAGACCAGGATAAAATGAATTTTGAGCAAGTCCTCTGTAGATTTATTAATACTGAATAGTAAATCAAAATTGCAGAGCTCATTAGTTCACACCTTTCTGTTTATTTGACTGAGGATTCTTGATCCCCACATGTACCCACCATTAGGCTCAAGATAACTTCACCAATTCCTTCTTCATTTTTTTTGTAAGCATTATAAACTGCATGCAAAATATTTCCACATTGATGCTTCTGTATCTGTTATTTAATCTCCACTGAGCAGCACAGAAGGGATCACAACAATAGCTAGAATAAATGATGCTCCCATTCATTTTGGTGGTGTTATTTTGACTGAGCTATCCACAATCACATAAAGTTATCACCAAGCTTGTATAAAGCACCTGCCCCAAAAAGGCTGCAGAGAAAAGATGAGTTAATGAAAACTGGGGCATGTGATGATCTGTCCTTATATTGCAGGTTTATATTTTCACTGTCACTTTGTGCTCACATTTTAAGAGGTATTTGAGTCCTGTCTCCAACAGATTTTTCCTCAATAACTGTAAAAATCTCAATAAAGATTTGCAGCATTATCACGAGAGCAAGTCACACAGCATGAAACTGTTAAGCATAAAGCTCATAAACTCCATCTTCTGGAGTGTGAGACTGTCAGAAGCACAGACAGAGCAAACACTGAATTAACAGAATTTACATTTTCTCAAAGGAGTGTCTAGGTGAATAATAATAGAGATTTATGCACGGACATCTTCTTTATGTGGGCACTAATGATTTCTCTATTTGTTTTCCCAAAGCATGAGACTGAAGTTCAGATGTCAAATCTTAGGTTTGAAGAGATAATCAAGGATGATGAGTGCCCAGCTGACATTGAAATGAAGAGAAGCATGGAAATCTCTCTGAGCACATGGATAAGTGTCCCTTGCAATATTTACACAAACTCAGCACCTCAACCTCCAGGGCAGGGCCCTGCCACCTCCCAGCACTCACTTCATTGCTCTCGTGGATGTTGTGATCTATCATTTGAAGCAGAAACCACATCACATTCCTCAGGATGAACGTGGTGATCAAGTTCCAGTGGATAATATTCCGCAGGCATCTGATACTCCTGAACAGGGAAACACATGTAAGTGAACACATACAGTGAATATAGACACACACACATCAATAACTACATAAAACAAATGAGTAAATTCTGTTAATTGCAAAGTTTATCCCCCTGCAATCAATCCCTCTGTTACTCTATGGAAAAGGAGGTTTGTGTTTTTGCAAAGCCATGTACAACAATTTGTCTTGACAACATAACTGAATCAATTCAAGCAAGCCAAAGAGGATCTACTGGAAAAAAAAATCAAACATTCAAACTGTCATTTCATCCTCAGTTATTAGTTTTGCTCCCCTTCCCTCCATCTCCAGAACAACTGGAATTGATAGAAAAGCCTCTGAACAACCAGGCTGCCCTGGAGACTGCTGAGTTGCTCACAGAAGGAGATTTAGTGACAATTATTTGTGCTGGAGTGGCAAAGCTGCAATAGTTTACATTTAGTTAATTCCTGAACAGGCTCACCTGTGTGAGTTTGAATTAATGCACCAGGAGAGCATGAACTGCCTGGTTTTCAATCCTGGGCTTAGCTGGCTGTACCCTAAACAAGGCAGAGCTGCAGATCCTCCTTCTTCAGGAAATAGTTGTGTCTGTTTTTAGTCCCTCCCCAGCCCCCATTCAGGTTCAATGTAAATTATGAGCACAGTGTAAAATATGAGCTACAGTAAACTGGGACACAGTGCCATGAAACAAGAGAGGGCACATCTGAAATGCACTTGCTGCTGGAAATGGCTCCAGGAAACAAATGCCAGCAAATAAAGCATCACTGAAGCAAGACAGTTACTCATGACAGTTTCAGACATTTAAGACCAGAACATTTCTCTTCTGATTCTTTGTGAACTGGTATAGGGTGGCAAGTGCCAAGCTGCAGCGCTGCAGTTACAGAATCTTCAATTAAATGATCTTTTTTCAGCTAAAAGCAAACCACTCCATTTATGAAAATCACTTCCACAGGGTTTCAAACAGCCAGAGAACTTCCTGGGATTTGGCAGTGGTATCAGGCTCCCTGCTTGCCAGGGAAGCTGCCAGATAATGTGGGACAAACACAGAAAGTGGCTCAAAGCTGCTCAGCTGGAACTGACTGATCTCACCCCAGGGACAGCAAAAAGAGAGTCACAATCCAGGAACCAATTTTTTGTTGCCTCAGGTCTTTTGCACAGCAAACAAGCCACTCTTCTCAACAACAAACACTATTTTCCTACCATAAAACACTCACTGTATTTTTCCTAGGAATAAATTAGTCAGCCTTAGGGCCAGAAGCAATCCTGTAATGTCCTTCAGACTCACAAATCTCTCAGAGATTTCAAGCCATTAATCAAAAAACCAAACAGAAGACCTCCCACATATGAGACACTTACAGAGAGACACTCAGAGGTCCAACCCTGCTAAGCCAATGCTAAAATGGCCTCTGAGTTTTGCAGCTCAGGCTGCCAGAATGAAATTGGTATTTGGTTCTGAGCACCTCAGTGACTCGTGATGAGTTCATCTGGAGAACAAAGCTCCAGTTGCTCACACCCTTTCTCTTTCATTTAAGCTACAAACTCCAAAATGCTGCTCTCAGATATGGCAGACACCTTTCACTTCGAGAATTTACCAAAGGGCTGAGGTTCAGGGTTTGGCTTTCAGAGAAATGAGGCAACCAAGGTGCCCATGCTGAGCCCCAGGAGATCCTCTGGCTCTGAAACAGCCTACTCAGGGCTGTCCTCTGTGGATCATCCTGCACACAGATGTCCTGCAGCTGCTCTTCACCTACATGTTTCATTCACTCCCTCCAGGTCACGGATTAGCAAATGAAAGGGTGAGTTTGAAACATTGCTTCTAGGGAGAGAAGGAGGCAGGGGTCTAAAACTAAGGAAATTCAGGTCAAACTGTGAGTTATGGAGATGAAATTAATTGCTTTTGAGAGCTCTAACAAACAAAACAGATCTGGCACTCTTGCCACCTGAATGTATTTCTTGGCAAAGGTAAGATAAAGGAGTGGGAGGGAAAAAAATCCTTGCTGCAGGCATCCATTTAGATATAGATATATTTAGATATTTTTAGTGTCATCATCCCATATGCTTGAACATCACTAAATCTGGCTGGGGGAAATCTTACTGCCACAAGATTTACAGCAGGACATTGGACTGGACACACAGACAAACAGGATCAAATGAAGAAGGATCTACTGGTGATAAAGGAGTGGGAGGGATAAGTGATTCATTCATAACAATAAACAACAGTTTTTTCCCCAGGAAGATCCCAGTCATCAAAGCCACACTGCCTTTGTCTTAAGACAAACTCAGTGGATTTGACGATCTCAAAGATTTTTTCCAATAAATAATTAGCAATTGTTAACAATTAACAATTCTATGGTTCTATGTTTTTATTGAGTGCCTACACGATCTTTGCCCTCCTTCCTGCTTCTTGGTTCCTACTGGTTTTTATTTCTTTGCCCATCACTCTGCATCCTCCAGACTTTTAGTGATGTCTGTGCAGCACCCAGAGCAAGAGGGTCTGCTCTGTGTTGGAAACCCCCAATCTTAACAGATAATGATCAAAACACTCCTTGCTTTCAAAAAAGCCCCGTTTGTTGAGGGAAGGTGAGCTCCTGGTGTGAAATTAGGTAAAATATAAATGTTGCCAGCAGCTGGAATTGACCAAACTGAAGCCTGAAGCTTTGGTTTTGGACATGAAACAAGGGGCAGTTGGCTCTCCTGTCCCACTGCCTTTAGCAAAAGCCATATTTTGGGTACAAGTAACCCCATAGCACTGCCTCACTCCCTTTTGGAGACTCTGGGTGTGTGGCTTAGATGGTAAATAGGTGCTTTCACTGCTAAAAAGCTTCCTGTCTTTGGGGCTAACAGGCATGAAAGATAACGTGAGAGATGTCTGAAAGTGTCACAGACTTTCTTAAATAACTTAGGCAGTGATATGACCCCAGGCACAGAATGGTTTTAACCTTTTCCCTCCTTTTTTTCTTTGTTATTGTTGTTGCTTTGTTTTTCCCTTAATTTTCTTTCAATAGAAGTCCCAACTGGACACTGAAAGTTGTTATTGTTCACAAGGGGCCCAGAGCCCCTGATTCTGCTTCCTAACTACCACCAGCACAGAAATCACAGTGGCAGTAATGCAATTCACAGCCAAGGGCAGGGAAAGCTTGATAAATAACTGTGTCAGGTTTATAGTGGGGAGGGAGAATGTGCAGGATAATGAAGTGTGTGGAGGCTGCAGGGCACAGCAGTGCAGGGCTGCAGTCCATGGAACAAGGGAACAATCTCTTGGCAGCCACCCGAGAAAGCTGCTCTCATTTTCAGGCACTGCTGCTGGGTGGAATTGTAATTTAGTAAGTGAAAAGCATCTGGAGGGGTACTGAGGAAAGGGTCTCCTCATTCCAGGCTTTCTTCACGTAAGACTGCTCTGCTGGGCTCAGGAGTTCACCCTGGGCACAGAATTCATCTCTGCAGCCAGGCTGGAGTCTGAGCTGGGCACTGAATGAAGGACATTTCCCAAACTGGGCAACAAAAGTGCTCAATAACAGGAGACCTGCAGCACAGCTAATGTTTGCTGAAAGGACAAAGCTGACCTTGTCATACTCATTCATCTCACAGTCTGAGGAAAAAACCTCAGAATACTCATAGGAGTCATTTATCTGCCACAGGTCTTTTCCTGGCTCTTTACAGATAGAAAGTAGCTTAAATTTATGAGCCTTAATTTAAATGTAAATACTCCTGTTATTCATGAAAATGACCTGTCCCATTTTGAAAACTTAAACACTCCTCTCAGTCTTCCATGACAATGAGCCCCACAGTTCCTTTCTCCTTGATTAATTATTGGCTTTGCTCTGTGGATTGGAGAAGTAACCAAGCCTGTGCTCCAGGGGCAGCAATAACTGCCCTCACAGGCAGCACAGGAAAGGAATATTCCTATCACATTCCAACTGGCAGGAGGTGGAATTTAAACCACATTAAGCTGTGTTACAAATTGGTGAACGGAGTTTTTCTGGAGGCACACAGGTTGGCATGAATGAACTCTCTCAAAATCCAGAAGGTAAGAAATTTGGGGTTGTTCTTACCTGAGGAGGGGAATATCACAATCTGGGGGTGGTGGAAGTGGGAACATGAAGAAAATGAGGGCAGAGCTGCCTCTCAAGAGGGAAGGAGTCACAGGGGAAAAATGGGAGCTGAGGGGGCTGGGTGCTGAATCACTGCTTCAGACACAATCACAGCACTGCTGGGAAGGGATTGTGACTTACAGAGCCACTCAGAGCTCCCCAGCCCAAAGGATCCAGTGATAGAAGGTTTCCTATTCATCTTCATGTCAGGTAACATCACTTATGCCTTTTCCACTTGTTTTACAAGCCTTGATGTGTGCTGAATGGTGCAGGAACAGCAGCACAAATCACCCCAGAGATCCTGAAGGCTGGCACATCACCAGACACCACAGACTGAGGCTGCAGGCTTCCACTGAGGAGGAATTAATTATTTCCTTCCTACTCTAATCCCTTTCAGACAAAAATCACTGGTCAAAGCTTCGGCTGGACTCTTCTGCTAGCTCTCCCCTGGTGTGTGGGTCTGAGGATGGATGGAATAAAGAGACAAGCTGCAGCAATTCACTCACCACAGACCTAAAGATTGAGGTCAGAACATAAAGACATAAGAACTTCATGTTCAATGTGCCATTTAGGCTGGGACTCAGTCCCTGTGGGGATCAGTAAAAATTAATTTGGGAAAGAACACTGGAAACAAAGGAGTTGAACTGCAAGCTGTTCCTTGCTCTTACCTCCTCGCTCCTGGCAGTCAGAAGATATTCCTGATTCAGAGAACACATTTAAATGCATTAAATGACCTCGCTGGTGGCCCCAACTCCTCACAGGAGTCACTGGACTCCTTTTGTGGTTTATGTTCGCTGGGGTCAGACCATGGATTACTCCAGTAACATGATGGATTGAAGAGCTCATAATCTGTTATTCACAGTAAAACACCCTTCTGTGTGTGGGCTCCTCTTCTCTGCTTGTCTGCCCACTCCCAAGGGCTGGATGAGGAGGCATTTCCTCACAAGTGCACCCCCTCCTATCCTTTGGGAGCTGTAAGGTGAAGGAACAGAAAAAGCCTGGATCTGGACAGCAAGAAACTGCTCATCCACGGGCTGTGGGAGGAGTGCTTGGTGCTGCATCCTGCACTCACACAGTTCATGCAGCAATTTCACTTCTAGCTGTGCTTGACAGCAGATTTTGGGCAGGAAAAATCCCCCTGAAATTTAGCAAGGTCAGACAGGCACAAGCAAGGGGCGTGTGTCACCCTGAGTGAAGGAGCAGGCAGAAGGAAAAGGATTTCCTTGAGAAAAGGACGGACAACTTCTGACATGGAGAGAAAAGATATTGCCACTGGAGGCATCTTGGCCTTGTAAATGAAAGGGTTCATTGGTTCCTCATGATTCCTTAAGAACCAGTGCTTTCCATGCTGAATACCAGACACCTCCTCCTGAAAGGGCAGGAGTTTCTCATGCACAGGAGTCTCTGCTGTGGGCTTGAGCAGAGGTGTCCTCATATCCTCACGTTTTCATGTCTTCATATCCTCAAGTTTTCATATCTTCATATCCTCATGTTTTCATATCTTCATATCCTCATGTTTTCATGTCTTCACATCCTCATGTTTTCACGTCTTCATGACCCAGACAACTGGTTAAGCCATAAGAAACACAAATACTGTTCTCTATCGTTGCAGTTGGAGGAATGATGAAGGAGGAAGAGCCAGCAGATAATCAATACCTGGCTCTGAGCATGGTGTCACCAGGAGAATTTTGTGTTTTTTCCATCACGGGTTGGTCTAGATGACACCAAACCTGACTCAAAGGTTGGTGATGTGAAGTTTTGGGTAGAGGAGTTTAGCAAGTGACAGCACACTCTCGTGGGAGACTGAGTTATGAAACCTTGTTTTATATTTGCAGGGATTTGGGGACAACAGTAATGGAGCTTGTGCAGAGAAGGGAAACAAAGCTGGGAAAGAATCTGGAGCACAAGTTTGATGAGGAACAGCTGAAGACTGGGGGTGTTTGGTCTGCAGAAAAGGAGGCTCAGGGGGGACCTTCCCATTCTCTAGAGCTCCCTGACAGGAGGGTGCAGCCAGGTGGGGGTTGGGCTCTGCTCCCAGGTAATGGGACAGGACCAGAGGAAATGTCCTCAAGTTGCACCAGGGAAGGTTTGGATTGGGTATTAGGATTTTTTTTGTTGTTGTTGAAAGGGTGATCAGGCACTGGAACAGCCTGTCCAGGGCAGTGGTGGAGTCACCATCCCTGGAAGTGTTCAAAAAAACATTTAGATGTGGCACTTGGGGACAGGATTTAATGGTGAACCTGGCAGCACTGGGGTAATGGTTGGGGTCAATGATCTTAGAGGTCTACTCCCACCTCAATGAATCTCCATGGGCTATAGGAAGATGTGTGTATTGCAGAGAATCCAGAGCCCCAGAGCCTGTCTCTGGCTGTGCTGGCCAAACCAGATGAGATTATCTGGGATCTGGGATGAGCCTCCCTCTCACCACACACAGAGCACTCAGCTCAGCCCTGCAGCAGGCTGGACATGAAGAAGCAATTAAGGTGAAAGCCAACATGCTTTTCCTTGGCCTCCCTAATTAGCAAATCAAGAGCCAGGTGTACTGTGAGAAATTGCACATAACAACAACAACCCCTTTATTTGATCTGAGAACAGACCATGTTGTTCCCTGACTCGGTCTCCTACCACCAGCATCCTAAACTGCCTCGTGTGCAGGGTATCAGAGCTGGGCTTCCACAAAGGAAAACAGCAGCAAAGAGGAAAAAAAAGAGCAAAATTTTCCAGCAGCTGACTGCAGCCTGGATCAGAGGTGGGCAGAAAGAGCTTCTGATTGTTGCTAGAGCAAGGATGTCTGCTAATTATTTCCACCAAATGACCTTAATTGTGTGATTCGACAGAAAAAGCCAAGAAATAGAAACCCCATTCTTTTGACTTGCAAAATTGGGAGATCTGTAAAGGCAGAAAGAAAATCACATCAACTGTTCCTGTACAGGTGGCCTGACTGATTCAGAAATGGACATCTATAAATAGATGGTAAAACTCAAAGCAGCTTTCTGTTGATTTATTGGGTTTTTTCTCACTCTGTCCATACAGCGGTATTTTTCCTCTGGGATGCACAGAGCCACTATTTTCTGATTCGAAGCATGAGACAAACAATTAGCATTAACAATCATAATAATGTGCCAGCGTGGTTGAAAGCTCGCTGAATTAGTTGAATCATCTGCATAGAAATAATTGCAAATGAGCACTTTATTAAGGAAGCTTGGAAACCTTCTATTAATTCATGTAGTATTCTATTAATAATGATGTTCAATTAAGGCTGCTGTCCCTAAGTCTCTCTGGAAACAGTTGATAGGAGAAATAGGAGTGCACTTTGCAGGAGCCCTTCCCATTCCACGACTGGAACACGCCAGAAGGAGAATCATGGACAATACTTAAAAAACCATTTCCCCTCTTTAGTCTTTTCTAGGGCAGACAGAGCACATGCACAACCCATAAATGGCACGGAGTGGGAAGAATACCTCACAGCAAGTTATTTCCCAGGCTCTGTGCCTGTCAGGCCCTATTTGCTTTCACCCACATGGAAGCCTCCCCTGAGGTCCCCATGGTTCCCCCTGTGTGCTCCATCAGTGCAGATATTCTGGAACTCCTAATGCTTCCAGATGGGAACAGCAGCTGGAGAGGCTGGCAGGGAAAAATCAGCTTCTTGGTGGCAGTTGCCTGGGGGAATGTAAATATTCCCACAGGAAAAGCAAGGGGAAAAGCAAGGGAAGAATGGGAGCCCGGGAGGAAGTGACAGCTTTCCCACGAGGACAGGAGTGAAATGCTCAGGTGAAGAGGAGAAGCAGCAGCTTCTGTGAGTATTTAGGATGTGCAGAGATCCTAAAAATAAACCCACCGTGGAACTGTCTGTGTATTTGTCTTTTCCAAAGCTTCACTTTCCTGCCTTCAAGCCAGTTTTTAGTAGCAGGACATGGAGCATCCTGCCTGCTTTAGACACATTTTCAGCACTGATGTTCCAGGGGTGGGAAGAATGCAGCCAACACAACACAACAGGCTGGGCAGCCCCAGACTGGCTGTGCTCACTGCTTAAGTAAGGGATAATTGAAACCCAGCCTGTGCATACTCCAACAACACAACTCCAACCTTGATTGGGCCATCAAGTCATCCACTGGAGAACATTCCCAATTTTCACAAGAATGATAAAAATACAGATGACTTCATTTAGTGCAGCATGTGATTGTGGCTGAAGAAAAAGATTCAGGACTCTGCTCTCATTTGCTCTGCTAAATGGTGGTCAGATGCCAGTAATTTTTGAACAAAGAGAAAACAGGGCTGCAAAGTATCTTTTGGAGCAGAAAATATCTTGCAGCTCAGGTCTTCTGATATAGGTTGTAGTTATCACTCCACACTGTGGAAAGGTGAATGTTTTCCATGGAGATTGACCACTGCAGTGGGATTGCACAAATCAGAGGCAGGACTAGAGAAGCCAGACAGTGGGAGCTCAGAGCAGCTGATCTGGCTTACAGCTACTGTTTGGGAAATAACAGTGCACAACATGTCCTCATTCATAATTCCCTTGTGGGATTATACAAAAAAACCCCAAAAACAAAACCAAAAACAAACAAACAAACAAAAAACCAAAAAACCATCCAAAACAAAACAACAACAAACCAAAAACAAAAAACCAGAAAAACAAAAACAAAAAGCAAAAAACCAAAAAAACCACCTGAAACCAAATTAATTTAAATGACCAGCTAGAGAATTCAAAGGTTATGTTGTTTTTTTTTTTAACTTTTAATACAATTACACAATTAGCAAAGTTTATTACATTATCTACATTTGCAAATCCTGTGGTGATAAACCAAGGAGGGAAGTCTGAGCTGCTGATGCTGCTGTTCACACTCTCCTTGGCCTCATTTACACCAAGACATGGTGTGAAATATTTAATTATTTGGGAGCATTTGGCCAGGAATTCAGGAAAGATTGGAAACCTCCCAGATAATCATTCCTGTGCTTGGTCTAAATTCCTCACTCTGATGGTGTTCACTGGGCATTAGGAAATGTGTCCAGTGGCTCAGCCTGGGCACATCCCCAGGGAAGCTGCTGTTCCCATAACAGCCAGAGGCAACCCAGAGGCTGCAAGGGGTGTTCATGGCCCATTTAGGGGTGCCAGGAACATCCACCTCTGCCCTCTCTCATGTTTTAGCTGACAGAGCAGTGTGCAGCAGCAGAATGGAAATTGTTTAGGTTGGAAAAGCCATCCAAGATCATCAAGTCCAACTGCTGACCCAGCACCACTAAACCCTGTCCCCAACAGCCACATTCACCTGTTTTTTTAACATTTCCAGGGATGGTGACTCTGCCACTGCCCTGGGCAGCTTGACCATTCTTTCAGTGAAGAAATTTTCCCTAATATCCAATTGAAACTTCCCCTGGCACAGCTTGAGGCTGTTCCCTCTCATCCTGTCCCTTATTCCCTGGGAGCAGAGCCTGACCCCCCTGGCTGTCCCCTCCTGTCAGGGAGTTGTGCAGAGCCACAGGGTTCCCCCTGAGCCTCCTTTTCTCCAGGCTGAGCCTCTTCCTCAGCTCCCTCAGCCACTCCTGGTGCTCCAGACCCTTCCCCAGCTCTGTTCCCTTCTCTGGACATGCTCCAGCACCCGAATTGTCTTTTAGATTAGGCAGAAGAGAAAGTTCCTGAGTTCTGAACAACTACAGTGGAACTAGTGAGGGACCTACATGTGCCACACCATGGGTGAAAAATGAAATGAAACCATTTAGCACTTGAACAGCTGCAGGTGCATCTACAGTTCATAACTCTAAACATCTTGAAAATATATTCTCTGATTTTCCTTCCCAGAGATGACTCAGGATATGTTTTTTCTTAAATCAAAGTGCACTCCAGAGCATGATTCATATAGAACCTGCAAAGACCCAACTTTGCTTTCCTCTATTCTCTGAAATCTTGGAAAAGTTGCAATGTTTTCTCCACTGTTCCCAAAACTGTTCTATAATCAGAATTCAAACAAATTCTATAATCAGAATTCATGTCCATCTCCAAAAACTCACAGCCAAAATCTTGGCAGCAACAGAAATATACCAGCAGTGACATATTTCTAGCACAGGATAGGAAGTGGCCTCCAAACCTCAGGTCAAGAAAGGAACTGAGCAAAAGCATTTCATAAATTCTTGATACTCCAATTTGACTCCAAGTTAAGTTTTTCTTCTATCACACTGCTCTGGGACCCCTCAGCTCTGTGGGCTGGAAATCATCCTTTCACATCCACTGACAAATCTGTCTGTAGAGCACCCATACTCATTTTTCCTTCCACTGACACTGTCCTTGATCATGAGCAGCTCTTCAGTTTCCAGTGTTTATCCAATAGTGATGTATTTATGGGCAGCAACAGCACTCCTCAGTGGCTTTCATTGTGCTGGGTGACAATACCACGATTTCAGATGTACCTTGTGAAACCTTTCACATTTTAAGAACAGAGCTCTCTGGGCACACTTTTAATTACCGGTATTATTCCAGGAGCTCATGAGGGCCCTGCTCTGCGGGGTTTTATTTTGTGTGGGGTAGGCTCTATACAAAGAGTGTAAAGAACAAGTCCTACAGATGTGAGATGGAGAGGGGGCCAGTAAAGGCAATGAGAAGCAAAGGCCATGGCCTGGGGTTAATCAACAGGAAAAGTGTTTCTGGCCTTCATCTGAGTCCATCAGATGAGGCTCTTCACAGAGATTCAGTCAGAACAGGCACTTCAGATGTTTTGTGTTTAAAGATGGCCCCCTCACTGGGTTTGTTCTGTTTTACAGAGCTCCACGATTTTCATTCCTGCCTTTCTCTAACTGTGGACAGTTACAGGGTGAGAGAGAGCTGTGTTCAAACCCACAGCCATGGCATCCACTCCAAGATTTATGGTGAAGTTTAAAATTGCCATGTGCCTGAATCATTAATGAAGGCTCTGCTATGGAAGTGGCAGATGGAACAGACTGAACTAGGCTGGGTGGGAAGGCAGGAGATGAGGGGGGAACATGGAGCACTGACATGAACTCTGTTAGGTGATGTCCTCACCTGGAACTTGCTCTTCCCTCCTGCTCCACAAGAAGAAAAGATTGTGCCTTAGGTATGGAGCCTGCTGTGCTCTAATCACATCAGAAACACTATCCTTTCAAATGCAAACCAGAACTAATCGTGCAGATCTCCTCCTCACTTGAGAGATCCTCAGTCTGTAGGTTCTGAGAGGGGCAGAATTTCTAGTCAGGCTCACATCAGCCTCCACCAAAGTAAAATCTTGTGATCCCCCTGTCACACCAGCAATAGAAACAGATTCTGCCCCTACATGCTCCTACTTTCACAGCACTTTGCTCTATGAAACCTGCTCTGTACTGATGCTCTGCCTTTCTCCTGACAGGTTCCTACAAATAATTTAATCAAACTCTCCCATTCTTACACACAGAGGCCTGCAGCAGCAATCCTGCACCAGACTGAAGAGCCACAGGGTAATTCAAAGGAGCTTGGAACAGGAGAGGATAAAGAAAACTGGATAGGAAATGGTTAAAAGTGGGAAAAAGGAAAAAAAGAAGTGATTACATTGTTTTAGGAAAAAAAAGTTCCAGTCTTTTGGGGAGAAATAATTTAGAAAATCTGTATGTAATTTTAAGAAAGAGCGGGGACACTGCCTCAGCCTATGAGAAAAAAACGTATCAGATGCTTTACTGGGGAAACAGACCCAAATTTAAGGGCAACAGGAAAGCAGAATTTCCCTCAAAACCTCAATTTGCTTTCACTGCCACCATAGTAGCGAGAAAAGATGTTATGACAATGTTTGTGGGTTTGGTTGTTTTTAGAGCTGCCTTTATCCAGCAAGGACATGCCATTTTTAATCTCCAGCCTATCTTCCTGTCAGCACCGTCCTTTATGGGATTCAAAACTCAGCAGGGACGTGGATGCTTCCCAGAACAAATACCTTTCTTCCCCTACTTCTTCTCTGATAACCACTGCACAAATAAAGCTTCTTCTGATGGAATCCACCCAGGTCACTGCTGGCCACTGCCAGCACATTGTTTAATAACAAGCCAAGAGTTTTACCAAGGACTCCTATTCTACCTCAGAGGATGCTCTAACAGCACAGTGACAAGGGAAAATCCAGGACAAAGCAATTTGGGTTTCTGCATTATCAGCAACAGGAAAGGAAAAATGTTATTCAAAAGAAGTATTTTGGAATTTGGTTTTTTTTATTATTATTTTCTTTTTCTTCAGCTTGATTGGTATTGCTGATAGCAGGATTCCTCCTTTGGAAAATTTCTGCTTCAGCAGTGCAAGATTGTGATTCAGTGGGATGATGAGGCTGAGTCAGTGGGAGCTGCCTGTGTGCACCTGAGGGAGGGAACAAACCTTGACTATTAATGAGAACAGACAGACTGTGAGGATCCCAGCCATGCAAATCCATTCAACAACGCCAAGTGAAGTGCCCTGAGCAAATCTCTCCAGGGCTTGCCCTGGAGATCAATCCACTTCTATGGCACATTTTGTGCACAAATTCTTTGTTTTTCCTTCTTGCTGTGCTTCTTTTTGTCTGTGAGTTTGTTTGGTTTTGCATGGTACAGACAGTGCGGCTCTCACAATTTTAGGACCACCTACATTTAGACCTTGAGAAACTGATGTTGACTTGGACCTTCAGGAGCTGCCTCAGTGACTCACTGGCATTCAGCCAGTGTGCCAGCAACAATCAAGCCCTCTCCTTCACTTGTTGTTATTTAGGTGCTAAATGAAATGTTTACTGGCTTATTTGCCACTGTACAGGTTCAGACGCAACAGAACTGGAGAAAACAAGGCTAAAATGTGTCTGGATAGGAAAAGGGGGCCCTGGCTGAGCTCTCATCCCCTCCCAGGGATGTGTTGGGGTCTCATGGATGAACACAAATGGCTGATGATGATTTCATCACCTGCTGCTACATCTGAGATTCCTGACCCTTAAAACAGGTCTGTGAATCCTCAGTGTTTAGGGAAGTAAACACAGCTAAATATTTCTGCTAAATGGAGGATGGGTTGTGAATGAAGAATGAAGCTGCTTAACGAATCGAGGAAGAATGAAGCTGGGTACAAGGTGACAGGATAAATTTCGAAAAATAGGGTCGAGATCCAGTTCCTTCCCCCTTCCTACTTCAGCACAATTGAGGACTAAGTTGGAGGACTAAGTCCCACTGGGCTGGGGCAGCACCACTGATGGTGACCTCATTTCCAAAAGCAGAACACTCTCCTGACCAGCTGAACACCACAGCAACACCTTTTGCCACGCCAGCCAAATATTTCACCTGCTCCTAAAAGCCTCAGAGTAAGAGATCCCAAAGCCTTGCCCACAGCAGAGCAGGTGTGCTCCAGCCTCCCCCTTGAGACAGGGCTGCCTTTGGGATCCACCTGCACTGACACAGCAAAGGAAAATCGAGCAGGTCATGGGGGAGAAGCATAAAAATTGGAAGCAGATGTAAAACTTGAATCTTCCAGGAGGTCTCCTCTATTTTCACCCTCAGCAGGAACTCATGGAGTGAGATGGATGGAGTGGGGCAGGAATAAGGAACAGGCAGATTTCTACTTTAGGTCAAGATGAGGAGCTATCAGATTGTATTTTTTTGGCCAGGAATTGCCTCAATTCTCTCCTTTCACCCAATTCTATCATACCTTCTTCCACCCAAAATAAAACAGCATTAAAAAAAATAAATAAAAGCCCCAAATAACAGAAATTGATTATCAAAACTGATTTGCTCTTGGGACACTTTATAGAGGTAAATGTGATGAAGATGTCCATAACCCAAAATCTGGGTAGGGGCAGTCTGCAATGAAACACGAATTTGGGTTGCCTCCACTGGAACATCTCTAGAACTTTGGAAAATGGATGTGTATCAACAGACCCTGAGGAATCTCATGCTGGTTAACTCTGGCTGCACAATGGATACGTTTTGCATGACACCGTGTGAGTTTGAAAAGATGGACTACCTTAATTCACAGCATGTACAGGGAAGTACTTAATTGCCACTATTCATTTGTTGTTTTTAATGTTAAAGGAAACTGACTGCAAAATTTAAACCTTAAAGTTTAAAAAAACCGAAGAACAATTCAGAAGAATTGATCTGGGCCACCTCCGTGTTTGAAGCTGGATACATTTATACCATCCTACCTACATTGTTTTTGTGTTATTTACTCAAGCATTTATAAAAGACTGAGCATAAAAGCAGGGGATATAGTTACTTAAATGAGTAATTTACATTCTTTATTCAGTGCAAATTAATTCAGGTCTCCAAGCACTGTGGGAATTCGTTTTATATGCAGTGCAGAGGGCTTAAAATGGAAGTTTAGATTGATGCATCACAAAGTCCCCATTTAATGTTTTAAGGTGTGGGTTTTTTTGTTTATCATACATTATTCTGTTTATAGATGCTGGAGTGCGAGAAGATTCCTATTGTTATTAAAAAACCCCTTGTTAGGAATGCTCAGAAGACTTAGCTAAGACTTTAGGGATGCTCCACTCCAGGAAAACAGTAATTCTTGCACTGTCAATCATCCTGTTGTAATCCTGGGCAGGGGAGGATGTCCTCCACCCACAGTTGATCCTCTGCTATTAGGACAAGGTTTGTCTTAAGGATTATCATTGCACAGCACTCAGTAGAGCTGGTTTTAAATTCAGGTTGAACTCTCCTGGACAACACAGCACAAATTATACAGAAATGCCAGTCATGGAATCCAACAAATAATTTGTTATTAACCAGGCCACTCCTATGAAAATATATTCCTGTGATTCAGGCTGTGGACATACACATGATGACTGATCCACTTCTACTTCTTTTGTACTAATTTGCCTTTGCTCCTGTCCTTTTTCTTCCCTGCAGCCCTAACTCTGCTTTCACCGACGTTCATTTGCCAAACTCCTTTCTGCACCCTGGACCAGATCAGGGAAGGGTTTCTATGCAGTCTCCTTGATTTGCATTCATCATTCCATGAGCTCTGCTGGGGATTAAGCTCCACTAATGATGTTCCTCTTTTTACTTAAGAAAACTTCTAAGCCCTTTAATGAAAGAAAAACCGAAATTAACCCAAAGCAAAATGGAAAGATTTCATTCTGTCTCCTTTGGTTTAGATCTGGGTTTTAGCTGTCAGGGAATGCAAGACATTACCATGCTCTGCCTTGTGAGAAAACAAAACTTGCCCCCAAAACTTGCAACTTGACACACTCAGATCCCAGTCTCCCTTAATGAAGAACACTGTGCTCACTGAATTTTTTTTTTTTTTTTGCTGCATCAATAAATCATGTTCAGTTCTTTCCCTGAATCCAAAGAGGCTTTAGCTCCTACGCTCAGGAGGAGCTCATCCAGCACATTAGTCAGCAAAACCATGGGTGTGCTCAGCAATATAAAAGCCACAACCACTTTCAGGACCATCCACGACCTGGACAGAGTCATGAGAGGGCTGGAGCAACCCAGAAAGCATCACCCAACCGAGTTAGAAACATGCAAACAACATTACTCACCTCAAGCACAAGAAAAGCATAAAGGCAACTATAAGGGCCCCTACTGAAATACAGTGCCCCAGGTAGTTTATGATGAGAGCAATCTTGTAATGGAGCGCATACTTCCTCTGGAGGTAAAGAGATAACAGGGTTAAATCAGCATCAGTCTCCAAGCACTGGCATTCAGGAACAGTTCAGCACTTCAGAAAACAGTAATTATTTTTCTCAACTTCACAATGACATTACAGTCCCAGGGCTGATGGCTCTGTGTAAGGCAAACATTGCCTGGGCACACAAGTACAGGCCTGGTGTCATTTCAGTTTGGGATTTGTCCATAGTTTCTTACAAATATCTGCAAAAAAAGTTATTTTGGCCTCGCTTTCCCCCCCCTTTTTTTTTCCCCTCCATTTCCTCAGGTTTTCTTATTTTAAACCTTTGTCATTAAACCTTTGTCATAGGTGACAAACCTACACCAAAGACACATCTTCTCACAGTTTCAAAAGTTACAAAACATTATTTTCTTAGGAAACAGCACGGTCTTAATGAGCCAGGTTATGCCATTTTCCTATTCAAATGGCTTGGGTTTCACACAAAAATGTCAGTAAGAATAAACAACAAACAGGCAGATTTTCCTCTGAGGGACATTCCTTGCAGGCTAGGATCTTGATCTTTATCCTTCAAACCCAGGGCAGAACCAAATGCAGACTAAAAGAGCTGGAACCCAGTGGTGGCCCTTCAGTTCTGAGAGACAAACCAGGGATCCTGCTGTTTTTAGCAGCACCCCAAAGATGTGGTGAAATGTCCTCTATTAGTGTCTATTTCCTAGGATATGGGGGAGAGTATTGGTAGGTTCTTGATCCTGTAAACAAAAAAATAAGTACAGAAGTGGTCTCATCTAAATCAGTGAATTTAGGGATTTAGTGAACAAAATTTGACCTTGCAGAAACATTTTCATTGGTGGGCTGCTGTAGGCTTTGGAGAAAGGAGAAGCATCTCCTCTCTTTGCCTGGCTAGGAAGAAGTAGGAAGACACAATTCAGATAAATACCGAAGCTGGCTAAAAAGAGGTTTGCTACTGGAAGACTAAATGCCCCTGAAAAATATACTCATTTATTAGTTTTGTCATTTATTTCTTTTCAAGTTAAGCAGATCTTTCCCCACTTCGGGATGTTGCCCTCCTTCAGAAGAACAAGGCTCTTAAAAACCAACCACCTACATTTCCTCCCTTGTGATAAAAACATGAAAGTAAAATCCTATAAATGTTTTCTTTTTTTTTTTTTTTTTTTTTTTTATTTTTGGTTTAATTTTTTTTTCCCAATTTCCCTTAACATTTTACTCCAGTGAAAGGAATTTGTCAGTGAATGAATGTTTGGCTGAAACTACAACCAGCAGCTGTACTTAATCTATTCCATTGTTCTGTGAAGATAAGCATCTTCCAGCACTTTGCCAGAGAGCCAGGGAGCTCTCTTGGAATCATTTTTGTGATGAAACCTGCCTGTATCTTCAGCTCACAGAGTAATGTGCTGTTTCTGGACAGAACTCAACCACGCAGAGTATTTTTAAGTCTATTATAAAATCCCCTAAAATAAACTTCCCCATCCACGGGCCCGTTTTCTGAATCGCCTGGAGGTGAAAAGAATAAAAAAAACAACAAAAGGAAGCTACGGAATGCAAATTCCACAGTGAGTTTTATTTATCCTCCAGTCCAGGAGACACCTGAAGGGAAAGAAAACTCACTTGACCTGATGTGCCTACCTGTGCAATGCTGTTTTATTCAACAATGCCCTGGCAAACTGCAGGGCTCATTGACTCTCCTGATTAATTCACAGAGCCAGAGGATCACAGAACATCTCAGGGGATCCAAAAGGATCATGGAATCCAACTCACTACATCTCACAGCACTATCAAAACCCAAGCCCATCTGACTAAGAACTTTTTTCAGAATTGCTCATTTAGTGCTAGGAACCTCCTGGAAGATGGCAAACCTGATTTTACAGCACGAGGTTCCTGCTCTTTAAGTCTCACCCTTCTTTGGCTCCTGACCCCTATTTTAATTTCCCTCAACTTTTAAGAAGGTGTGGTTCAAAACATGAGAAGATTGATTCGAAAAATAAAATCATTAAGCTCCTGTCTGATGCTCTGATGCTGAAGGAAAAACAGGCACGACTTTCATATTTTCTGCTTCTGACACTAACAAGGTTTCCTGAAGGCAAATTCAAATATGATAGAAACAAGAACTGCCTTGGTGCTTTATGGAAAACTAAGCTGACAGGGTGGCAAGATCACTTTCCACCAGCCTACATGCAATCTGCATCTCTGCTGGAATGGGAGGCAACACCTTCAGGGCTGAAAAGCACGTGCCCAGAAAATCATGTGTTTGTTCCCCAAAGCTCAGCTCATGTAAAATATTGGCACAGCTCTTTTCTGGCTCGCCCTCTTGGACACCGCTACATTTAAAATGTCAACAACCTTCTCCTGTTACCCAATATCCTCCTGCTTTCAGGGAAGATGCTTCACTTCACTAAAACAAACATTTAAATTCTATTCAGGCTTGGGAGGGGGGGTTGCTAGATTAGAAATGAGCTAGAGAAGGAGATCATAGAAGCCTGGAATAGTTTGGGTCAGAAGGGACCTTAATGATGATTCCTGCCATGGTCAGGAATGCCAGCTACCAGACCAGGTTGCTCAGAGCCCCTGACCTGGTCCAACCTGACCTGGAAGACTTCCAGGGATGGGGAATCCACAGATGGGGAATCCAGAGGTGGGGAATCCGGAGATGGTTTACCCCCTGGCCACAGCAGGTCCCACCACTGCAATCCCATTCCATGACATTAGACATGACAAACACGTCACACCAGGCAGGGCAGAGGTGTCTCCCAGGAGCCTCTAGCAGGTAAACTGAGGAATGACAGTGTTGCCTTGATTTTCTTAGCTGAGATGTTTACATTCTTTAGTGGAGTCTTTTCACGAACCTTTATGTAAATTATGTATAAATTTAGAATTATCTATTTTATTTACATATTTCTCCTCTGAGAGGAGTCAATTGACAGACTGTGATTTTTGCCAATGGATTGGAGAGGCGGCATCTTCCTCATCCAATCCTTGATATTTTCTAGAAGACTATATAAACCTAAAACTCAAATAAACTTTTCTTCTTCCTCTTCCATGCAAGAACACGAGTGCAGTCTTGTTCTTTCATGCCATACAGCGACATGACAGCACAGTGTCTTTCCTTGCACTTGCCTTGCACATCTAAGGCATGGTGGGTTCCCCACAGGCAGGCTTCAGGCTAATGACAGAGTCATTCTGTCCAGGGCACTTTTCCTCTTGCTGCAGCTACAATGTGACTGCTTAACCTGTCCTAAACAATTCAGGGAGTGATTTGAATCAATAACCACCTAACAGCAGCACTCTCAGACCATCTGACAAGGATCCTGCTTCCTCTAACAGAACTTACTGACAGGTCCTGCCAGCTTTACAGCTCATGTCTCCCTGGGAGGCTCCACACGCCATTGCCAGTCAGCCACTTCCGATTTCCTCCTGGTGCCAGGATGATCTCAGCACCAGCACAGCTTAAGGACACCTCTCCAAAGACTTTCAGAAGCAACTGGGAAGTATCTTTGTCATCCCAGATGACTCTGAGCTCACTGCTTTCCCGTTCTGAGCCAGCTGGGAGCTGCTGTGGCTGATGTGATGTGCTCCCATGCAGGATACATTAGTCTGAGCCCAGCGTGGTGCTAACTCAGCTACTCAGCTTGAAGCCACCTCAAAACATCAGCAGAAGCAAATTCATGTCCAGCTGCCACAGACCACAACACCAAAGCTTCTGATTTATAGCTCTTTTTGGAGGCTCAGATGTATCTTTTGCTGCCTGAGATGTTCACTTTTCTTGTAGGAAGAGCAGAGATTTGTGTTAGATGCAGTGAAGGCCCTTTCAACACAGGAGCTTGTAGGCTGAGGAGAATCTTTCCATTTGTCACACATCGTGCCACTAAACAGCCAGCTGGATCAAAATTATTTCTGTATCTTGCTCCTGTGCCTGGAGGAGGAGCCAAATATTTGCTAAGAGGGTGAGATTCAGTCTGACATGAGGACACCAACACTCGGGTACCCACCCAAGGCAAGGGTTAGAAGTGGTTATGCACACACAGGCACCTTGTGTCCCCTGAGGTGCACTGGGGACACTTGTGATTCCCAGCTGGTCCTGGTGACTGACCTCCATGGCTGCTGCTCCATCAGAAATTATAAGGTTGGAAAAGACCTCTAAGATCATTGACTCCAACCGTTCCCTCAGCATCACTCTGTTCACCACTAAACCCTATCCTCAGGTGCCACATCCACAAGTTTTTTTCAACACTTGGAAGGATGGTGACTCCACTACTGTCCTGGGCATCCTGTTCCAGTGTCTGAAAGCCCTTTCAGTGAAGAAATTTTCATTAATACCCAACCTAAACTTCCCCTGGCACAGCTTGAGGCCATTTCCTCTGGTCCTGTTCCTGTTCTCTTGGAGCTGAGCCTGACCCCAGCTGGCTGTCCCCTCCTGTCAGGGAGTTGTGCAGAGCCACAAGATCCTCCCTAAGCCTCCTTTTCTCCAGGCTGAGCCCCTTTCCCAGCTCCCTCAGCTGCTCCTGGTGCTCCAGCCCCTTCCCCACCTCTGTTCCCTTCTCTGGACATGAAGGACACAGATATTCCAAAGGACAATCACCTGCCAGATGCATGGAGACACTGGGGCATTTTAAACTACACCACACAACTACATTTAAGGAAGAAGATCTCACTCAGAGCAGCAAATCAGTCCCAGAGCAGAGTTTTATCAGCTACTGCCACAGGTCTCAACCATAAGCAGAGCAATGATGCATTAACATAACCCAGTGAATGTGTGTTACTGAGCTGATGCACCCTAAGATTGACCCAGCCCCTTCCCCACCCTAAAATTTCTATTGCTTTACCAAAGCAATACACTTTACCAAAATTCTGTCATAAAGCATGGGATTCATGTTGAAAACTCCTGTTCCTACCCTCTGTTATTAATCACTGAATTTAAGCCATGTGATTCTTTAGCACTCTGCCTTGTGAGTGGTCAAGCTTAAAAGCAGTGTTGGTTTTTTTGGATTAAAAAGAAACACAAATCACAGGGCATTACCCCTCTGCTGATGTTTAGCATCTGCTAAATTCAATAAATAACAATAGACCCACTTGTGTGCCTGAATCTCACCTTTAATCAAAATGGAGCAAATCTGTGGGGATTGTTCCTTTTCTCTATTTTTTTTTTTGAGATCACAAAGTATTCATCTGTAACACTGAGCATTATGAGAGATTTCAAAAATATTCACAAATATTAATATTTGCAAAGCTTGTCACAAATCTTTAAAGATCTAATAAATGAGTTTTTAAGCCTCTGTAAGCAAGGGTGGGGGAACATCTGCACTTTCATCTGTTTAAGAAACATGCTATTTAAGGAGTTTTAATCTATCACCATAGCTGCAAAGTTTTTAAAAGCAAAAACAGAGTAAAGGGAATAATTCTGTCCTCTAGTGACAACACTTCTCCAGGCTCTTCAAATAAAACCCCTCTGTATTTGCTTGTGCACAGACAGCCACTGTTGGGAGCCATGCAAACACATAATGAGTGTTATTAAAATGCAGTTTTCCTGGGTGGGTACAGCTCACTGCTCCCAGCTCAGGTTTCCTGTACCACCTAAAGCACATCACAGATACTGACTGAGTCTTTGCTCAGCTCTGCTCCTCGTTCTCCAAATCAGCACTGGCTGCTCCACATTCCCTCTCCTGCACACTTTTAAGCCATGGTCACTCTGTCCCTCCCAGTCCCCCAGCTGGTGCTGGCCCCAGCACTCCTGCAACAGTGCACTGAGATGGTTTAGGGACCTGATTCATTAAAAAAAAATGACCCAGCAGCAAATTAGCTTTTCATTTGAAATGGGAATGAACTGTAAGGAGGGGCTACACTGGGGTAGTGCCAACTTAGGTTGGCCTAAATTGCCATGGGAGCCTCTCCACCACACAAGAACACCTTGAATGTCCCTCTGGGTGGCAGCCAGGTACTGGCACAACTTTTCTTAATTCCTGGGAGCCTCTAGGCAAAGGAGTGGGGATTAAATTAGCCAGGGGGTAAGAACAGGTCCTCCTCAGCAGCTGGTGTGGTGCTATTTGTTTTCTGACTCACTGGTGACAACCCACACTGACCAAGTACATGGATCTTACAGGATGGAGGCTGCACCACAGCCTAAGCACATCTTGGCTGCTTGGGGGGCAGCATCACTCCAGAAAGTCCCTGAGGACTAAATGTGGGATCTCACCCTCCTCCTCTCTGTCCCTGGCATGGCACAACTACAGGGACAGAATGAGCTGAATGAACCCCAAAACAAACCAGACTGAGCTGCTGGGCTCCACCCTGGCTCCTCGAGGGAAAAGCCACTCCTGGCAGAGACAGCACAAAGCCTTTGTAGGGTTGTGTCCCACCACCACTCAACACAGGAGGAAGAGTATGAAGGGCTTGAAGGCTTAAACTGTGTGAGGATGAATGTCTATGATGTCTCTGAGACATCTGGAAAGAAAAGGGTTTTGCATAATTCCTCACAGCCCTTCTGAAGGAGCTTAATCCCATATGCTAATTTAAATCTGCTGCGTCCTATATCATGCAAGACTGGTTCCATCTCTTTAAGACATCTGGGTCCTGAGTCTACTTTTTATGTGTTTTTTTCTGTTGCTGCCCCTTTCCATATTTGCTTAAGGAGAAATGACATTGAGATCTGTAAAGGTCAGTTGTTGATGAGACCTCAGAATGGGCAGATATAGGGTGGAATCAGCTGGTTGAACTTATTTTTTAGTGCCAAAGAGGCTTTAGGTCTTATTGTCATTATTACTAACATTTACTGTAGCAGCTGTAGGCTCTGAACAAAGCTAGGAAAAATCTGCATAAACACACATCATCAGGGACAGAGCGAGATAAAGCATCCTTTTTAAAAAACCATTGTGAGTAGGGGATATGGAGAGAGGATAAGTGATTTGCCTCAATTCACAGGGAGGTTTTGTTGTAGAGACAAAAATGGAATCTGTCTCAGATGCCCCAAATTAGCAGGTTAACCTTAAGTTTAGTTTTACATTCATTTATGCTGAGAAATGTCATTGAGAAGAATGAAGGGAAAAATACAGACCTTGTCATCCAGAATAGGCTCGCACTGAGAGTAGTTTATCTTGGAAGCCCATGTCCCATTGCCCAGGCATTCTCTGTAGGCATTTCCTGGTACAGACCAAAATAAAAGAGAGATGAACACTCTGTGTTGGACTTGAAACAGCGCAGACATTTCACAGGTTCAAGAAAAGATTGACAGAACTGATTATTTACAAGGCAAATCAACTTATCCCACTTCTGTGAGGACTGGAGCAACCCACTGAGAAGAGGAGAAATAAATAACCAACACATCTACAGACCATGAGTATTTAAAGATATTTATTAATAGTCTTTTCTTATAGAATATGCATTCAGAAGACAGCAAAGCTATGAGAACATTGCAACTGAAACCATTCCTGGTGTTTTCCCAAGGTGGCAGTTCTTACAGATCATAAGTGAAAGCCACAAATTACTGAAGCAGAGATTTAATGCCCAAATTCAACATCACCCTGCAGAACTCTGGGAATGACATGTGCCAATACTGGGGTGAAGAGGGGAGTTCAGTTTCTGGCAAGCGCTCTCTTCATCCCAAGGAATTCTGAGAGAAAACTGCAGTTTTCCTGTACAAACCTTCCTCAACTCATCGAAGGCACATCCAATCCCAAACCCAAGAGGTTCTTGGGGTTTTTTTGTTGTTGTTGTTTTTGGGTTTTTTTCTGTTCTTATTTTGAACTGTTTCTTAGAAACCAGAGAATTAAAATAAAACAGGAAATCCAAAAAGATCCCCAAAGGACGAATAAAGGCAACTTCCTGATGGACTCTTCATGATGTTGTTGCTGCCCTTTACCCAGTTTCTTTCTGGGCCTTTGCCATGGTTAGTGAGTACAGGAAAATCAAATGGTCCTAAACGTGCTGCTGACCAATCTTTGAAAAAGGTAAAGAGAGTTTTGAAAAGGTGCTTTGGAAAAAGGTAAAGAGACTTTTGAAAAGGTGCTTTGTCTCACAGAGAAGGGAAGTCAACAAATACCAGTCCCTGCAGATGCTCCACATGACACCATATCCACAGAGATCACTGAATTTCACATTGCTGTCATCTATTTGCACTTTTCCACTGTTTCTTTTTGGATTGATGAGGCCAAACAAAACAAAACAGTCTGAGTGGGGTTTAGGTGGCAGGATATAATTTACAACCCTAAAAGCCCTTGCATTTGTCCCCTCCTTTGGCCAGTGCTGAAGCTCTCTGTGCAGAATTGTTGCTGGGTTTGAGCCTCTGTAGCAAACTCCTGACTCTCCAGATCAGAAGATGCTTAGTCGGATGTTGAGTCCCACTTCCAGGGTACTGTTCATAGGAAAATCTTATTTTATTCATTCAAACCCATGTTTTACTCATTCTGACTCTTCATTTTCCCGGGTTGTATCCCTCCAGCTCAGCTGTGGAGAGCACAATCACAATCCACCCCGTGAGGTACAACCCACATCAGAGCAGCTCTCTGAGCTGGCACAGCACATCTCCCACACATGAGGGGATGAACAGGAGGGGGGAAAATCAAACTCTGAATTTCTCTTGTCCAGCATCTCCTCCACTATCAGTCATTTCTCAGAAACAACAGCAGCAAGCAGATCTGGCTTCTGGGAATCTCTCATTCTAAACTCTAGCTGTTATTACTAGTTTATACCCCACAGTAAAGGTTTTTCTCTCTTTCTTTCTCTCTCTCTTTCTTTCTTTCTTTCTTTCTCTCTCTCTCTCTCTCTCTCTTTTTCTCTCTTTCTCTCTTTCTTTTCTCTCTCTTTTAATGACATAATGCAGCTCTTTTAGCCAGTGCTTTAAAGGAGAAACATCTCATTTAGTGGGTGAAGTAAGAGCCTCACTGGAGGCACCCGGAGGAAGCAGCTCTTGTTCATGCACTGTGTGCAGAAACACACTGGATTAAGGTCAGGTTTTTCTTAATGACTGTCACCAAAAAAAAAAAAAAATCATAATGGAGAACTCCACTGTAGAAACAAACAATAAACACCCAAGAAGAAAAAAACACTTTCATGATCTTTCTAGGGCAAAAAGAGGTAATAAAAAAAAAAAAAAAAAAGGTTATTAGCACGTTTTTTTCCTAGCTGAAAAACAATTATGTAAAATTTCATTTTCCTAGACAAATGACATACTGAAGAAAGCATGTCAGCATACTTTCTCTTTTTCTAATTTCTCCTTCCTTCCTGACTTTATTCTCAAGAAGGAATACACCAAATAAAGCTTTGGTGGTTGAAACGTGTGGTTATTCATGCTCTGTGTGCACTTGCACTAGTATAACACAACTGGATGAGGAGTTCATGCAAATGAATAAGGAGCAGCAGATGACTCAGGATGGCACAGGCAGCACTCAGCCTTTATGCACAGAGCTCCTGACACATCATCCATCCAACATTCACTCCTGTGCCTCAGTCTATGGTCTCCTCTTCCACTTCAAAAATGTTGATTTCCTTTTGTTGTAGATTTGCAGCTCTTGGTTTCCTCTGCTCAATCATCAGTGCAGGAGACAGGCAGGGAGGTAAAAGGAAACTGCCTGAACAGAGAGGAATATCCAGGAGTGCTCAGGGTTTCCAGCTTTCACTGGAGGTACTTCAGCCCCTGCAGGCTACAAATGCATTGTTCTGTTCCCCTAAGGGCTGACTCAGGGGTGCTGATCAGAGTTATATTCCAGCAGGAAAGCCAAGGACAGCAGGCAGAGCCCACATACACAACAACAACAGCAGCACCAACATTTGCAGCTCTCATGGACTCCACGAGGATGTAAAAGGGGTCTCTACCCTGAAAAACTTCATTCCATGTCACAAAAAGGTAGGCAAAAGATCTGAGCATGGCTACAGCAAAGGCTTGGCAGGAATACAACTGGGATATCCAATCCTCCCTGACTCCAGCTCTTGGGAAAGTCCAGCTCAGTCTATTATTTTATAGATCTTCACAGAATATACCCAGATAAACAACCAAACACCTACAGGAATGTCTCACTTTTATGTATTTATACACAGATGCCCACACACTCATGCTGTATACAGCCTGAACTTAGTGGAGTAGAACCATTTAAGAGCAAGTGAGAAATTCAAGGTGAAGAGCTAAAGTTCCCTGAATGCAGAAGAAAATTAGTGTTGCATTTATCAAAAAAAAACAAACACCCCAGACCGTGATAATCACAACTCTCTGTTTTCAGGGCAAACAGGACTTTTAAGAAACTCTGGCATATTTGTCGGTTCAATAAAAAGAAGCCAGTCAACCCAGATTTGAGCTCATACACCAATAACAATGGAAAATGATTTTCATCTGACATGGAAGGACATGAGAGAAACTCACAGACTTTTATTTATTCATTTTGAAGGACCCCTCACACTCTGGTGTTTGATAAAGGCAGGAGACATCCAAACTGTTTCCAGTTTTCCCATAACTCTCTTCAGCATTTCTGCAACTCAGCACCAGTATTATCATCAGATTAACTCTGGGAAAACTTGCATGGGATGAGAGCAGTTTTTTCACAAATCAGCTCAAAGACCTTTATCCCAAACAGAAATGTGTCTTTTAGTCATCTAAAATCATGTAAGATGAATTCCACCCTGATTTAATACACTTTACTAACAACACTGCCAGAGACTCTTCTAAAGAGCCCTCAGTGCACATCCAAACAGAAAATGGTGCAGCAACATCCAATATTTGTCATCCCAACTGTGATTTGTCTGCTCCTTGGAATCCACTGACATATTTTTGCTGTAAGGGAGACAGAACACCGGAACAGGTTGCCCAGTGAGATTGTGCAGTCTCCCTTTCTGAAGATATTTAAAAACTCTTAAAGACATGCTCCTGGGCAATTGGCTGCAGGTGGCCCTGCAGGGGGGTTGGACCAGATCTCAGCCACCCTGTGGTTCTGTGATTAACTGCATAAAATCATCTTCTGGAACAGCTTTAAAACACAGCTCAGGTACAATGTTCTACATCAGTTTATGAGATAAAACCCAGCCCCTAATTTCATTTCTAACTGCAGATGATGTTGCATTTCCGAATGGGGTATGTAAAGCCAAGTGTTTGATGAGTGGTATCTTTGTATTTTTCTTTTTTTATTGACCCTGCTGAAGAGCACAAAGCCTTTCAGGTAGTGGTAACTCAATATGTATGGATTGGCCTGGTGGTGAGCTTGTGTTTAGTCAGTAAAAGTCCATTAAAAGCATGACACAAACAGGAGACAGGAGCACTGGGTAAAGGTAAGTGGATGCCATTCTCAGCAGGAAGCTCATCACTTCCTCCCAGTCATTAGTGAGTGAAAGACAATTCCAGACACCGCATGCAGGCACTGCTATAATGGATCTTGTCCCTGACAACTGGAACGTAGCTGGTTTTGAAAGAGATTTGACTTGTCTTGCCATGTTTCATGCAGATGACTTTTTGACAAGGTTTACACTTATAGTTATCACTAAAATGGAAATCTGACTTCTCTGGCTATTTATGCCTTTCATTTCCTTGATTCTACAGAGTGGCCATGGAATCTTGAGACAAGTTCATCAACTACTGGAGTGAAGGGAATAAACAGAGAAATGAATGAATAAATAAGACAGCCTGTTAAGCCCTGAGCTGAGGGTATGTGACTGGTCTGACAGCTTGCTGGTCCTGTCAGCTGAGCTGAAATGAAGGGTCCATCAATCAGAAAACCAGAACCCTCACTGAACACACTCCCTAGGACACTCAGGGTTTTGGGAAGTGGGGTTAGGAGTGATTGGGGCAGAGAATGAGATGCAATGAACCCCTTGCAAGAGCACAGTGGTCACATCATCCACCTCCTGACCCACAGCACTTGTTCAGTCCAGATTAAAATGTGGAAGCCTCAAGAATTTTTAGTAATTATTTTGTAAAACTATTAGAGACAATGTGGTAAATCTCTCCACTGTGATTCTTTTTTTGTTGATATCCTATATCTATATTCTTTCCTCACTTTTTAAGACAACTATAGAACTGTCTTTTCCTCTCTACTGCCCTCTGACCTAGCTGAGCAATTTACCATCCTTTTCAGGGTAGATAAGTTCTCCATATTTCCCACAGGCAGAGTTCAACCTTGTAATTTTAGAATATCAATTTACAGCCAAGTCTTGTCCACATCTCACCAATCCCTTCCTATTCTGGCTTCAGGGCACAGCACAGCAGCCCATGGTGCCCCCAGCATGAAATTCTCCAATGGAAAGAAGGCCCAAGTAAGTGAGGTTTTCCCTTAGATATAAATTAAAACAGTTTCTGTGATATGCTGGTCTGTAAAATCGGGACAGACAGTGGAGAAAAGCTGCTTTGTCTCAGTGCCACGATTGAAGCTGGATGACATCTTCTGAAGTGAATAAATGGATTTCGAAATACACAATTTTGGGGCAGCAAAAATCACTCGACAGGTTTGGTAAATGTAAATTGGACCCAGGTTTTACCACCCTGAAGAAAAATTTTAGATACATTGAAAGAACACAGGAGTAACACAACCCCAAATATCCCAGTGCTGAATGTTGTAGCCCAGGAGTTGCTCACAACATGGAGTTCAACTCTGGTCTCTTCCAATGTTGGATTCCATGACGAATTCAAACCCAGTTTAAAGGATTCCCTTTTTTACAGGGGGTTCTAACCACTGGGACATTGCAAGATTCTCCCAGTGTCTCCTCCAAACAATTTTTTATTCATTTAATGTTCAAAATAAGACATTTTGCTTGGTATTAAGCAAAAAATTTTTGTCTTGGGTACTTATCCACCATGATCCCCAGTAAATCCAACAGAAACTGCCTGATACAAACTCCTGAGATTGGATGCCCAGATTTCAGAGGAGTCAGATCAAATGAGACAGAAAAAACCCCATGTTGCATAAGGCACACATCACTTCATGTATAGACTATTCTTAGCCTCTTTTCAAAGCCTCAGAAAAACAGCAAGCTTCTAAAAATAGGGGCTGAATCATGGGGCTTTAAATTATTTATTCATGTGCCACCCTCCCTCTTTGGCGCTTTATTTTTTCTGATTGTTGCAGTGACAAGCTTGAGCCAGGTAGGATTCACAAAGCATCAGGACAATTGCCTACTATTTCTAGAAATCCTAAGTGACAGCAGCATAATTGTGACATCCAGGAGACTGGGAAAAAAAATAAAAATAATCTCTCTCCACATATTTTATTTGTGAATGAGGGATATTCTGACAAAAATAAGGAGAGGCAAGAACAGTCATCCAACTGATGCTTATTGCTTTGTACAGCAGCCAACATCTACCTGAAAGACATGAAGTTTTCTCTGGATGTCACAGCTGGGTTTTTCTTTTCATTTGTACAGAAATATAACACACTTACAGGAGACTCTTGGAAGGCAGGTAAATCATAATTCAGGAAAGAAATGTTCCCCTGGAAAAATATTTCTAAACTCACTTCTGTCTGGCTCAGCTTGATGTGTCCTCAAGCTTTCAAGCACATTAGGACCTTTGATGAGTTTTCTATTGTTTTCCTTTGCCAAGAAATCCTAAAAAGGTTTACAAGAAGCTCGAGCAGCCTAATTATGCTCACTTGCTGCATCGATTTCCCATCTGCTGAAGAGCTGGAGTGATTCAGCCAGGTCACAGAACAGGTCAAAAGCAAAGGCAGGAACAGAACCTCTCAGAAGTTTAGAAGTGCTCCAGGCTCCTTCAGAGTTTAGAAAAACATTTCTCTGGGTTTCTAGCCCAAGGCACCCTACAAAGATTGAGGGCACTTGAGGTACTGAGTTCCATTCGTACAGAGGATCACAGAACATTCTGAGTTGGAAAAGTCTTTAAAATGATCCAGTTCCACCCCCTGCCATGGGCAGGGACATCTTGCACTCCACCAGGTTGCTCCAAGCCCTCTCCAACCTGGCCTTGAACTCTCCTTGCCCCAGGCTGGGGGTCCTGGCAGCAAGCAGTGACATTACAGAGATCCCATAGACTGAATTGTGTAGAACTGTCAGCAGAGTGGCTCTTTTCAACCTTGTGCAGTGAAATACTTGCTAATCTAAAACTTCTCACAAAAAATCCCACACATTTTGTTTAAATTTCTGATCCCCACATGGTTCACCTCGGGAAACACAATTTCTTGCAATATTTTTCACTCCTCATGCCTCCAGGGTTAGCAAAACCTGTTCCATAAAATACAACTCCTTTATAGTAAAAACTCTGTTTCTTCACAGCTTCGTTTTGAATTGATTCAGGATTGAGGTGTGGGCAGTGGCAGGCAATTCCCAAATTTGCCCTTTCCCAAGATAATCACCAGAGGGATGATTTGGGAATCATCCTGAAAGCTGCCTTCCTCATCCCAAAATGCTTATAGCTCCTGTGATAACTCTCCTCTTAATAACTGAATAATAAAAGAATTACTATTCAATTATATCATTGTTATCCCTATATAACATTAATTTCCTTAAGAAATTATTTCATGGCTTGTGATTGAGGAAACTCTTTGTTCTGGAATGTCAGGGCTGGGCTGTTACAGAAACAGCTGAGGGAAGGAACACCCAGAAATCAGGGACAGAAAAGCCAGTGAAGAGGCTCAGCAGCACTTGACAAATGCTTGGTTAATCCTGTCTGCAGCCTCCCAAGGCTTTGTGCAGTCTGCAGGTAAATCCCTGAGACAGCACACCCCCAGGTGTAAGCACACACAGAAGCCAAAGGTTTCCAGCTCAGACCTCCACGGATCTTTAAGAAGAAAGATAAGAGAGGGAGAATACAAAGCACTATTCCTCAGGTTATCATCTTTTCCCTTCATCTGGTTTTCAGCACAAGAAACAAAAATAAATAGAGGAAAAAAAATGCCCAACAAAAGATAAAAGTCAAACCAAGCTCCCAAACCAAACTTCTTCACTTATAGCTGAACAGAAACCAGAAATTGTATGACTCCCCAAAAACCTGTTGCAAAATAAAATTCTGGTATTTGTGCTGGGCTTATTTCCCCACCCAGTTACTCAAATTAATCTCTCCTGAAAGGCCAGACACACACATAAAAGGTGCACAGACATCACTTGTGCTTCAGCAAATCACTGACACTTGGATTGCTGCAAACTACAAGAACACCCAGGAGAGTCTTTCTTCATCCTTGTCCTATTCTTATATTGCTCTCTATAGATGAGCTCAAGATTAAGACATTCAAACCCTGATGTCCTGATGCAGATGCTCAGGTGTGAGTGAAGGTTACAATGTCCCTGCTGCCAGAGAGACATCCAGCACTGTTTGAGATCATCTGTCATGCCCATGGTATCTACTCAACCCAGGCCATCAAACTGTACTAAATTCCCAAATTTAAGCTAATTAATTGATCCCAAGATTGCAGCCAGCACAGTCTAGACAGATTCAGCTGATCCATGGCCATTTGCTTGATGGAGCTGTGTTGTTCTTCCATTGACCCCACATTGACAACAGGAGGGATTTAATCACCAACAGCAAACAGAAGCATCTTCACTCCTAAATTTAGGAGCCTGGGGTAAACAAAACACTGGCCTGGATGGGCCTGTCATTTGATGTGGAACAATCACTTCATGTTTATTTTAAAAACTTCCCTCATTTGACTCTGGGTAATGCAATTGTTTTAAGGAGCAGGCTATCATCCAGCTTGTGTTTGCAGAGATCATGCACAAATTGCTAGGAAAGATTGCCCAGCCCAGAACACTTCCACCTACACGGAGAGGGAATTTCCACCTACACAGCTACTTAAAAACAACACACAGGAGAAAGGTGTAGTCTGAGAAAATGTTCTTCCTGCTGGCTAGTCCAACAGGTCATTCATTCTCCATTTGTTATGTACTGGCAGTGAATTCCTGCAGAGCACCAGCAGGAGGAAAGGCATCACCCAGGGCTGCAGCACAATTTGTTTCTGAGCCTGACAGACCAGGAGGGCACAGAGCCATGAAACTCCCTCCCTAACCCCCTTCTGGAAGATTGGCAGGGTCCAGGCTGGTAATGATGTCTGATCTTTATGGTAATTGCTTCTTAGCTGAAATTCAAAATTTAATTAGTCACCTGGCGTAATTACCGAATGCACAGAGAGATGGCAATGATAATGAGAGGTGTAACTGTACTTTATTACCTCTAGTAAAGCACTGTGGAATTGAGAAGCACTAAGATCTGATTAACACTGGAGGGGGAGGGAGAGGAAAGGAGCTGGAGGTTGGAGTTTAGGACTGATGACTCGAGAAGACAATTTGCACAACCTCTTGAAAGAAAGGAGTGTGTGCAGCCTCCCTCTACTTTAGTTTTTGCCTCAGCTAAGTGGGAATGTGGGAAGCAATACTCTTCTCACAGAGCCTTCATTCACTGCCTGGAATTTATTCAGGAATTTATGAGTTGCAGTCACAAAAGCAAAGCACAGCAGCTGTAGGAATGGCTCATGGTAGAGCACAAAGTCAGTGTTCACTGTAATAATCCTGACCTGCTCTCAGAACTCTGCAAAAATAATGAGAAAGGTGTCTGAGAAAAGGAGGGATGAGAGCAGGCTCCAAAATGCACCCATTCATGTGATATTTGCCTGGTAAGGTTCAAATACCCTTTGACAAAGCATTCACCTGAAACCTCTCGTCCAGCAGCAGAGGCTGTGAGAAGAATGCAGCACACAGGAGAGACAGAAAATAAGAGCAACCCAGGAAGGTGAGAGAAAATACCACACACAACAGAGGGAACGAGTTGGGTTCAAAGACCAGGAAGATCTGCAAAACCTGATTATTATCCCTCAGTCAGCACTGGGAATTTGCCCACACCACAGGAATGCCCATCAGGGACCACAGCAGTTGCATGGCCTCACAGGGATTTTCTTTCTTAGTTGGTTTTGGGTTTTGTTTGGTTGTGGTTTTTTGGGTTTTTTTTTTTGTTTGTTTTGTTTTGTTTTTTTCATTTCAAACTGTTGTCCAGATCATACACCCAACATTTTATAAGAGTCCTCGCCTTTTAGAAAATCACAGCCCCACAGGATGATTCAGACAGGTCCTGTCACACTTGCTCGTCTTGGGACACAACACACGCTGCTGTCAGCCCGTGCTGTGTGTGGTTGCCAAGAAGCTTCGTGTCTTCCCTAAGCCTAAATATTCATCAGGAGAAGGCAGGCAAAAAACAGACTGTCTGCAAGACAAAAAAAGCCTGCAAACATCAGACGGGTGACCATTTGCCAAAGCAGCCCCTGGCAGCTTTCAGAGCTAAAGCCTAATATAGGAACATAAAAAATTCCAGATGTTTCTTGGCAGATATGAGCCCATTTTGCTGAACCACATTTCCCCTTCTAATAATGTGAGTTTAAAAAGGGGATGAGAATGGGCAGATTCTCTGAATTTCTGTGAAGTGAACCTAAGGTGTCTGAATACATCCCCTTCCCTAACCATGCAATTTTACAGGATGAGCAAAACATTCAGCAACTCAAGAGGCTGAATTTTGACTGGGGAGATTGCAGATATGGTGGTTATAAATAGCTTCTTTAGGCCCATCACAAAGTAGGTTTGTTTGAGATGAGAAAGTAAAGTCCCTGCAGATGCAGGGAAATACAAGAATTCCAAGTCTCAAAAACCTTTTACAGACACTAACGGTGCTACATTTTCTTTGGGCTGTCCCCCCATATAAATTCCTTCTCCCACTGGGTGAAGAATAAGGTTTAAAAACAGCTCTTGCCAGGAGAAAAGCAACACCCAGCTCAGCTCTTCTTTCTTACACAGCCACAGTGAGGAACAGGAAACTTTCATTAAAGAAATTACAATAAGGAGCACTGGGCTTTTGGGCTCCAATTTTGCCTCCCTTTCATTTCTTTTTTCTCTTCCCATCCTTGAAAATAGTGCCAAAAAAAGTTTATTGAATTAATCACCCAGCACAGCACTGCTATGGGGAACTCAAGTGTGCAGAGATGCTTTATCTGCTAAGAAGGGCAGCAGGAAATAGCTGAGTTTGTAGATCAGCACTTGCAAGGCTGAAGATGCACCTACTTGGATTTAGAAATTCACCAACTGCTTAACCCCCCCCCAAGGCTCCCCTTTCCATACTTTATATTGCTGCTTCCATTGCTGCATTTCTACCCTTTCCCAAAATACAGCCTGGAATATGAATCATGTGCCAGTCCTTCCCTCCAGGACAGCATGTATTGAAACTTTAAGTGAGATCAGAAACCTGAGAGAAATAGTATTTCATATAATGTTTGCTAGTGCTGTACAGACACCAGGAAATTTGGTTTGCAAGTGATAACAAAAAGGAAGTGAAGAAATACGAGATTAATTTTGAGAGGGAACTGTGAAGGACCACATTGTTCTCTAAGGGTTGTTTTCATGCCCACAGTGTCTTATCAACCAGAAAAGGCAGATCAGAGATTTGCCTTTGGCTCTCTGAGAGTGAGATGGGACTGTCTGCACTGCTCCTGGGTCTCTGTTTCAGCCCAGCTTTCCAGGACATCTCCCAGCCCACACACAAATGATCCTCTACAAGAGATTCCCCCATGCACAAGGAGCTCAGTGATCATTTGCTGGCCAGGAAGACTTTGAATAATCTTCTGCAAAAGGCAGCTGAGAAAGAGGTAAAGAGGCTGTTCCCCTGCCATAACCTGATTAATACAATGCATCTCTCATTTGGAAAGCCTGCTGTTATGTGGGAAGGTGCTTTCTGATCACCTGGTAATCATTGTCTCTTGGGGAGTTGGAAATGGCATGGGAGGGAGAAAGGGAATTTTAAAATCTCTTCTAATTTTATAGCACATAAAACACTGTCAGCACACGCTGTGACAGTCTAAGAAAAGCATTTCACCAGCTTCATTTCTTGGCTAAACTCCCTGATGAATCTTAAGATCCTGAGCATATTTCAAGCAGGAATGAAGTGGGCCATCTCTGAACCATCCCGTGTGGTTTTGGGTTCGCTGCAGCCTGGCAAACAGCTCCAACATCATCACACACATCTTTTAAAGACCCACATATCTGTGATCTCAGTGCTGTCTGTACCACTCCAACAGCTCTGGGAACTGCAAGAAACAGGGGTATTCATTCTCCATGCAGTTCCATGGTGATAAGGATGTGGATGGAAAGAATAAATCATCTCATGCTGGCACTGAACACTGCACAGCTTTACATTCAGGGCATTAATCTTGGGCTTGTCATATAAATCTCCTCACAACAGAAAAAAAGGACAGAACAGCCTTGCCCCCACCCCAATATTCTAGACCCCTTTCAGAGCATAAAAATGACACTTCTCACTGTTTCAACTCAGCTCAGTGTTTTCCTCAACATTCTTTCCCTATACTTCACTTTTTTCCTTTTTTTTTTCCTAAAGCTGACATGAAGATCTCTTCAAAGCCAGAACTGAAGTTTCCAAACCTCAAATTTGCTGGTTTAACCAGCCACAGTTTTATGTACCACCTTCCTGGGACATTGTCCTGACATAAACACTGGCTCCAGGGATTTGGAAGCAACAGAGTAAATTTGATCAGGACCAAAATGAAACAATAAAAGAGGGAAGCAGGGCAGTCTTCTTATGCCAACACCATCCCTAAAGAAATGCTGCATCCAGCAAGGACACAAGCCAAGAACTGGAGGTGGAGAAAATGTTCCAGGTGTTCCAAAGAGGATAAAAGAGTTGGTGATGCTTCAGCACTTCCCAGATTTAGTTTAATGCAGGTAACTGCATGAAGGGCTAGAAGGGAGGATGCTGCAGAAAGCTGCTGTCATTCAGAGCTGAATTTCCTTGCTCCTTAAATACCTGCTGGTTTCTTGTCATACTGATGTGGAAGATGGGCACTAAGATTGGTTGTTTACAGTGACAATGCAGGAGAAATTTTAGAAACCTGATGGAAAAAGTGGTCTTTCAAAAAAGATTTACCATCTCCTTTCAACAAAGACAGCAATTAGAACAGGTAAAATACGTTTGGAAGTGCTCATTCACCTCAGAGAAATGTTTAGTGTCATCATTCACTTCCACTTAGCTGAGACTGCCATTTAGACATTTATTGACTTTGCTAACAGATTTTCTCAGATCTTTTCTTATGACAAGAAAAATTACTGAATGCTCATACATTACATCTTTTACACTGAGGCAGATTCATCCTCAGTGCCATTTCCTTTTCAACTACAAAATGAGCTCCCCAAGAGCAAATTGATTGAACAACATTTAACCACTGGGTAGTCAAGTGAGGACTGCTTAATTGATATTCTCTTTGGTACCAAACCATAAAACATTAAATCCCAAGCTTGCCATGAAGAACTGTGGTGTAGAATTAAAAAAAAAAAAAAAA
>VWYP01006847.1:0-26453 GCA_013400435.1 Pycnonotus jocosus | reverse complement strand
CTACAAACAACATGGGGGAAAAAAAAAAAAAAAAGATGCCTGAATGGGCAGATGAAGTGCTCTGGACTTCAAAGAATCCAAAGTGCATGAAAAGGTGTCTGGAATTTATAACACTTTTCAAATTAATTCAGTTTTAGACTTCCTCTGGCAAATAATAATGAGCTACTACTGACTTGTGTATCAAATGTGGGGAAGGTGATATGGCGATACTAGAGTTGTTTTCTTTGATAGACCAATTAAAGGTAACTTCATTATTTTTTTCAAGGTAGAGTGAAATATTGATTGCATCTGAAGAGCTGTGAATTATGTTTTATGGCAATAAAACCCTCCTGTGCACATCATGAATGGAGTACAGAAAAGCTACATAATATTTTTGAAAAATATGCTAGCTTGACAGTTTAGATCTACTTTAATTTAATGTGAACATGAAAAAACCTGCAGTGAAACATAAAACCTCTGCACAAATGAGCTTCCAAATCCTCAAGCCTCCTCTCTAAGAAAAATAAGCAATTACTTAACAGTTCCACTGGAAATGCTCATTTTGGAGCAGCCTCCAGGGATGAAGTAAGTGCTGTTCTATTAAGCTCTGATTGTTCCTTTTTTTTTACCCTATGAATTTTATTTTAAAACACTGCAGCAGGGAGACCCAGCCTGTGTCCAACTGCTCTGCCATCTCCCATTCCAGCAGCAAAGCCAAATGGCAAAAAATACCTGCAGTTCTTCCTTCAGGAATGCATCTGCCACCCCTGAAGGACTCAAATTCCAGAGGTGGGTCAGACATTATCTCTAGACAAGATAGGAGGAGAGGGAGAAATAAAAAGAGGGAAAATGCTTTTTAAAAAGTAACAAAATGTGATACAAAGGTCCACAGTGCTACATTCTAATGATCTGTTCACAAAATACAGCTAAATAATTCTGTAAGCTTCCTCTTTTGTTTTTATTGCAGTGATGCCTCTCCAAGCCCATCCAACGAGCCCATCCATCTTCAAGATGAGATAAAAGGCTTTGCTCACTTGATTTAGTCACAGAAACAGTTCAGATGTGGAAACCTCTGTGATTATGGATGTGTCCAGAGGGTGATTTGGTCCCTTCACCTTCCTTTATTGATCAGAAATAGAGTTGAGAAGGCTTTGAGGAGTCATCACTCAGAGATGGCTCAAGTTCAGTGAGACAATGCCCACCTCATATGGACACCTCCTCCTTATTTTGGATCTTGAGGTTCAGTGCTACAGTTTTCCAGCACTAGGTTTAGAAGAATTCTACAGTAATAAAATCTAAATGAAAGTGTACGTTCTTTCAGGATGGGTTGGTGTGGCAGGGTCACCTGAGGTGCACACAGACCATGCAGAAAACCACAGCCAGAAGAGAAGTTAATACTGCCAGAGTCTGAACTTTGATCCCCTATGATTTTAGCAGGTGTAGTGATGGATTGATACCCACAAAAGAACATTTTGAGTCTTAGGAATTAGATTCTTTCTACTGGAGTGGCATCTGGAGGTTTTGTACAGTGCTGACTTTAATCCCAGCAGCAGAAGCCTCAGGCAGAGACCCAGACCCTTGTGGTGCTGTGATAGAAAACAGCACCTTTCCAAAATTTCTGGCAGCTAAGGCTACGAAGGAACAGCACAAGAACAAGAAACTGGAGGCTGGGTGTAGGATCCAAGCCAGGCAGTGAGAAGACTTCAAAGTGCCCGACAAAAAACACCAATCACAGATCACAGCACAAAAGAGAGATGGCCACAAGCAGCACAGCAAGGATGGCTTTCACATAAATGCTCCTGACTCTCCTAGAAAGGAGAGCAGTGAAGCTGGTGAAGGGCCTGGAGGGGAAACCACGTGAGGAGAGGCTGAGGGCACTTGGCTTGATCGGCTGGAGGAGATTGAGGGGAGAACTCACTGTGGTCTTCAACACCCTCATGAGAGGCAATGGAGAGGCAGACACTGATCTCTTCTCTCTGGTGATAAGCCCTGAGGGAATGGCTTGAAACTGTGTCAGGGGAGGTTTGGGTTGGAGATCAGGAAAGGTTTTTTCCCCAGAGGGTGCTGGCACTGCCCAGGCTCCTCAAGAAAGGGGCACAGCCCTGAGGCTGCCAGAGCTCCAGAAGTGTTGGGACAACACTCCCAGGGATGCCCAGGGTGGGATGGTTGGGGTGTCTGTGCAGGGCCAGAAGCTGGACTGGATGATCCTTGTGGGTCCCTTGCAGTTCAGGAAACTCTCTGATTCTGTAAATCCTATCCACAACAAAAACAGAGATTCCCCATCCCTGGGAGTGTTTCAGGGCAGGTTGGAGGGGGCTCTGAGCAACCTGGTCTAGTGCAAGGTGTCCCTGCCCATGGCAGAGGGGGTTGGAACTGGATAATCTTTAAGCTCCCTTCCAACCCAAACCATTCTCTGATTCTTGAATTACAGAGTTCACAGCCGAACCTTCATTCCCCCTGCTGTGCCTTACAAAGAGAGATTTCCCACATAACAGTTCCCAAATGAAATGTTAGTGAGTAAAAGATGACTTTACTGTCACAGCAGCTACAACATCGTGGAGTAGTTCCCAATAATCGCTTTTCAAATTAAATGATTACCAAGATTTTTTTTTTCATTCTTAGCTATCTGATCTTAATTATATCATGTGAAATGAGATCATTTGATGCACCACCCTCAAACTCTTCTCCTCTAAAAATAGAATCTAAATCTTCCTATAGATAGAAAATTCTTTAAGTAATTGCACATGAAGTGTTTAGAATAAAACGTCTCTTCCCTTCCTGTGCACGAGGATTTATCATTGGATTAATCAACAGAGGAAGGTTAGCAGATTATTCTAATGACAGTACAAAGGTAATTAAAATTTGCTCTCGTTATTTTTGAAACACAAAGGAGATGCAATATACCTCATGTAACAGTTTCTTCTGGTCACCATCTGTGAAGTGCAGTTAATCACTGTAATTAGCTGTTACATGACAGCACATCATGAATATGTCAGGAAGAAACGTTTAACTTCAGAGAAGCACTTAGGATTTAGCTCAGTCTGAGAGAAGAATAGAGCTCATCATCTCTTTAAACAGATTTACAGTGCAAAACTCGTATGCCAATGACTCCAAGGGCCTGTTACCTCTGTATTGAAATAATTTAAGAAAACCACTCACAGGATGCTTCAGACTGCAGAAAATGCTGCCTGATTACAAGCCAGTTAACAATCTCTCCTTTACATCTATTTTCTCCTTTTTTCCCCACTTTCTTTCCACTTACATGTTTTTTCCCCCCTGGAAGAGTGTTGTTTATGATCTGTTGAAGTGACTGATCTCAGAACTGACGCACTGAGTTACACAGAACGCATTTGCAGGAGGGTTTGTGGAGCCAGACAGTAGCAGTTTACCAGACAACCTTCCTTGTGGTAACTGAGAGGGGTTTTGATTCATAAATGCTGCTGAAAGGGCAGAAACCGAAATTTCTGAAGTTGAATGAAGATCATTTAGTGAAGGGAAGTTTGGAGGTGTCACAGTACAGCTCCTCAACAATCAGCTGATGGCACCAGACTGGAAACTGAGATCCTCAGCTCTGGAGCTACCTTAGAGAAGGCAGAAACCCTCATTACTGTGGGATTTAAGGACCATGCCAAACAGGATATGCCGTGCCCAATGACATCGGAAATTTCAGGGAAGTTTAAAAATGTTTATAGAGCATGATGACATCCCAGATCAGTGCCTTTGTTCCAGTGGAAATCGACTGATTTTTATATTCTTTGAAGTGAGACAACTGAGCTGGAATTTCACATAAAAATAGCATCACTTTAGTCTGGCGTCTCTGTTTTGGGAAAGGATGTCTACTACAGGCAGAGAGAATTTCTTCATGACTTCACTGAGAGATAAAAATGTCTCTGAGTCAGCACTCTGAATCCTGACTGTGATCTGAGACTGAAACCCAGGGAGTGCACTCAGCTATAAACCATGGGCTGGATTTAAAACATTTCCACCTGGTGTAAAATAGTCAGAGATGAGACTGAATACATTTTCCAATTCAAAATTCCATTCAAAGGCCTGAGTTTGCCTTCTGGAAGCCTCTCCCTAGGACAGTAGCCTGTGCTCAGCCCTCATAACCATATTCCCAAGCTTAAAGAATTTTGAAAAAAATGTATCAGGATGAATTTTCCTGCATTTATCTGATATTCCCCTGGGATGGGATGACCCTGGCTGTCTGCTAGGTGCCCATCAGACCTCTTATTCTTCACCTCTCCTCATCAGGATAGGGGGATAAAATAAGATGTAAAACTCATAGTATGAGAAAAAGAAAAAAAAGTCACTTTAGTGACTAATTAACAGTTTAGTTAATTAATTTGGCTCTGTCAAACATGGGGACAGCCCCTGACCACCTCTTCTCAGAATAATCACTCCTGCATTCCTCTGCTACCAAACCTTTGCCATGTTAACCCAGTAGAGGTCCTATCTTTCTTCTCTGGCCTCCCAACAGTTGCCTGGGGAAAATATTTTCCAGAGATTGTTTACAGCTTATTAAAAATAAAATAAAATAAAATAAAATAAAATAAATTGGTCCTTAAGCCCCACAGCAGTGCAAGCAAAATGAAGCTATTTTTACCATCAATAATCTTGTCCACACAGAAAGAAGCAAACAGAAAGTGCTGGTTTAATGGTTGGACTTGATGATTTCAGAGGTATTTTTCAACCTTAATTATCNAGTCAGAGATGAGACTGAATACATTTTCCAATTCAAAATTCCATTCAAAGGCCTGAGTTTGCCTTCTGGAAGCCTCTCCCTAGGACAGTAGCCTGTGCTCAGCCCTCATAACCATATTCCCAAGCTTAAAGAATTTTGAAAAAAATGTATCAGGATGAATTTTCCTGCATTTATTTGATATTCCCCTGGGATGGGATGACCCTGGCTGTCTGCTAGGTGCCCATCCGACCTCTTGTTCTTCACCTCTCCTCATCAAGATAGCGGGATAAAATAAGATGTAAAACTCATAGTATGAGAAAAAGAAAAAAAAGTCACTTTAGTGACTAATTAACAGTTTAGTTAATTAATTTGGCTCTGTCAAACATGGGGACAGCCCCTGACCACCTCTTCTCAGAATAATCACTCCTGCATTCCTCTGCTACCAAACCTTTGCCTTGTTAACCCAGTACAGGTCCTCTCTTTCTTCTCTGGCCTCCCAGCAGTTGCCTGGGGAAAATATTTTCCAGAGATTGTTTACAGCTTATTAAAAATAAAATAAAATAAAATAAAATAAAATAAATTGGTCCTTAAGCCCCACAGCAGTGCAAACAAAATGAAGCTATTTTTACCATCAATAATCTTGTCCACACAGAAAGAAGCAAACAGAAAGTGCTGGTTTAATGGTTGGACTTGATGATTTCAGAGGTATTTTTCAACCTTAATTATCCTATTGTTTTATGAAGAAAAGACTGCAACAAGCAGCACCACAGCAACAAGCCACAGTGTTGCAACAAGCCAATAATCTTTTGCCTTATCATGGGAAAAAAAAAAAAAAAGAAATCAAGTCTTCTGTCAATCATTTATTTGCTTGTATTCATAAAATTCATCTAAGCATTCAGGACACTGCTACTACAGCAGCTGAAATCTACCTTTTAAAAAATAAATCTTTGTGCATGTATTAGCAAATCCAAAAGAACACAGAAATGTCTGGAGATTTTTTTTCCCCTATCAACGATCTGATGGTCTTATTTAACTCTTTTATGCAAAGTTTCTCCTGCCAAGCTTCCTGCCAGAGCCTTGTGTCAAAGGCAGGTTTGTGTGAACGGTTATTACATAGCACCACTCCCTCATTAGAAAATTACACGTATTATGTGCACCAAAATTGCATAATCCATGTAATTAGCTCATCTCAGTGACTGCTGGCAGTGGAAGCAGCTGTGAAGGTTGGGCAGAGGGGAGAGCTAATGACACCCATTCAGCAATAAGGATTGCACCTGTAAAACTGCCTGGCTGCAGCCCTGTGCATGTCCCAGAGCACAGCTGAGATAACCCTGACTGGAGGCACTCAGAAGATGCTGATTTATGGCAGGTGCTGGCTGTGAGCTGCAGCAAAGCAGAGGATCACTCACAGGTGGGTGTGGGAGAGCTGGGCTGAGCAGAGACACAAAGCTCAGCTCCAGAGCCAGGCTGTCACACTCACTGTGCATCAAACCCTCACTGCACAGGGAAAGCTGATCCCTCTCCTTTCCTATTTGGTTCTCCTCTTCTCTCCTTCCTTGTCCTGACAGTAGTTTCGTTTCTCCTTCTACTGCTCATTAAGTACAAACCCTGACTCTGCACTTTTTGGAGGCAGAGTTAAGCTGCTGGTTTCACTCTTGCTCCATTTCTTGCACTTGTGGGCTGCTGACCCTGTCACACCCCACACTGCTCATCACACCCAAAGTGTCCCCTGCACCCATGGGGCTGACACCAAGAAACCTTCAGGGAATCAATACACTGCTATGGAGGTTTTAGCACTTTATTTAGGTTTTAGCACCAAAAAGGCAATGCAGAGCCTGATCAAAGGTTGCTTCCTCCTTTCCTTGTCTCACATCATTTTGCCTGAGAGTTTGAAATTCCTCTTCATCCGTGCTACAAAGTTGCATGATGTATTTGAAGTGTGTTTTCAGAAAAAAGAAATTGAAAAAAAAAACCCCAAACCCTCAGCTCATGGAAGACAAAGCCCATCTCCACTGATAAAGCAGGACAGCTCACTCATTTATTTCCACTGGATCAAGGAATGAAGCCAAATGCACTGGAAGGGATCTGACACCAGGATATGTATTATAGTAGAAAATGTAGCCTAGGAAACAACTCTGCATTGCAGAGAAGAGCAGCAAATAGCTGAATAAATGTGATTGTGATAAGTGAGCACTTCATCTGGCACACAGAACACCTGCAGGTGCTGCAGACCAACAGGTCTGCACCAAGACAGCAAGGCATGAAAACAGAGACACAGAGCTGTGAAATCTTGTGGCTAAACTCACAAATATATTGGTGACTGTACCCATCACTTACACAAATTAAACAGCCAAGCTCATGGATATTTCTGCTGTTCTCAAAGTATTAATGAAAGTATCTCTAATTTTCCCAGACCACACAAAGGGATGCTTTCCATTCAGTTCACATCTCCATATTGAGAACAGAAGATTTTTATTGCTGAAAGAGAGACCTGGAGAGAACACTTTTAAGACACTGAAATCCAGCTGCCTGCTTAGCACTTTGTACATCCAAAAGTCTTTGTATGGAAACTCCTACAAAGCACCGCAAAACACAGATTCTCTCCTCAAAACTCCCCTGGTTGAGCCCCAAAAGAAATTAATGATGCTGAGGAATAAAGGTGACATGTTAGCAGGGAACTTCTTGCACTCTAAACCAAAAGAAAAAGAGGAGAGAAGCCCTTCCAGAGTTGGAAAGCTTCAGAGTCCCTGAAATATTGGAGTTAATTTACAAAGGGCAGGGCTGAAGGACAGGAGCCTGAAGCAGGGGTCAGCTGCAGGGTATGAACAGGTCTCATTTGCTGCCTGTTCTGACAGAAACAAGCTGGAAACTGCCTCCATCCCTTCTCTTTCACACTGGCACAGCCACAAACGCTGCCTCTTGGCTGCAGCAGGGCTCCAGAACAGCCCCACCCGCATGGCCCAGATGGATCCGTGCCAGCTGAGGCCAGGGAAGTCCTGGAATTCACACTGAAGTCAACACAGCAGAGCCAGAGTGGTTCATGTGCCTGCCCACCAAATCAGGGGACAAGAACATCCTCTGAGAGACAGAAAAGAAAATGATGAAGAAAACTAATTTATGACCATCTCTTTAGCATTGAGACATGGGAAGGAAGAAGGTACTTAGGCCAAAAACGCTAAAAATCAAGCTGCATGTCCCCTTTTCATTTACAAGACAAATACTTTGGGTCTGACATTTCCTTCTGTTGAATTTTAGTTTGCTCAGAGGCTCTGGTGGCCCTGCAGTCAGGAATTGTGTCTGCTATCCTCTGCTGCCTGCCTTGCATGTGGGACAGTATCATTCTCATTCTTTACATCTGGTATTTAACCCTCAATTCCCTTCTCTCACCTGCTGTTCTTTGGGATGGCAACTCAGATTTTTGCCTGCTGTGCCACAGCTGGCAGTGAGGCACTGCAGTTCTTCCTCACAAGTGCTTTCTTGCTTGCTTCCCATTGTTTTGCCCCATGCCGTTCATGGCAGAGGTGTCAGATCTAGGTGATCTTTAAGGCCCCTTCCAACTCAAACCATTCTTTGATGCTATGATTTTAAAGTTCATCCCAAAGAAGCTATTTTTATCCAGTCCTTCTACCTCAAGCAGATAACTTCCCTGAATAAGCCATCACTGAGTCATTGACCTTTCAGGATTAAATCAAAGCAAATTAGCCCTGCCTTTTCCAGCTGATTCTCACTGAGGCAACTAGACAAACATCAGTGCCCCATGAGTATCACTCGATTCCCCTAAAAGCAAGCAAAGGATGAACTAAACCACTTTAATGGTGCAGGAAACCCACATATTACACATCAATAGGTAAATGGAATCAAAACAAGAGCCTGAGGCCACTCTCACTCTGAGGTACACACGGTAACACAAGTTCTTCACATAAAAAACACCATCACTACATCACAGATGTCCATGACAAACAAATTGTGATAGAGGCCACTAAAGGATCTGTCTGAGATCTGTAAGGCGATCACAGAAATGCCTGGTTAGAAGGAGCAGCAGAGCTCACCTGGTCCAATTTGCAATGTCCTATTGTCACACCAGGTTTGTTTTTACCAAGTAAAGCCAGAGCTTCTTCAGCTCCACACTTGAAATTCCTAGAAGTGCTTCANATGTCCTATTGTCACACCAGGTTTATTTTCACCAAGCAAAGCCAGAGCTCGAAATTCCTAGAAGTGCTTTGTTTCATGGAGGACATGATAAAATCCCAGTGAAGTTTTCCAAGCTACTCATGAACCTAAAGACTCACACACACATAGCTGAACTACCACAGAGAAATCTATTTCTTTCCCTGAGATTTCGGGAGGTGAATTTTAGCTCAGGTGCACACAGAGTCGATTTTCACCTGCTCCCAGAGCATCAGTGACTCATTCACATCTACCCCGTTCATGCCTCTTTCTGTGCCTGCTCAGGGACTGGGAAAATGAGAATGGGGTTGGATAGAGAGCCTAGGAGAGAGAATGCCGTGAAGTCAGACAGGAGACAGGCAGGTATCTGACCACTGAAAGAAGTGATGAAATAATAACCCCCCAGATTCTCTCAAAACCCTGTAATTGCAGGGAGTGTGGTCAGGTGCTCATCTGAAATCCCAGGAACTCAGCCACAGATTTGCAGCTGAGATCTAACAGAGAATCAGTAAAACAGGAATCCCTAGGAAAGAATTTGCACCTGGTTTGCTGAAAAATCCAACCCTTTGATTAGCATATTTCTAGTTTCAAGAGAGCTTTTTACATATTCCCAGGATAAACTGAACCACACTGCTGTGATGTCTGTGCTCTTCTGACACACTCACCTCACTGCATCAACTCAGAGATCCTTCTATCCCCCTCAGCATTCACTGAAGGAATAAACCATGGAGAATAAAACTGCTGTTATTACTGTTGCTGGATTTTTTTTTTTCCCCAGAAGAAACACGCTGTGAACACAGGAGAGATGAAGGGATTAAAAACAGATTAGAGTGAAAAAAAGAAATCTAGACTGAGAATGGGTTTGTAGGTGGACAAGGATGACTTAACTATGTGAAAAGATCTTTGTGGGGATCCTTTAGTTCTCCCCAAAAAGGAGTAAGAAGCAACAAGACCCAGTATTCCTGCTTCTACAGCCACTCCCTGGAGCAGGGAGATGCAGTGAACCACCACAACTGCACTTGGATTTATCCCTGTCCCTTTCAGACAGCCTCAGAAACAGAAAGCAGACCCAAGTGGGAATCTGCTCTCTCACTGTCACATCAAACAAAAGCCTTCCAATTTTTGGGCTGCTAAAGAGACTTCCTAAGTCACAAGCAGCTCTGGTAGAAATGTGCATCCTCAGACATAATTTGGTAATTAATGACATAGGGCCAAGTGGATTAGTTTATACATGACAGTTATGTGGAATGGGAACTTCAGCAGTTTGGATTGGATGGTCAAAATTAACCAACATGTGAACCTGTGGGATCCTGTCTTTCTTTAATACAAAGTGTTCTCAGTGAAGAATGAAAGGGGTTCTCTCTACAAAGGCCTTGTTAGCTGGTGATGGGGTCACTGTCCCCACACAGTCCCACTCACCCAGACAGCTGCACCCCTGCCCAAATCCCTGCAATCCCACCCAAGATACCACCATCCCCATCCTGAAAAGGAAAATAAGTCCTTGATGGAAAGGACTTCCCAGAAGGGCTTTCCAAATTTTCTTCTCTCCCCTAGAACTCCTGGAACAGGAAGAACTGCCACTATGAAGGAACCTGTGAGGAGCTTTCTCTTTGGAAGGCCAGCACTGGGAAACCTCTCTGAAGGACCCTGCTTTCTTATTTTCCCCTTCATCCCCAGGTTTTACTCTGCTGGCTTGCAAAGGAATAGGCTGTCCCCTCCTTATGAATCCTAGAAATCCACTTCCAGCACCCAAACTCCCATTTTCCACACTGGTTCCCACACAGAGATCAGGGTTTTCAGTTGTTCAAGTGTGTTATGATCAGCCCAGAAAGAACAATCTTTGAAATCCTTCTGCTTCCAAACTCTGCATCAGCTGCTCCAGTTGCAGAGCAGGAGCCTGGGGATCCTGCAGCAAGTCCTGACTAATCCTGATGTACTTTGAAATACACAAATGCTGATGGTTTCAGGGATTACTGGCATAATTCAGCAATTCTTAAGTTAGATAAAAATTCTTAGAAATGAGAAAAAGAATCCCTAGGAAGTCACATCTAAGTTTAGTTAAAATGATGATGATGCATTAGCAAAGTAATTTCCTATTTTCTGTGTTTGTCTCATTTCCATAACACATTTTCTGTTTTCCAAAGCTCTGTTTGCTCCCTGCCTGACTGAGGGGGATGCAGCTCCTCTGAATGAATTCTTCTGTCACAGCATGGTCAGGGCTTTCCAACCACCAGGGGTTTGGGATGATACAACCAAATGGGGAAGGGTTCTTCCCTCTTCTGTTTTCCCAGGGAAAACTCTCCATGAGACTTGAGAAATTTCTCTTCTGGCTTTTTTTTTTTTTTTTTTTTTTTTTTTTTTTTTTTTTTTTTTTTTTTTTTTTTTTTTTTTTAAATACTGGGTTTCTATTCCTATAATTTGCTTCAAAGTATTGCTTCTCCCAGCAGAGGTCTCATATGGAGCAGTATGTGGCCCTCGGTTACTCCCAGCACAGCAGAGAAAGAAGTCAGCATAAAGCAATCCGAGTTTTATTGATTTTATGAATTTGTCCCAAGAGCTACCAATTATGAACTCCAAGAATAACATCTGAGGGGAATGAAAACCGCACTGAAAAAAAAAAAAAAAAGAAAATATCCACTAAAAATCCATTCCCCTTCAACTTCCATGGGAAACCTCATTTCTCATCGACTTCTCAAGCTGCTAAGAATGGCTGTTCTAATCTGGGTGTCAAGTCTGGATATTGGGGGTCCAAAAGTGAGTAGGAGCTTCCCTTTCCCAGGACAGCAAACCTTGGGCAAAGCCTTGAAGGACTGCCAGAGCCTGAGAATTTTATTTGCACGAGGATGCAGCCTGAAGTTCTGTTCTTCCAAGCCACAGAAATTGCATAGATTCACCATTATACAAACAGCAAAGATACTTTTATGTCAGGACAGAGCACAGAGGGAAACTTAAAGAACATAAATGTGACTCATTTATTGATTTAATTGTCCTGCAGAGCACGAGCAGGTCACAGCTGAGGTGCTATTGCCCCACTTTTAACACACCTATGAGTTATTCCTATTAAGTGGGAGCACCTGGAGCATCTGTGAGGGAAAATTCAACAGTCTCAGCCAGGCAGGAGACATCAGAATGATGCCAAGAGCTGTGCAGCCACCAGCAATCCCTGCATCATCCAAGGGCAGGCTCTCGTTGCCTGTTTAGGTTCCTGTGATAATTTGTTTCACCCCTGAATGGCTGCACCGTGCTTTGCATGGCTCCACATCCTCTACATCACCACACCCGCCTGGGAACAAAGCTCAGCGCTGCCCTTCCCTCAGCTCTTCAGAGCAGCCCTGGTGAAAGAGGCACCACCCACCCCACAGAAGAGGGGACACAGGATCCCTCCCAGAACATCCCTCCCAGAACATCCCTCCCCACTGTGTCCTTGTCCCTGTTTCGCCTCAGTGAGGCTCTTTTGCCGTGCAGCAGGATGGGAACAGCTCTGTCCCAGCGCAGCCCCAGCCCAGGGTCACCCATCCCTTCCATCCATCCCGCAGGTGACTGGGAGCAGCCGCCGGGGGACACTGGCTTTACCTGCACTCTAAGTGACACCCTGTGGCTGGCAGGCGGAATGACGGGTGACCATGGCCTCAGTGACACTTTGGGGACAGCAAACAGAGGCTGGGACCCGCCAGAGTCATAGAGAGTCTCAGGTGTTCAGTGACTGGTGAGAAAAGCCCCATTCCACCTTCGCGGTTCCACCTCAGCCTCCCACGGCTTGTCTGGATGGAAAATGGGTCATAAGGCACAGTAAAACAAGAAATCCTAATCCACAAGGGAGTGTTCACACTGGATGCAGCTGGGTGGGATTTTTCCTCTCATTTTGATACAGTGAGATGAGGATTTGTAATGTATTTCATTCTTTCCCTTCCCCATCTGCTCCTGAGCCATTCCCTCTTCCTCCCCGTGCTCCAGAAGCAGACATTTTTGCAAGTATCATCTAATTCCAGACTTGTGGAAAGAAACGGACTCCAGTCCATCTGTTTGCCAGCTGGAAGTCACTGCCAGCTTAGACAACAGCAAGTTCCAGAGAGATGGATGGGGCAGTGGCCTTAGGGAAAGAAAGACTCACAAAGAACCTCCAAAACTAACGTGGGCAACCCTCTGTTTGCTGACCCTCCCGAAGGCCCAGGGTTAAAAGCCCTCTCCAAGATGTGCCACTGCTCAGGTCTTACTGACTTTGGTGCAGAATGGCAGCTGCAGTTCCAGTTCTGGTAAAGTTTGGATGAATTTTGCCTCAAAAGCCAAGCCTAAACTGAAGAGAACCCAGATCAGGGACAACAGGACCACAGCAAGGCCAGCTCATGACTAATTAGCAAAGAACAAAAGTACAAATCCGTGTTTAACTGGCTGGAGAAAAGGTCCTTGAATGCTGACTGAAGTAACATTAACAATCTCCATATTTTACTACAGGCAATTAACTTGTGTCCTGGGCTCAATGAAGAAATCACATGTTTTACATGATGATAGTAGTGGGAGCAAGAAAAATGGATTCTTTTCATTCCTCCTTGTAAATATTTTTTCCAACACTTTTCCTCCAGACTGCAAAATCAGAGCCATCTCATACCACAAATTATGCTTCACAAAGTAAAGGAAAAAAAAAAAGAAAAAGAAAAACTTGGGGGGAAACAAGTGAAGCCTCTCCCATCTGTGCATGACTGAAATCCAGAGCCTCCCACTGTATTTGTGGAAGATGTATGTATTTGTGTTTCTCTTGCAAAACCAGCAAGAGAAAATGAACAAAAATGGTTGAAATCTTTGTCTGGACACAGAGCTATTGGAGACAAGCTGACCTAATCAGCTGCAGATTTGATCTCCTCAGAGAGAACCTTTACGAGCTTCAAAATGATGTTTTATTTCCTCCCCCAGAATTCCAATTCTGGACTTCTTTTTTTCCATGGTCGAGTTTGTTTCATTTCTCATCAATCTCCTTCCTTTAACTTTCATGTACTCTTGACTTCCTAGCTGAAAATACTGTGCTTTACCACCCAGGATGGCTGATAAATTGCTACTGCAAGGCTGCAGATTTTTTTTTAACAACAACAGCAAAAAAGTCTTTTTCTAGTGACTCCATAACTAAAATTGGCCACAAAACATTTGTTTTTATCCCAAATCCCTGTTGTTAAGCAGTGGGATAAAAGGCTTCTGGAAATCTAACAAGGTTACAGAAGATATTGGTGATGAGGTGAGAGTAGCTTTAGGGTTTTATAGTAATTTTTTTGAGTCTGGAAACACACATGCATGCCCATGATGGGCATTTTATTTCTCTCCAATCATGATGAAAAGCCACCAGAACTTCAGGGGTCTCTGTCATTTACAGCAGGATTTTGCTTTCAAAAATGCGGCCTTTAGAAATCAAGCCAGAAAAAAACCTCTGGGGAACAAGTAAGTCATGTGAATGTGATCAACAGAATTGGTCAAGACACTAAAATACATGAGATAAAACACAAGTGAAAATGTTAATTGAGCCTCTGGGCCAGCCACTTATAAAAGTGCACATTTCTATAATTATCAGGACAGGGCTTGCCCACAAAATACGAACAAGGCTCTGAGACCAACAATTTCCTAGCAAGGCTCATGTTTTATGTGCAGGCTGGAGTCACATCTCCAGAACTCTGAACAATAATTAATCAGCAGGAAAAGCAGCAAAGGTTAGATCTTCATAAAAGAATGGGGTTTTAATCCACGAAAATTAGCTCTTTTAAAAATTGAATTGTCCGTTTAAACCCTTTCAAAAGAGGGGAAATGCAAACCAGAAGAGCTATTAATTCCCTTCTTCGCCCTTCCCTCAGCACACAAAAGATTATTTCTCTGTGTTCAAGATGAGACAACCATGAAGTGCAGGAATTTTTCTCTCAGTATGGAGCAAGCCCTGCTAACAGGTACAGGTGTGATCCATGTGCCAGGGGCTCTTTACCCCATGTCCATCCACACCAACAACAGCCCTGCTGCCAAGCCACCAACCCTCTCCAAAGCTTTCCCACCAGGCAGCTGGTTGTAGGGCCAAGGAAAAGATGGTGAACAGAACAAGGAGGAACCAAGTCCCCATCAGGGCAAGGTCAGCAGGGATTGTGTGCCTGTTTTCAGCTGCACAGTCCCTGGAGAAGGTGAGGAGGATGCTTTCTGTGATTCCCTAAACACTCCTGTGAAGTGGCTGTTTCAGTCAAAGAGCTTCCCTAAACTGAGAGAGAGAGGGGGGGTCTGCAGGCAGGAGTTGGAGCTACAGAGACCTTTTGTTCCTGTCGAACACAAAAACAGTTTGATCTCAATCCCCAGGTGTGGGATCTGTTCAGCACAACACACGCCCAGGGATGAATTCAGCTGCCTGAACACGGGCATTGGATCATTTGTCACTGAGCATCTGCAGCACCTGTGTGGCCTGGGAGATCAAACACAAACCTACAACAAGGCTGGGTCCTCTGAAACAGGAACAGAATACCCCTGGGCAGAGCCAACAGCACCATCACTTCTGAGCTGAGCTGCTCATTTAGGCTGAGCTCAGTAACTCCCTAGGCTTCACTCCTTCTGTCAATTAGAGCTCCACTTACTTGCATTAGAGCTTAAATACTTAAATTAGCTGCTGATATTACTTGGAAATACCTAGATTTGTGAGTTTTAATCTGAAAGACCTTCTAAATCCCTCCAGCCCCTGCCTGCAGCCCAGAGCAAAGGGAGCAGCCCGTGATGGACAGGTGTCACCACAGAACACCCCCCTGCCACACCAAACCTCAAATCAGTTGAGGCTACAAAAGTCAACACTTTTTGTCCATCAGATGAACATTTAATCCTGGATTTTCCCCTTGCACAGGGAAATCTGTAGGGGAAGTGTTATTGTAGGCATACTGTAACACGCTTTAAGCATGTGCTTGAACGGCTGCTTTTTAACAAGCAGCAAACCCAGACTCATTACAGGCCATTTGCTGAATTAATCACGCTTCAGGATATCCTAATAAGTGAGTTAATCTGTTTCCTAAAACAAGACTAAAAGCTTCACACTGTCAAAGCATAAACGCATCTAGAGGGCAGCAACGACATTGTCATTTCTCGCTAAATATAGAACCTGAGGAGAGACAAGTGCACAGTCACACACTGCACCAACACAGACTTCTTTTTTGCTTGGTTGTTTTTTTTTTCAATTTTTTTCCCCACTTTGAGAATAATACTTTGAGAATAAGCTTTGGTATAAAATTGCAAGGTTCTAAGTGGATGGCATAATTTTCAGATCCTTGGTCAAAGAGCATTGTGCCCATATTTACAAATCACACTGCAGGGTAACCACAGCATGATCTGTCAACATGACTTTATTTCCCAAATAAAGAGGGAGAAAAGACCCCCAGCATATCACCAAAATAACAGAATGTCAGGGATAAAAAACCCTCACAGACTGACAGACTTTGTTTTACAAATGCAGCTGAAAATCTGAGTCACCCAGCAGCTCCCAGGAGACACAGAGAAACACAGACCCAGGCACAGAATCACCACGGGAATTTCTTGCAGTTAGGATGGAAATATTTCATGCAAACAGTTTATTCTAGTGTGGCAAACAGGAGGGGAGTTTTTTAAGCCCAAATTCTTTTTCTTAATTTTTTTTTTTTTTTTTTTTTTTTTTCCTCTCAAATGCTTTTTCATTGGATTTGCTGGTATTGGCAGGGTTTGATAGCATTCCCCATCTGAGTTAGAGTGAACATCAAAGCCTGAGAGGTGACAGGATGGACACAAAGCAGGGGAGTTGCACCCAAAGCCTTTGATGAGCTGATCTCTGGAGGAACCTACCTGTCTGTTTTTGTCTTGAATTCCATCCCCTACATGCACAGAGACTACAGTGAGATGCAGAAATAACCCCATGAGGACCAAAACCTGGCCATGGATCAGTGTCTTTGTGCTTCTCTGAGTTTTTCACAAGCTTTTCATACAGTTTGGGCACTTCCCAGTCTGGATTTGCCAGAGTCTACAATGCAAAACCTTTCCTTGACAGGGAATGCTACTGGGTTCATTCCCTCCAGCTGATCAGCTGCTTTTAGGAAATTGGTGGGAAATTGGAATCTTTGAGAGCCTGATTTTTAAAACTGAAAAAGAAATCACTGAAACTGATCCAATTTTTTTACAGGCTTTCAAATGAGAAATATACTCACAAATAAACAAAATAAACTCACAGATATACAAAATATACTCACAGCTACACAAAATAGACTCACAGATATACAAAATCAATGCAAAGAAAAGCTGTAGTTCCTAAAAAGTGGCAGCTCATGAACATGGGATACCTGATAGTATAATAAATGCTGAGTTACAACCTAGGGCTGGATAACCTCTTAGTAGAAGAAAGGCAATGCAAGGTGTTTTTTCTAAATTGGTCTAATTTTGCTCTCCAAAAAAAAAAAAAAAAATCAGTATAATATAACAAACCATCATTTATCCCTCTCCCTCATCAAAATGCAAAACAAAATGGAACAAAACTACATGTCCTAGGCAGAAATCTTATGTTGATTCAAGCCATCTCCTATCAGACCTTCATTTTGAGCTGCATTATTCACCTCTGAGATTTGCAGGATCCATTTCCCATTCTTTAATCAGTTGTCTGTGCTCATTTTATCATCTGCATGGGGAACACAGCTGAGGTTTTCAGCACAATGAGCCTGATCACAAATGAGGCAGCCCACAGACCAACTTGGTGAAATCATGCAAGTGGTCAGGATGTGTCAGTATTTGTTTTTTTCCAAATTCTGGACGTGTTCTGCATGCAGTAATTATATTTTTCAAACACCAAAAGAGATTGCACCTGTGTATTCAAACCTTAACCTGCTGTCCTACTGCTTTCCCAAGCTTTGATCACTTAACTGCTATTTCCCAAGGTTCCAAAAGTTGACCAAATCCTTCCCACTGTTTTCTGCACTACAACTTGGAGGAATTACACACATGGAAGTGTCTAAGATCAGCTGGAGGTAGCTGCTCACGTTTTATGTTGAAAGGAGAAAAATATCCACTTCCTCAGAAAATTTCAGCATTTCAATAACATATTTCCATCAGTCTTTAATTTAAGTAACATGCCATTGTTTTAAGAGCAGAGAAATTAAGAAAACTTACTAGTGTTGCAATACAAGCATCAGCCACCAGTGAGAGGGAGAGGAGCAGGGAAGAACTTTAAATCAGGTCATTGATGAACTGGTGAAAGCATCAACAGAGTTTATAATATTTAGTGTTTGTTTTTTTTTTGTTTGTTTTTTTTTTTTTTTCTTTTCTTCCACACACAGGAAAAACATTTAAATTCTTTCCACTGCCCTTAATTCTCAGAAATTTTCTTCTGGTCTCAACTGAGACTTGTCCAAGTAGTTCACTGTAAGCAAAGTAGTTTGCTGTAAGCAAAGCCAGCATCACCCAGCCCATTCAAGGTTCTCTCTTATTTCCTTGCAAAAACCCAGGTCTGAGATTAGAGGGCTTTAGGATGATTTTGCAGTTCTCTGAGGCAACCTTTACTCTGCTCAAAGTCTGGGGTGACAGAAGCTTGTCCCTAAGAACAAATCTGGCAGGGGCTTTGTTTCACAGAACTGACACACCAAACTTTTGGCCAGTTATCCAGCCATAATATCTAGAGCTGGGGAAAGAATAAATCCACTTTCTACAAGTTTAACAATAAGAGCTAAAATGTCAGGGTCACTCTTTTACAGGACTTAAGGAGAATGCTGGCCCCATAAAATTAACACTACCTGCAAATGAGACCACCAACACTCAAGCAAGAGTTCAGAGTGAATCATGGAATGAAATCATCCCTACAGTCAAAACCACACTGAAAAAATGCATGACAAACAAGTGGGTGCACATATTTGGAATTAATATGTTTAAAAACTCTTAATGAAAGGTCCAAAGGGTATTGACAGATAAGCAAAAGGAAATGAGTGCCTGGGTCCCACAGCCTGAATAATAAATTTGTAGTGAGTCATCATGATTGTTTACTTCGAAGAATAAAGCATCCAGGAGATTTCTAAGGAGCCCCCATGCTCTCTTGCTTTGAATATTATTTGCCTCCTCATTTCCTCTCCTGTCTCTTGTGCAGAGCTGATGCAGCTCCAGCCCCAGCAGCCAGTCCTTGATGAAGTTGCTAAAACAGATCCCAGCCCTCAGCTTTCTTTCTGTTTGTTAGATACAACTCCCAGCATGGTCTGAACCCCTGCTCACACAGCCAGCCTGGAAAAGGGATTGTCCTTCCAAAATACAGTTCTTAGGTGTTAGCACTAAGTATTTCATGAGCCAAAGGTCGTGTAATTATCCAGGTGGCTGAAGCACTGCTACAAACACACGGAGCTGTACACAGCCCCACATGCACAAACACACAAAGCACAACAAATCCTCCTCAGACTGCAGAGGATATTTTCTGCCCGGATCTCCCGAAATGTACTTCAGCAAAAAGGAAACAGTGTCCACAGGTCTGTGCTTTTGAGAAATCTGCATCATTCCAGGCAAGAATTTTGAAAATACAGGCTGGAATGTAGAGGAAATGTTGATACCCAAGCAAAAAAAAAAAAAAAATTAATTTTTTTTTCCCTTAATGGAAATATATTTTGGGTGTCCCCAAGCGCCTTCTGAACACGAGATCTGCGGGAGGAGAAAGGAGTTTGTACTTACTCGTGGTGTTGTATTTGATCCCATTGAAGAACTCCGGGCAGGGTCTCTCCACGAGTTCCCCCGCAGAGGTTCTGGGCCAGCAGGTCCCGATCTGGTCCGTGGTGGCATTGCAGTACGGACCTGGGGTTAGAGAAACGAGACAGAAAGGGAGAAAGAAGCACTTGAGAAAGCACAAAAGCCACACACTTTGCATCACAAAACAAACCGAATCTCAGCGCTTCTAAAGCTTTTCCCGAGCTCTGCACCAGGTAACAATTCCTACCATCAAAGCCCAGGAAAGGGACAGAGGAACTCTCTAAAAAAGTCTCGTGTAAACGATCCAGGAGGCTGCAGTTCACATCAAATTCTTCTAAGATGAACTGAGAGATGGTCACGTCCATTATTCCCTCTAGGACTGCTGGACTGGATCACGCTCCTTCACCCCTTTCTGGTTGTTTTTTTGGTTTTGGTCCCCTCTTCTTTCTCCCTTCCTGGAGCCAGACGAGCATCAAGCTGCGGGCACCCTGCAGTTTGGTGTGTGCGAGCCTCTGCTGCTCTGCTCGCAGCGTGCTGACAACTTGGCTGAGAGTCTGCGTCTGCCTGTGCACTTCAGCCCTCCGAGCTCTTCTTCCCTTTAAATCCAGCGGCTCGGGAGCCAATGGGATCGGGCTGAGCCCGGGGTGAGGGGCTCACGTCTCCTCCGTGTCCCTGGGCTCGCAGCTCCCAGATGCCGCCTCACTTTGCCAGATCGCTGTGCTGCTGCATCTCCCTCCCTCCCTCTCTCCCTCCCTCTCCTTCTGCCTCTCCCTCCCTCTCTCTGACACACGGAGGCACAGTTTTATTGTCAGCTCCAGGGATGAGCACTTTTGCAAAAATACTCGCTGCAAATTAAAGCCAAGGGGAACAGGAAAAGCCATCAGAGGAGTAGAACTCCTCGTGGTGTGGTTTTCTGGGTTTTTTTTGTTTGTTTTTTTTTTGGGAGGGGTGGTGTTTGGTTTTTTGGTTTTTTTTGTTTGTGTGTTTGTTTTTGTTTTGGTTTTTTTGTTTTGTTTTGTTTTGTTTTGTTTTTCTTTTGTGGAGCAAAGCAATTCCTGCCTTTGCTGCATGGAACTGAGGATGAGCAGGGATGCTGGGGCAGGGGTGGGGAGAAGTAGGGAACCGATCCAGGAGCTGCAGTGCTGGATGCTGTGCAGGCCTTGAGAAAAAAAGTGAAACAATAAAAGCAGGGATGAAGGAGATCTGATAGAAGAGAGGCGTTGGAATAAAGGAATCTGAAGTAATCACAGAATCACAGAAAGCCTGGGCTGAAAGGATGTTAGAGGTCATCTCATTCCAATACCCTGCCTTGGGCAGGGACACCTTCCAATAACCCAGGCTGCTTCAAGCCCCATCCAGCCTGGTCTGGAATAAAGAAACCTGGAATAATGACCCACAGAAGAGGCAGAGCGGGGAGAAGAGGGGAGGGTTGGGAACTCAGCCTGGGAGAAGGCACCGAGGGAACACATCTTTCAGTCACTCATAGGGATGGGATGGGGTGGACAGTAGAGCAGGGCAAGGCATGGAGAGCTCTGAAGCAAAGGATGGATCATTCAGGGGACAAGGAAGAAAAGAAATGCCCCTCTCACATTCCACTGGTAGGAGAGAGCAAGGTTTCCAGAAAGGATGAGCAGCCAGGCTGACCAGGAGCAAGAGGACAAGACTCTAAACAAGAAAACCCTGGTGTGAGGAGAGAGGGAAGAGCAAAGGGGTTGACAAACTGAGGTCAAATGGGGCAGGATGAGAAAGGTCTGGTGAAGGGGAAGGAGGAGAAGTTTGGAAGGAGAAGGCTGGTTCTTTGGGACATCAAAGCTCAGCAGAGTGGGAACTGGGTGAGGGTCTGCACTAAGGGACATGCTGGAGAGCAGCTCAGACCTGACCAGCCTTTCTGACTTGCTACACCCCGCCATGAGGAAATCCCTCAAAAAAAGGCTTGCTAAGGAGGATCATTCACGATCACAGATGCAGAAGGATTTTGGGAAGCAAACAGAAAACTGACTTGTGTAAGGGAGTAGACAAAGATCAGTAGATATGGAAGTGGCGGAGAGGAATGCAGAAAAACAAGGCGAGGACAGCAAAGATCTCACAGAAAGAAATGGATCCTCAAATGAAAAATTTACGGTCCACAGCTTTAGACTGGACAAGGTGCTTACACTGAGCTCAAAGCACTGGTACAGGACTTCCTATAACATTTGTACCCACCCTGCAAAGGCCTGGACTTTCCTTGTATTCATATTTAAGATTGAAAGGCTTTATTCTTTACTTTTGAAGGACCAAAAGAATTGTGGCATCCAAAGAGAGGAAAAAGAAAAAATAACTGGGTTAGAACAACAAATAAATTAACAACATGCACTGAGGATAGAACTAGCCAGGATGCTATTTTGCCATCTGGGAATCTGGAGATTTTCTAACATTTTCAGATTGCAATGGAGAGAGGGGAGGAGTGTCACTGTGGTTTTGGGCTAAGTATTTTTATTTGAAATATGTAAAAACCCACGAGAATAACAAGTGTATTAACTCTCCAGACACTGTGATATTCTGAGGCAAGCAAATGCATCTCTCTGCTTCTCTCTCTGGAGCCTTGATCTTCTTTCCCAAGTGAATGTTCCCAAAACTGCAGCCCTCCTGGAGAAATCTCAATTGCATCAAATTAACCCTTGTCAACACCAGCAGATCTCTTTGTCCTGTACACCTTTAACCCCAAAAAGCAGGCGAGAAAATTTTTTTAGCATCAGTCATGTGACATGACCACCACCAACCTACTGGTTGGCTTTGAGGAGAAAAACCCTTTTTCTTGAACTTTCAAGAGTGAGGGATAAACGGTGTTCTAAACCCTCTTTTCTCCTTCCTGACAGTGCAATTGAGCTCATAAAATTCCTTGGTGTTCCTCAAGCTGAGCCTCTCAGGGGTGGCTTTGAGACCTTCTCACAGGACAGCATCTGAAGGTGCCCAGCGGCCACTCCCACACACAGGCAGGACTGAGCAGTCAGCAGGACACTGGTCCAGGATGTTGTTAAGATTTATTTTTTTTTCTGCTTCTGCTGCCTCTCTGCAGGAGAAAAATCACATAGCCTGGCCAGAAGTCTTCATTTCTCACCTACTGTCTGCCCTTTCTATTTTTTCACACTGTTTGTTCAGCACGCTGGAATCGAAATCCTGGTCAGAGGCTTTGGGCACTGGAGTTTCTTGAATTTTTTGAGGAATGCATCACTTAATAAATTACAAAAAAAGAAAGACAGTTTCAAAAAAAGAAAACAACCATAACTACTTTTAAATTTGGTAAATGCTTCAAGTTCCTAAATGCTGCCCTGTGTTTTCCAGCATAAACTCTTGAAGATTTTTCAAATGGTTCAAATATTACAGAGTTGAACACTAAGCTGGATTTCATTTCGGTTCTGTTCTTTATAGTGGTTAACACCTGAAACAATAGCCCTGAATTAAACTAAATATTTTTTCAGGATCAGGAGAATGATTTCTTCATTTAAGTGAGAAGAGCTAGAAAATCTTCAGTCTAAACTGATTTCCATGTTTTCAATTCCAGCTTCAGAAAATCAGAAGCAGTACGTATTGTACAATCCTGATGTGTTCCATATATTTATTAATAGTAATAATAATAAAAAACCCACTGCAAAAATAAATATAGAGCGGATGAATGCTGAGGATTAAGTCTGAATGAAGAAAATAATTTATTATTCCTCAGTCTATGAAACAGCACCATTCTTTAATAATCTCAGTTCTATTGTAACCTCTGGATGAAAAACTACTTTTGCAGCTATCCCTGGGTACAATTAACCCCTTCGTCAAAGCTTCCCTCTGACTGGGTCTAGTGAAATCCTGCCTCTGTCAGTTGGACTCATCTGATGTGAAAATATTGTTCTTTATTCAAGAAGCAAATTCAATTATATGAAAGATTGACAGAAATTCTGCAGCTGTTGACACTGCTGCCTCTCTGCCGATGCCATGGTGCACATGGCACAAATTACACCTCGCCAGACAGCAGAGATCTGCCTTAGAAATTCCTCAGCATCCCAAGAAAGCTGGGATTTGGTTCCTGGCAGGCAGAAAACCTTTTCCAGCTTCAATGTGGGCTCGTTCCTGTGTGCTGCTATTCACTGGCTGGTTTGGGTGCATGTGCAAGGTTCTGGAAGAGAACAAGACAGACAAATAAACCTGTCCACACATACGGAGATCAGTAGGACTCTTCAAAGAGGACTTACTAAAAGGTCACCTACAGTTCTTCTGGGAAAGGAACAAGCTCTGCTCATAAACGGCAATGGAAACCTCTGTACGTCAGCCCTCACACCACTGTGACACAGCTGCTTTCTTAATCTACAACCCACTCCAAGCCACAGCTGATGGAATTAGCCAGAGCACAGCTTTTAGTTTGCCCCACTAACTGTGAGTAGCAAGGATGTGATTATCCAGCAACATCAACACTCAGCTCTGTGCAGACTCAAGTGTTTGGAGAGGGTGGAAGGAGCTCCAGAACCACCTGACTTCTCCTCAGACACTCAATCTACACAAAATTAAGAAATCCTTGTGTATTTCAAGACCCAAGATGATTACTGAGAAGAGGGGGGAAAAGGCAAAAAGAAAAAAGAACACAAGTTCTCTCCTCATTTCCCTTCTTCAGAGAAAGGAAATCCACTGTATTCAGCCTCCCACTGCAGTGAGAGTTTTATCACTCACGTTCTCTATCTGTCAATGTGAAGAGCTCCTGCTCCCCAGGCACAGCAGTCACCCTCAGTTCTGCTTTGTAACAAGGCTTAGGGCAGGAAATACAATCATCCATCAATGTGGTGACACCAATGTCCTCTGTACCTCAGTGCCATTTGGCTTTCAGGAGTTTTACCTCATCAGTGTGGAAGCATCACACCGAGTCACGGTCCCAGTGTTGGCTCTTCAGCTCTCCCCCTCCTCACCCAGGTGTGCACATCCACATCCAGACTCTTAATCTAATGTATAAACTGGTCTGTTAACTCAGTCATGGAGCTGTTACTTCTAAACATGAGGTTGGAGGGTTTCAAATGGCACAATAAATTTTTTCTCATCTTCTCTTCCTCTCTGAAAAGTGTCCCCCAGTAAACTTGTGTTACTGCAACGACCTTCCAGCATCAAACTTTCAAGTTACTGGGACTATTCAGCTTGGTAAGGAATGCAAGACTTTGAAGAAAGTACAAAGTGGCTTCTGGGCCACAAACCTCAAGGCCCTCCTTCTCAAGCTGCACTGCAACACTGCTCTGACTGCACTTCTTAAACGCAGTGTCAACATGACCATGGTCTGCTAGAATATTTATCTTCCCATTCCAGGTGTGTAAATGCAATTTTCATAGTGGGAGCACGTTCAGACCACAAGGAGCAAGGTAATTCAAGCAGCAAGAGACTGAGGACAGCTTAAAGATCTCCACAGACAGTTCTAGAACTGCCATGGATATGTCACACACGGCTGACTTCTCTGCCACCCCACACCGTGGCTCCTCACAATGAATTCTACTCTGCTACAGGAGTAGACTGCTAAAGAAAATCCCTTCTCAAACCAAGGGCTACACTTTTAATCAAAATCTGCTCCTTTCTGCATCTGCTTGAGACCTACACTGGAAGTTCAGAGTTGAAAATTGTTGTATATGGAGAGGAAGATTAGACATAGATACATGGAGATCTTTGTTTCAGCTGATCAACTCATTTGTTAGAAACAGGAGGCATCCTTTATTGCTAAAAATGAAGTGTGACTCCACTGAGCAAAGATAAAATTAATAAATACAGGTCTGTGGTGATGAATCTTCGCAGCTTCATTGATGCTAGAAAATATTTACTGGGAGTGTAAAAAGATCCAACAGCGTAAGTAATAAATGGCTTGTAGCCATTTATTATTTATGCTGTCAAATCAATATATTTCAATGTATTTCAATATGATATCAAATTTTTTTGGCACATTAATATACTTGTCATTCTCTACAGCTATAAACCCATGTGAGTGAATCATGTTACATGAGATAAAAGATGAGATACTGCAGGAAGATTACAAGAACACAAAACACACAAAAGAACCAACCTTGACACACTAATAAACTGCCAGAGTTATTTTTCTTGAAGTGAGCTGTTTTGGATGAATGTGCAGAACATCATCTACTGCACATAAGAGCACAGCGACGTGCCAGAATAATTCTGATTTTATACACGGTCAAATTCAGAGTCAGTGCTTCAGAGATACACAAGAACACAAAGGAACCCATGTGATATATTTATGTATGCCTGGCAATGACCTGGTGCTGTGTTTACAGCATAAACACAAAAGAATAGCAAAAATAAAGGGGGGGGTTAAGTCTCATCTGAAATAATGATGACCATGAGGATATGTGTCATTAGTCGCACTCCTTCTGTTGTGTGACAATGGAACCACTGCCAAAAAGGATGTAAAGATTCAGGGGTCTTGTCCTCTTCTCCTCACAACAATCAGCCACGAAAACTCCTTGTGGATTAATTCAGGTTAAGCCAAACTTTTGCTCTGCCTGCCTCCCACTCTGCTTTGCTGTGCTGCCTTTTAGTGCATGCTGGCAAGATCTGAGTAGTCTTTCCACGCATCATAATCTGTGAGGATGCACAGAAATAAAAGACACCAAAACGTTCAGAAGTCAATCCCTCGTTTCCTCTGGAAGCTCAACAGGCACTGCATGGTGCCTGATTTTGAAACATCAGGTAGCTCAGAAAGCACAGAGATAGAAGTAACACATGATCATTCTGTTCTAAAAATGACCCAAAACAGATGCCACCAACAAAACCAGCCTGCTCCAAATTGCCATGATCTAATCAACAGGGCTGCTTAAGCAACTTTAACAGAAGAAGTAGGAGAATTAATCCTTTGGCGTCTGGGCCCTTGTCCTAGGTTGCAGTGCAGGATGTAACCAAAAGCATGTATTCTATTACCATCTATTGAAACCAGGTGGGGCAG
>VWYP01006844.1:584641-705927 GCA_013400435.1 Pycnonotus jocosus | reverse complement strand
TTTCAATACCCATGGCATCAAATACTNCATCAAATACTTCCTAATATAAAGGGCCACTCCTCCACCTCCTCCCCCTTTCCTGTCTCTTCTGAAGAGCCTGTACCCATCCAGTGCAGCACTCCAGCTATGTGAGTCATTCCACCACATTTCTGTGATGGCAACTACATCACAGCTTTGCTGTTGCACCACGGCCTCCAGCTCTTGTTGTGTGTTACCCACGCTGTGTGCATTAGTACACACGCACCTCAGCTGGGCTACTGACTTCACCCCTAACTCAGCCTTACCACCCTTGGGCCTGCTTCCAGAAAACCCAACTGCATCCCCTTCCCCCTTCAAACCTAGTTTAAAGCCCTCTCAATGAGTTCTGCCAGTTCATGAGCTAAAATCCTTCTGCCTTTAACAGAGAGCCCATCCAGTTCCAGCAGGCCAGGTGCCGAAAAGGTTGCCCTATGATCAAAGAACCCAAAATTCTGCTGATGACACCAACCCTTGATCCACTTGTTAATGTGGGCTCTCCTGTTTCTTTCATCATTTTTCTCCACCACCAAAGGGACTGAGCAGAACACTACCTGTGCTCCTGCCCTAACAACCACTTGATCCAGTGCCCTAAAGTTCCTTTTAATTGCCTTGACACTCCACTTTTCAATCTCGTCACTGCCAGCCTGGAGCCTCACCAGTGGGTAATAATCAGAGGATGGAATCAGCCCAGGAAGTCTCTCAGTGATATCCCATGCCCAAGGAGGCAGCAGACCTCTCTGTGGAGTGGGTCCAGTTGAAATGTGGGGCCCTCTGTTCCCCTCAGAAGGGAGTTACCCACTATGACTACCCTTCTTCTCTTTTTAATGTCAGAGATGGTGATCTGTCTGACAGATGAAGGTAACTGTATCTGGGAAGCTCACTGGGCAGATCATTTTCTTCCACATCATCCGGCTGACTCTCTAGATCCAGGGCCTCATACCTATTCTGAAGCGGTACCTGGGTAGGTGTTGGGGGTCAAAAGGAATTTTTATTACCTCCCCGAGTAGAGACTCATCTCCACTCCCCTTCATCCGCCGTTTGTCCTGCTATTGCCTGACAGTGGGAGGCATGGAAGTCATCTGATTCCTGGTAGGCCTCCCTCAAGGATAGAAGGGTGGAATCCACCAATCTATTTCCCTTTCACTTTCCCTAATACTCTTTAGTCTTTCAACTTCCTCCCTAAGCTCGGCCACCAGTGAAAGGAGATCATTCAGCTGTTCACACTGCAGGCAGGCTTCTCCGGCAATGCCTCCTGACACCACTGAAAGCTCAAACACTCCTCACAGGACAGGTCTGGACACTGTTTTATTCTCTGGTATAGAGATCCATAGATATATTTAAGACACCTAATATGTAGCTGAGGAGACTTGTATGCTCTTTGGCAATTTAAAAAGAATAGAGACATAAGATCATCCCGCTTTCCCCCAGACACTGCTGCTCAAAATCCTGGAGGGAAGGAGGTCAAAAGGATTTTGCAGCTGCTGTGTGGAAAGTGCTGCTGCCCTGGGCTGGACAGTGGTAACCCTCGTGCTTCTGGAACTTGTAGGGAAGTCTCAGCACAGAAAAGTCCTACCAAGTCTTGCTCTCCTCAGATGTTTTACTGAGTGTAGGTTACTTAAGACTTTTGCTTAGTCTGGGATGACACTCGCATCAGTAGTAGACACGTGTCTGGTTTTGGTTTGACTTTATTAATTAATTTATTTCAGCAGCAAAAATAATGATGGATCTTTCCAACATAAGTGCCTTTTTCAGCCTTTTGAGCTAGCTCTTGCTTCTTATGCATCCTGACTAACAGGGAGTCAGTGTGGATGGTGCCAAGACTCATATTCACTCACACCATGGGAAATACATGGTTTAGCAGTGCAGGACTGGGTCTGTGCAGATTCTTGTGATTCATGTCACTGAAATCTCACTTTGTTTTTGGTAAATGTTGCCCCTCAGACCTGGGATCTCTTACAAAATGGGATCTGTGCTCACATGCCTATTGCAAAATACAGCCTATTGCTAAAAACAGCTGTAAGGAGCTCCCTTTGTCTGGTTGGGGTTCTTCACTTAAGTGCTTGTGGTGCCTGATTAAATTAGTAATCAGAGATATAGTCATGCTATTTTGTGACTCTGAGAGCCTTGATTGTGGATTATATTTACATACTGCAATTTCTTTCTAAATGGAGCTCTTTGTATTCAAGGACTTTAAGAGTCTTTCAGCCTGCGATAAAATCCAGTTTGCCATAGAGACTAGTTCTTGCTGTGGTGCCAAGCTCTTGGTTGGGCATGCTGTGTGAAACAATTTTTCATTTGCACAATAAATATGGCTATGTATGAGTCCATGTGTGGTGCAGTGGTTTTGTTGACCCTTTACACTGAAAAACTGCATGATGACAGGCTGGCAGATGCATTGAATGCCTTCGTATTGTGTTGCCTCAAAAAACCAGAGTTTCTTTTTTTGTCAAAACAGGCGTTGGCTTGAACCAAAGCCACATAAATGGTACCAACAAACTTTGTGGTATTTAAAATGCCTGCATGCATCCAAACCCTTTGGCCTATCCATGGTAAAAACAATGGCACTGGAAAGTCAGGCAGTCCTTACAGCATATTTTGTTGTGTTTAAAATCCACAATGTATGCTAAGACAGTGGCTCTGTTACATGCATGTATGTAGCAGAGGTAGTCAGGATGGGATCTGACTGCTCTGCTGATTTGGAGGCTCCAGAGCCATTCAGGTGAATCCTGTGGTTGCAAGTCCCTGTTTAAAGTTTCATCTAGTCCTGTTCTGAACAGGGACAGCAAACCTGATCTGCATCAGCTCAGCCGTATTCACCTGCAAAAGTGTGCAGGGAAAGTGAGGACTCAGCCTGCCATGACAGGGTGCTCCAGCATGAAGGAAACCTTGGGCTAGGCTGTGGTTTGAATCGTGTTGGAGTGGGCTCTAGTCACTTAGGGCTTTCTCTATGCATGGCCAGAAATTTCACCCAGGGTTTGAGGAAACTTTTGCAGGATGAGTTTTCTTCCTTGCTTTGCTTTGTTTTGCCCTTTTTTTTTTTTTTTTTCCCCCCGTCTGGAAACGAGTGGGTTTTCATGAAAAAAAAATCATACTTTCTTCTCTGATGATGTTTGATTCAAGCTCTGAAAAATTCCTGATCATCTTTAGTGGGCACTGTTTTTAAAATTTTTAAAATTGACTTTTTCTGGCAGTACAATTTATTTGAACACCTTACATAAATACTAACATGAAGGTCCTGTTTAAATGTGTCAGTGGGGTTAAAACAGGCAATTATATTTCTTGCTTTACTACCCTGCTGAATTAGTACTTCAAATCTCTGTGCCCTAATTTCCCTTCTCCCATTACTTGCCTTCTCCATAAAAAATTTTTGGAACTAGATTTTTTTTGTCACTTGTGCTAGTAAATGGAACTCTGATCTCACTTGAATCTTTGTATTGCTACAGAGTAAATAATATTCTATTTAATGAGTACCTTTAATAATTATTTTCTGGTACCTTAACAACTACAGTAGCCATTGAGTCTATTAGAATGGTGAAGCCTTTGGATGAATTAACAGACCAGATGCACAGATAAACTTACACACTTATAATGAAATTCACTCTTTCCAGAAAATTAGAGTACCATCTTGCACATTGTTGGAATGATGCTGCCTAATGCCATATTCCTTCTGCCAGAAAATAGTTGCAAATCACTCCCTAGTGAACTGAAGAGTCCTACAGGATAGCAAATGGATCAGGAATGCCCCTGGGGTGAACTCTCTTTGAGTACAGAGGGTTTCTGTTCAAACAGCTGGAGCTGCATTTGCCTCTTGTGCTTTCTCTTTCTACATACATGTGCCTACAGGCACGTTGAAAGAACCTTCCAGGCCAAAAAGCAAGTCACCTTTGCATAGTGGCAGCTACCACTTTGTGCCTCTGAGAAGGCTCCTATCCCAGTTCCTGGCCAACAGCAGGTGCTTGGTGAAGAGTGTGAGAAGGGTGAAGAGAGCATGGCGACACGTCCAAACACGCTCTGGTTGCTCCATGGCTCTTGACCATGGCTGGTCATGGCCCAGGCTTGGGGCAGGGACCTGCCAGTGTGAGGGCAGACCATGGCAGGATGTGTGAATCCAGAGCCAAGCCTGAGGGGAGGGGAGGGGAAGGCAAGGAGGCACACATGAACATGAAGAAGAAGGGGTGTCCCTCAGGCAAGCTGCAGCTTGCCTGAGACCTTCTTTAACCAGTAGCTCCATCTACCTGGAATATGCTGTCGCCAGTACAGTCCTGCCTGATCATACCCAAACCAGCCTTTGTCCTTCAACAGCCATTCAAATGCACTGGCTGTCGTGTCTGGTTTTGCTGCTGCTAAGTCATATTTAGGATCTCCTCCTTCATGGGAGGAATGTGACTGTTAGGATTTGTTCTCTGTGAAGTGTTTGATTTGGGGTTTCCCTGATCTTGGATCAGTGTTCCCCGAATTGCAGAGGTTACAGGCTGCCCTCTAGCATAATGTAGGAACAGAAAACCGTGGCACACAGGTGCAATCGCACCCAGCCCTTTTATTGGTATATACAGCCTGGCTGTGATCTTGAAGGAGCCTGCTCCCGGGGGCGGCATGTGTTGTTTAGTGTTAATGGCAAGCCATAAAATCCTAACCCAGGCTTCCTCCTGAGCCTGAGTGCCTCTGCTGGTAGCCTGCTGCTCTTGATCCAGGCTCCACGGCTTCACACTGTCAAATGCTTTTATTTTATGTGGTTGGATGTAATGGGACTCACCTGTTTCAACTGCCAGGCTAAGTCAGCAAAATAACCTTGAATCTCTATGAAGCTTTCTCCTAGTCTCCTGAAATCACTGGATTACTGCATCCCTCTCCAAAATGTTAAACTCCCCTTCCCTGCCACCAGAGAAAATCCAAAGCCATCCAAACCATCAGAGGAAGAACTAAAGCTGTCACAGTCATACAATTTCTGCAGGTAGCACCTTTCATGTTGGTTACTGAACATTTTGAGGGCCTTCTTACTATGGCGGTGGAATTGCTTGGTGGCTTGTGTGGAACAAATAAAATGGGACTAAAAATGTGGTGCAAAAGTTTAAAGGAATACAGTTACTATGTGTTTGTTAATTCTATCTTTGCAGGAGGATAGCAGCTGCTTTTCTTTTCTTTTTTAACAGATGGAGTGATTTCTCATGTAGTGTTACAGTAATGACCAACGTGACACAGAAGGAAAATTCTGTGACAATATGGTGAGCAAGATCTTATTGACAGCTCCACTTGGTTATAATTTGTAAGCTCTATATTGTTGCTCTATTCTTTTTTTTCTACCCCCACTTCCCAAATGCTGCCTGTCTTTTCTGCCATATAGAATTAGATTTCAAGCTGAATCAAACAGTTTAATTTGAAGGCTTAAAAAGCTTCTTAGCTAAAAGCTGTTCAAAATGTTCACAAGAGTTTACACCCCATCAGAAGTTTACAAAAATAAAAAAAAAAAAAAAAAAAAAAAAAAAAAAAAAATGATTGTACAAAAATTATCCCGTATTTAATGNAAAAAAAAAAAATAAAAGTCTTGCATTATGAAATGATGGTACAAAAATTATCCCGTATTTAATGTCTCTGTTGAGACAGCTGCCTTGATTCCTTCTGTAGCAGCTGATGCCTTCTCATGGAAGGGAATTTCCCCCTTTGCAAAAGGAAGCTTAGCCCTAGCATGAAGGAGAGCACAGCCCAAATGTGGACCATGAATGACCAGAGAGTACCTCTTGTAGCCTGCCCTATGGCTAAACGGTGTGCAGGGACTGGCAATAAGCAAAAGGACATGATTGCCAACCAAAATCTGTGACTTCTGCCATGTACAGAGGTACCCAGAGAAAATGTCACCATCCATTTGAAAATCTAGAGCTGAAAATCTACCTAGAGAACTCCACCCACAGCCCCTCTTTTGCAAGACAGCATTAACTTTGTCTCTATGTGCATTGCTCTGTCAGGCAAAGGGCTCTGAAAGTCCTCACAAGCTTCTCAGCTGCCTTTATGAGGAATAAGCCACAAAGAAGTCTATTTATGGGATAGATAGGATGTTGTTCTACTCTTCCTTTGACTCTATTAAATTTGAAACTTGAAAAAATAAAAGAAGAATGTTTGTTAACTTTGTATTAGCAGAGTAAAAAGTGCAGTGGAAATGTTTTTTTAAAGGGAAAATTGCAAAATAAGAGAGATACTATTTTTCTGTGGATGATAAGGATGTTAGAACGATCCAGTGGATTCAGCAATAGTGTAAAGCAGAACTATAGAGACTATCAGGTGAGTATGAGGACAGGTGAAATCTGCATGTGCTGCAGTCCTGACCTTCTTTGCTCCTGAGGGTTTCATAATCATTTTTGTTCCTGAGCACTGTGGTCTAGCCAATTCTGCTCTTGGAAAGAGTTGCCCCCCAAAAAATAGTCCCAAGGGTTGGTTTTCATGTGTTCCACCAAATGCCAGTGGCTCTAACAATTCTACTGCACAATGTGTACAGTGCTAACACAGCCATTTCTTTATAACAGAGAGAAATACCCCTAAGAGAGACATTTTCCTTCACAGTTCATAAGTGGGACTTAACTTTTTGTGTTTTCTACACACACAAAATGAGGCTTTTTTGATCTCTATAGCAGATTTGTCTTTAATTTCTGGAATTAGTGGAAACTTATGATAGTGTTTTTCAGAAGGTTAGTTTGAATATGGGGAGATTAGAATGATTCTTTATTTCACATTAACTGCCTTTAAGATTTCTCCAAGTGAAGGGCTACCAGCCTGCTGCTCAGTGACTAATAAATTTGATTCATCCTCACTCCCCACAGGGTTATCCTCCTTCTTACTAATGTTTGACATTTTACATTTTAATTAAAATCACCCTCCAAGCAGCAAACCACTAAGAGAGTGACAGATATTCCTACTGCAACAAGACATAAGAAAAAAAGGGCAATTTGTTAACTGTATCTTCAATAGTGCCTCTCACTTCTTTGCTACATGAGCACCTAATGTGTGTGTGTGTGTTAGACAAGGCAATGTCCATCTGAATATTCAGGGTGTTTCCAGTGCCTGAGGACACTATCTTTTAATGTCTGCATTCCAGTAGGAGCAACTGGGGCTTGGGAGCAGCAGAGCTTGCTTGATGCTATACAAGCATGTATATCCTTCCCTCCTCTTGGGCTGCAAGGTTATGTAGCCTAAGAGAAGGGAGAAAGGGCAAAGAAGAGCAAAGTAACTCTAAGCTTTGAAAGCAATTGTGATAAAAATACTGCAGATTGCCTTATCTGGCTGACAGCTGCTCCAGCCATTGCTGAGGGGCTGGTTTTGTGGGACTTCCCTGCAGAGAGGAGCAGAATAAGGATGACTGGTAGATAAACCTGGTGGACAGGTGTAGAGAGGGTGTTTGTGTACAGACCTGTATTAGTCAGCACACTAAGACATCACAAGAAGCTGAAGAGCAGGCAGCAAACCCGGTGTCAGTGGCAGCATGGAGGGGATATTTGGTGGGAAATGAAGCTAGGGGCTGGAGTGCATACGGAAGGTGTGAGGTGCAGGAAGCTGGAGATCAACATCACAACATGCTTAGAAGGAAGAGGAGGTGATGCCACTGCAAAGGATTGATATCCCTTGCAGAGGTGGGTCTGTAGGCCTCAAGAAGGGAAGTAAAAAAAATGCTTTGATTATTTGAACAGAAAAAAGGAAGACCTGAAAATAGAGCAATTTTTAACTGCTCTGTACATAAGTCAGAGAAAGGATAATCCATGGCAGTTCCTCTCTAGTGTACAGAGCTTGATGACAAGATGATGGTAGAGCCAAAGAGACAAGGATGGATGCAGGCAGAGGGACAGAGCAATGCTGTAAATACATTGAGGAATTGTTGCCTGACTATATGGAGAGACAGGGGAGGGAAAGACATTGATCCACTGCCTTAGGAACAAGCATGAAACCCAGAACAAACCCATCTGCTTATGAGTCTTATCTATCTTTGACAGAGAGCTCTGGTGAGACATGTCCAGGTGTTCATGACAAGGCAATTTTTTAGATAGTAGTGGCTGGACATGTACAATGCAAAAATTCCATCTTTCTTTGTGTAATCTAAGTGGATAAGTTGTGAGAGGGCAGTGACACAGCCTACACTTCACTTATTTCTAAGCCAGTGCATCATCTTCCTCATTCTCACTGATGTCTCTTCCTCCATCTCAAACCCAATAACAAAAAAAACCTTTCTCATATGAACCAAGGCTACCAGTATTTAGAATTTGATTTCAAATGTCTTTAGAAAAGACAGCATGCAAGAACATCTTGCAAAATCCTGCAGGTTATAGGCTTGTCTGGGCCTTTCTGAATTATGATATGAAACCCAAAGGAATAGGGGAGAAATGACAACTCCCTTTCATGTGATATTCTGGCTGCCCTTAGGAGATGAACAGTGACTTCTGAAGAGAAATATAGTGAATGAAGAAGAAGGTGGCTTAGATATGTTGGTATGAGTATATGGGGAAAGAGAGAAAGCTGTAAGGCGGGCGGCAAGGTTTTGCATTCACAGCTCATTTCTTCTCCCCTTTGGAACAGAAAAGTCAGAGCAACATGGTAGTTCCTCTTGCACAGCTTAAATGATCTGCATTTAAGCATTGCCAAAAACAATCAAGTGGGATGAACTGGTCTTCTGTAACTCCAGGGGGACATTTGTTTTTAGTTTGCTGGAATAGCTGCTAGATAAAAAACCTCTGTCTCATGTCCTCTTGGAAATAACAGCTTGGTGAATAGAAGCTGCTCTAAGAAATAGTGTTTGTGTCTCCTCATGATTTGGTCCCTAGAAGGCAACTAACAGAAAATAGTAGAGGTGCCCCCTCGCATCCTGACATCTCAATTTTACATGGAGGAGGGTCTTGTGTCAGCCCTGGCAGAAGTACCTTGACTTCCTGAATGCCATTGCTGAGTGTCTTTGTGTGATTGTGATGGGGAAGATCCTGGCTGTTTTCAGAAGCAGGTTTAGTAAAAAACTGCAAGGGCGTGCAGGTGCTTTGTCAGACTTTCTGAGTGCATACACGTATGTGGAAATAGGAAGCAGACACCATGTCTCAGGAAAATGGCTACAATGCTGTACAAATTCTTACCCTCCATCAGCCATTCCTCAGATATGTTGAGTCATAGGTTAGAGTCTACAGAGGCATGTGGAAGAAAAGAAACCCAAGCTAGCTAAACGATCTGAATTTAAAGCGAACTGATTAAATTCCATTAAATCCCTGTGTAGATGTCCTTGTCCAGAATTAAGGTAAAGTAAGATAAGTCTCATAAAGGCCAAGTTAATTCTGAAGGAGAATACGTAAGCAGAGATTTAATGCATTTTTAAATAATCCATTTTAGCAGTTAATTCAGATTAACCGTACTTAGTTTTCCTCTCTGGCAAAGCCCTTCAAGGGAACAAGATATGGAAAAACACCAATCTGAGCAGTGCAATGTTTTTAAACATCCTGCAGTGTCGACTACAGATAATTGGTGCTACAGCACTCCTGTATTGAATGGCTGCATGCAGACCTACCTGTGTTGGTGCTCTCAGTGGGGACAGTGGTCTTGGAAAGGACTTGCTAGGACCATCCTTGCTTCCAGGAAAGTGCTATGAGAAATGCTGAAGCACAATTGCAAGGCCTTGGGTAACCTGCTGCCACCAGGAATTTTGATCATAAATGGGATGTCTGTGCTAGCAAAGTGAGTACTCCTCACAATGAGTGTGGAGTCAGCTGTACCTGTCTGCCCGTAGTTTGTGTGCCAGAGATGCAGGATGCAGTGTGTATCTTAGTGGTTTCCCTCCTACCTGCAGTGCAGTATTCTTGGGCCAAATCCTGTCTTCACTCTTTTTGTGTTAACAAACCACTGCTTTGTCCCGTGCAGTCTCTAGTTTAAAAAGTCAAACCCTGGAGTTTAAGCTTTACTATTGATTTTAAAAAAATATATTGCAAACAATAGCTTAAAAGGAAATGGGAGATTATGAATAAATAATAAGGTGCATAGGTGTACAGGGAAAATACAGCAGTCCATAAATATAGTTAAGAATTCAGTTTTACAGTAAAAAGAAAGGGCATAAAAATGTAGATGACTAAAGCAATATGTGTGCAGAAGAATAATAATATACCATGAATTAACATACACAAGTATTGAGGACTAAATTGCTTTTACTACTCTACACATTTTTTTAAAGTACCTAGAGGCCTTCAGGTATGAGTGCTAAAATAAAAATATTATTATTATGGATTTTGGGGGGCAGATGAGTTGGGACTCAAGGATGTCTCCTGTGCCTTAGCTCTATTGCATGTGGTTAAACACGCTGGGCCAAATCTATCCCTGGCCTGCTATAAATACTGTTGAAAGCACTTTGGAAAAGTGCATATTAAAGCTATATGTAAAAAAGCACTGAATTTTGAGCAGGCATTTAAGGCCAGGCAAAATCAAAGACGTTCTCTCAGGTCAGTTTAGTTTTGGGTGTGGGGAGCAGTTGCTCAATCACATTGGTCCAGTGAATCTGAAACAACAGCGCGTGAAAAGATATGGTGGCAAAATAATGGCTCCATGTGGGATACGTGCTAATGCTAATCACTGGCTAGGCTATTTCTCGGTTTTTACCCATGGATTTTATCCTAATTTTTTCACGGATTATTATTCTGCCTCGGTGAACACCAAGGTAACTTTTCACCCTGTTTCACAGGGAAATTTGAGGCCAACTTTTTCTGCTGCACTCTGGAGTTCATATGAGGAAATTTTTCATGGAATTGCTTAGGTTCAAAAAGGCTTCTAAGACCATCAAGTCCAACCATTAACCTAACACTACCAAGTCACTCACTAAACCACATCCCTGAAGGCCACAAATACATGGTTTTTAAAGACCTCAAGGGATGGTGACTCAAGCATTTATCTGGACAGCCTGTCCCAGTGCTTGACAACTCTTTCTGAGAACTTTTTGCCCCAAGTTTCAATCTAAACCTCTCCTGGAACAACTTGAGGCCATTTCCTCTTGTCCTATTGCTGGCACTTGGGAGATGAGACCACCTACACCTGGCTACAACCCACAGGAAGAAGCAGGCATGCTGGGGCTCAGCATGGGCTTTGCTCACCACCTGTGCAAGTAGTTTGTGCAAGCATGCAAGCTGCTGCAGGGTAAACCTTCATACCTGAGTGGAAGAGGATGTGGCACAGGGGTGAGCTGTGCCACCCAAATCAGTACTGCTGGATAAACAAAGAGAGAAATGGTCAGGGACCGTGCTGGAAAGCTGGAGCTGTCATTATGGTCACCAGGGTGGCCATAATGAAGCTATCACATAAAAAACTCTGGCAAGAGCCTGAGCTTGTCCAGGGCAGGCAGCAGAAGAGGTTATTCTCCCAGCCTTTTCACTCCCTGGAGGAGCAGGGAAGCACACATGGCCATTTTGAGGCTTTGTCCTGTTTTTGTCCCCTTCATTTATATGCTGTGCTCTGCAGAGAAGGAGAAGAGAGGGTTCAGTCTTGTCTGCTCCCGATTTGCATCTGTGCTACATCAAGGTTTGTCTGTGTGTGAGTCTTAAAATCTGTGTAGTGAATTAATGGGGTGCATAAATGAAGAGGTATCTGTCTTTCCTAGATGCTCTCAGATGCGTTGACATGTAATACTTGCCTTTTGCCTTTTATTTCTGTTTCTGATAGCTGAAAATATCCCACCAGTTGCCATGCAAGCAGCTTGTACCTCATATGGCTTGGGATTATTATCCTGCACTTTCTTGTGGGAGGATGCTCTTGACCTCAGTGCAGAAGCTGCATTTTTATTGGCAAAATGGCTTTAATGCCCAAAGGCATGAGGGTAAGCTCAATTTTCTGTTTCCTTTAAAGTGTAGGGATCACTCAGGCTAAAAGGATCGAGGTGTTTCCAGAGGCATGCAGACATTTCTATGATGGCTGCTGTGCCTTCTGGGAGGTTTGAGTCCAGTGGATGATGCCCCGCTGGACTGCTTTGGCACAAGACGCTTGCCAGAAGCCAGTCCACTCCTAGCAAGATCAAAGAAGAGCTGCCACTGATTTTTAAGGCTGCATGGATACAGACTAGAGCAGGTGTGCAAGTCATTCCTAGGAATCATGCTTTATTTTGGTTACAAGAGTAAAAATAGGTATCCTCTCAGAAAGACAATTTAATCCCCTCTCATTCTTCAAGCTGAGCAAAGCCCTTTCTTATCATATCCTTTTCTTGATCACTGTTTCCTGAACAAAGGCAGGTGAGTACGGGGGAGCAGGGCTGTCTGTATTTTGACTATGTAGCAATGCAATGTTGTTAAAACTATGGATCAGGCAATTGGATCAATAGAAGAAAAAATTAACCAAAATTTCCAGCAAAACTCAGTGACACAAAAAGAGCAACTCTCCATCAGCTCAGGGCCTCTGCATGTCCTCTCTCCAGTGATGCAAGCAATATCATTACTTTCTCCCAGGTGAAAGTGTTCCTAAAAGTGAGGAACAGCAGACAGAGCAAACTGTCCTGGTGACCCAGTTTGAGTCCTGGCCTCATCTGCACAGTGGTCTCCAACTGGTGTTATGAAAAAGCAGGTTCGAATGCAACACTGCTGCCTGTGCTGAGGGGTCTGGGATGCCTCTGCTCTGCTGCTCTCAGTGATGGAGGAGCCAGGACTGGCACCCTTCAGCAGGGTAGCTGACAAGGGCAGCTCAGGCCCTCTGTAATGTGACAGGATTCTCAAAATAAACCCTGAAAATGGCTATTGGGGAACCCACTGCCTTTACAGAGGGTCTCCTGGCCTGTGCAAGCTCTTCCCTGCCATCCATCCTCCTGGCCATCCTCCAGTGGCACAGACATAATGAGCTCACATCTCAGTACAATAGTTCTAACCTTTTGGTTGTTGCTGGCACTGAAGTCTGTCTTTCTGCTCCCATTTGTCTTCCACAAAAAGGCAAGTGATGTTTTGCCCATTCCATGGGTGGGTTGTGAAGATGTACAGCACTTTGTGGGAGATAAGTCCTGCAGACCTCCTATTTTGCAGAGCCTTGTGCCTCACCCTGTGTTTGAAGCACTGAGATCTGCCAGCCACTTTTCCCAGTCAGGAGCCCAAAGCATCTGTGTGGAGTGGGACTGACACACCTTAGGCACAGTGCTGGGGAGATAAATGTGACAAAGGGAGAAGAAAAAGTAATATCATGTCACTTTTCCCTATCTCCACTTTTCCAGATGGTAGATTTTGCTCCTTTTTCTGTTGCAGATGTAATGAAGGGCCGGAGTGGCATGGCCAGGCTGCCTCTGGAGTCATGGCAGCTGCTGTGACAAAGGGGAGCGTGGTGGGCTGGCTGGATTAAGGAGTGTGCTTGCAGGAGGCAGCAAAAGTTTACGTTTGTGAGAGCAAAGTGAAAAAGCATGGGATTGGAGAACACTGGGTGCTGCCATACAAGCACCATAGCCCCAAGTCTAATGGGTAATAGAGTCATTAATTCTGCTGATTAACTTGGCCTTGGGGTTCATGGAAATGACATCCACCTCCTTTCTTTTTTTTTCTTCTTTTTTTTTTTTTTAAGCTCAAACTGTGGAACGAGGGAGCATAAAAAAACAAGCTAATTAGAGAGAAATCAGGAGAAAAGAAGCAGGGAGAAAAGAGAAGACAGTCTGAGCATTAATGAGACTGATTTGGGAAGAGGATGTGACAAGCTCTTCAAAAGCATTATTGTCAAATGTGTCACTGTTTCATAGGCGGCTACTGCTACCTTTGAGCTTCACGCTGATAGTTAATGATTTGAAACTATAAAAAGATTGAAAAGGTAAAAGAGAAAATGGTAGACTTGACTGGATTTTAATGAGAGTCTCCCCCTTCCCACTTTTCTCTTTTTCCCTATGCAGCAGCCTTGGAAAGTAGAAAAAAAGTTGTTTCCCCCTGCCTGCTTGCTCTCTAAAGGCAAAAAATGTTTACAAAGGAGAAGGGAGAGTGCAGAGGTCCATCTGTCTCACTCTGACCACCATCCGTCTTCCCTTCCTCAAACCCCCAGCTCTCCCATTCACTGTCAAAGCAGTGGTGAGGCTGTGGTTGTACAGGCAGAGGACTGACAAAAATAAGCTGAGATTGATGGAAGAGACAGCTATAGCTCTTGTTTGTTTTTTTGTGACGTGCTGAGCAGAAGCAGTCTTCACACTGTGAAATGTAACAAAGAAATCTAAAGTGATTACACAGGTTCATTTGTCAGTATCACTGCTCCAGCTATTGCTGTGTGCAACAATGAGATGACAAGGCATTTATTGCTGATGGTTGGTTATTAGCCGCATTATAGGAAACATTAGCACAGTCTAGGATACATAGACCAGGGAGACAATAGCTTTCTGAGCTCCAAACTCAGCAGGGTAGCCTTGTCATTAAATTTGGTGGCACCAATTTAATTTTTTTCTTTACAATAAATTGAAAGGAAACTTTGAAAACTAAGTCTGTAACCCTGTATTTACCTTAAGACTGATCAGCATGCTTTCTTTGGATGCTATATTTTGTATCAGGAAAGCTGTGCAGCCCAGCAGGCCAGCAAATCTAAAACATGCAGTGGAAAAGCCTTGTGATATGTGGCTTCTTGGCTGATGCCATCACTGCCTGCCAGCCCTGACCTCCAAAATGCCCCTCTGCCACTGGGGTGGACCAGGTTCTTCCTCAACCAAGTTGCAAGCAAATACACAAGGAGAAAAGGCTTTCATAAACTTTTGTTATGACTTTTGTCTTGCTCTTATCTTTCCCTCCCCTGTTCATTTTTTGCTTGTCTTGCCTGGGTCATTTAGGGTCAGGTCTTGGTATCTCTCCCATCCTTGCAAATGGTCCTGTAGGAGTCATCGTAAGTCATAGAATTGTGGAATGTCCTGGGTTGGAAAAGACCTTAAAGATCATCTGGTTCCAAGGCCCCTCCAGGGGTAGAGACAGCTCCCACTAAACCAGATTGCTCAGAGCCCCATCCTGGCTTTAAACAGATGGCCTTAAATACTTTCAGAGATGGGGCATTTACATCCTTCTCTGGGCAACATTTTGCAGTGCCTCACAAACCTAATGGTAAAGAATTTCCTTCTTATGTCTCATCTAAAGCTACTCTCAGTTGGAATCCGTTCTCCCTTGTCCTGTCACTACTTTCCCTTGTAAAAAGTCCATCTCCATCTTTCATGTAGGCTCCCTAGGTGGTGGAAAGCCATTTTTTCTCCAGGCTGAAAAATCTGAATTCTCTCAGGCTTTCCTCATAGGAGAGGTGCTTCATCCCTCTGATCATTTTGGTGTCGGTCACCTGGACTTGCTCCAACAGGGCCATGTCCTTCCTGTGCTGGGGACCCCAGGGCTGGATGCAGTGCTTCAGGTGGGGTCTCACCAGAGAAAAAAACGTCTTTGACGGTGAGGGCTGAGTATGGAAAGTAAAGGTTTGGCATGCATGGGACGTGACTGGATGACTGCCATGTTTATTAAGCCATAAAAGAACATGCCTGTTCTGTGGCAAAAGCTGTGTTTGCACAGTGGTGCGACGCCAGCCCTCAGTTCTGGGGTGAAGTGCCTACTTTTTGTAGCCTTTCAGTACTGAGTTTTGCAGTGAAACTAAAAATTCTGGTGGTAGCTTGTTCTTTTCAAAGAAGGTTTTTTATTATATAATTCATTTTCTTATTAACTCAGTCAGTGAGTAATTTATTCCCTGTTCCATTTTTTTTCTGACACTCAGCTTCAGTTTATTTTATGCTACCATCAGATTTCCAGAATGCCCCAGATTTTGGCACTGACAGCACTTAAATAAACTGAAACAGTTGTCCTGGGAAAGTTGGAGGTTTTGACAGCTGCATAAGGGATCATGGGACTTCATCCTGTAAAATATCAGTGTAAGGGGAATTACAATGTTTTAAAAACCACTATCACTTGATAACATTGTAAATAGCAACTGGAGCTGTATTTGAACAGATTCAGGACAAACCCAAGTACGTTTGAATGTAAAAATGAAATTTTGCTGGAATTTCTTCATCACCAGATTTATGTGAATAAGGTGTGATTTGGGGTTTTTTTTAAGAATTTTATCAAAATCTCTGTCCTATACAGTGTCTGTCTAGCAGCAAATTTAATCTAAACTGTTTGTTCTGGATTCATTGAACAGAGAAGTAACCTGAAAAGATTCTGCCAGACTCAGACCCTTAAGATTCCTCAGTCAAGTTGTAAATTTTGTTGCATTTTTCAGGTTAAAAAGTCAGTAATTTTTTTCTATACTGCACTCACCAAGTGTGTGTGAGAAAATTAATACTGTCAAGTCTCTTACATTTATTGAGCAAGGTGATTTTGCCCCCCACTAGACACACTTGAGGCCACATCATCTGTCTCTGCTCAGCAATTAATTTTGCCTTGAACTACCCAAACAATATTGTTTCCTGCAATTTCGGCATCACTGTGTGCCATTCTCTCGTTATTTCTGCTCTTGTGTTAATTTTGTCTTTGCTCCCAACTTCCTGCTGAAATCCTGTGACTTCAGTGAAAACTGAAAATATAGGGAACTGATGGCACCGTAAATTGGTTTCAATTAAAGAATGTGTGCCTGCTGAGCTGGGCTCCCTTGAAACAAATATCCCTCCTAAAATGGAAAGACAGCAACACCTGTGATCCAGCTTTCAAATGAGGAAATTTTGTAAAGAAACCAGGGCAAATAATTTAATTCAACAATAAAAATATTAAACATCAATAACAAGGATAGTAATAATAATAGTAATAATAATATCCAGACTATATGTCACTCTAGACATGAGAGGGTTTGAAAGGGTAGCCATTAGGTCTAAATCTACGGTGGCAATTCAGATTCAAATAAGAATAAAATATCTTTTGAGGCCATAAAGCTTGAAACTTGTCACAGAAGAGGCATCTAAACTCTCAGAAAAGAAAGCAATCTCTATTTGAGAGCACACAGGCATTTCTAACGAGTAGGGTCTGATGAGTCAGCATTTCAGCTACTGAGTTAATGCAGCATTTGGCAGCTAAGCTAGAAAAAAAGAGTATAAAAAAGCCCTTTGGCATGAACTTTGCTTCTGAGATATATGCAGTGAGTGTATCTCTGAGGAGTGGGAAGGTTTTTGAAGTTATAACAGAGGCTGTTTTAATTTGGGGCAGGCTCATTAAGGAACATGGTTTAAAAACATAGATTTTGTTCCCTCTGGCTGTACACTGTGCTTCACACTAAACTTGGCAAAGACAAAATACAATCCAAGACAAGGTATCTGTATTGTAAGATAAAATGCTTCAAAGACTGCCTGCTTTGTGGCTGGCTCAGATCAGATAAGGACTGCATCTATCATACCCTCCTCGTGGTGCAAACCAGAGCTAGAGGTATTAAGGGGTATGCTAAGATGATGTTTCAAAATTTAATTTAAATCCTACTGCAGTCAAAAAGGCCAAATCTTTCAAAACATTAGATGTTTAGCAGCAGTTGGTGCCAACGGAGTTTTGTTGCCTGAAAGGGAAATGGTGGAAAATGACATAAAGAAGCAGTTAGCAGCCCTGCATGTTGGTCCCACCTATCGTCACAGTTCACTCAGGCAGAGGCACACCTTGGCCTTTGTAAAGGCTGAGCTGTGTTTCTGCTTGCTCTTCTCACAGTTTCCACATGGAATGTTAAGGTTGGCTTTCAATATACGACTAATGGAGGCAGGGCAATGTCTGCTTTTCAACTGAGACTGAAATGTTAGACTAAGACTTGGACTTCAGATCCACAAGAATTTGTGCAGAGCAGCAAGTAACTGATGACACACTTACAGCAAATGGATTAAAAAAAGAGTAAATTGTTCTTTCCCTTGGAGGATGCTAAACTTGCAGAGTAAAGTATTGACCAGCTATCCATTACAAATGATACACAGGTATTTCAGACAAAGGATTTTATTGTTACAATTAATCATTATTGGTGTCATGGCTGACCCTCTGAAGACCTAGTGAAACCAGATCACTGATGAACCAGGCCCAACAAATACCAAGAATTCATAGTTTAAGTGCACAAGAGAGCCATGAGAAAGAGCTGTCTTATGAAAGCAGCACAGTGAGCTGCTGTGGAGAGAACACCCAGCCTGAAAGCTGCAGCTGAGTTCTTGTGGCAGCCGCTGTCTGAGCAGCGTGATTTCTGCCCTGAGCTGAGCCTTGATGAGGCTGCAGGACCCAGGTTAACTTCTCTGCCCAGCACTGGGCTGGAAAACATGGTTGAGTGGCTTGGAGGTGGCACAGCAGCCTTTAGCATGGTGCTATGTGTGTTTGTGCACCTACAGCACAGCCACTCCTGCAGCCAGCCAGCCGTGCAGGGCATCCCTCCTTCCCCTGGGCTGTGTCTGCCTTCCCCTGTGCATGTGCAAGAAACACCAGCGGAGGAAAATCAAAGTAATGAGCAAACAGTCAGAGCCGACCCGGAATGTTTGTGGTTGGTAGATTAAAACAAAGCTCATTGCAGCAGAGTTGCTCAGGATGACCCTTGGAATTTCACTTTTAAAGGTCGGATGGTGAAAAACCACTGCTTTGCTGCTTGTAGGAAGGAGAGTTTAGCTGTAAGGTCACTTTGTTTTCATACTCTCAGAAATGTTACCTCCACCCTTCACAGGGAATGTAAATCAAGTAAAAAACCACCCAGCAGGGTTATCAGGGTAACACTAAATCAACACCAGCTGCAGCTGCTAGGGGTGAATGTAAAATTTACAGTGAGGCATATGTCTATTGTTACTGAGCGATTAGCAGTATTTTCAATTAAAACATGCAAAGACCAAGATGATTTTTATTTTAGTGGTCTAAATAAAAGCAAACTTAGAGGCCAAACTAATCTGGGTTTTTAATTCAGTGTTCATGGTGTCTCTAAATCAGGAGCATATTGTAAGCTGGAAGAGAATGGGGAGGAGGGCAAACTTTCCTTTCAGCAGTTTTAAAAAACTGCTGACTAAAATCTGCATCTATCATCTTGTTATTGAAAAGTATAAGTAAAAGGTGAGAGAAAATTGTGTCTGATATGGGATGTTTAGTTGACAGACAGCTCATTGTAACAGATGTGGCTCCTTTTAAATAGCACCGTAAATGAGATCGCAGAAACACAAGGACAAAGGCTAGGAGAGAGCACTTAGTCTAATTAGACAGAGAAATCCATTTCCGTTTTAACTGAATGCTTCTCTGAATGTGCAGAGATTTCCAAGTTATGAAGCACAAGCAAAGGATGGAGGCTACAGCTATCAGTTCATAATCTGCAAGGCATGGAATAATAATGGTCCTCATTTTTCAAGCACTGATCTTCAGTAGTTTGTTAAACCTGCACATCAACTCCTCACTAAAGCACCTGCAGATTAATGGCATGCTAGAAAGCTTTTCATCTGGTGTGTATGCAGGGAGAAATTGTAAAGAAAGCAAAGAATGGCCTTAAAATTTGTTCTCAAGTTTAAAAACAAAACAAAACAAAACGAAAAAACCCCAACACAAATGAAAGGACTGGTAGTCCAGATTTTTACTTATGCCAAACTTGCAGGAGAAATAAAGATTAAGATGCAGAGAAAAAGACACAGAAATAGTACTATGGTTTCTATAGCAATCAGCACTACAGACTTGCCATGCTTTTCTGTGTGTGCTTTATGCTTGCCACAAGATATTTAAGGCAGGACCCCTCTCACCCGACTTCAGCTCTTTCACTGTGAGTTGCTCATATATTACTGCCCTTATAAATGTGCATGAACCAAAGTTTTCCAGCATCCTCCTGCAGTTAACTTTGGGAGAGAGAGAGGCATCTCCAGAGTTTGTTTTATCTTGTCCAGGGCATGTATCTGAGTCTGGCACCTCTAGAGGGTTAATCTGTCAATCTATTGCCCTGTACTGACAGTAGAGGACAAATGTTTCAAGTTAGCAGATGTGCTTCCAGGCAGAGAGTTAGGTTGCGATTTTACGATAAGTAATTTTGCACTTGTCTCCAGAAAATGCTGAAAAAATTTCAACAGAGGTCTGTGCACTTGCTTATTTTTGATCTTTCTCTGTTCTACCCAAAAAGGAAGGGGAGGAATCCAGGTCAAGGAAATGGAGAACATGACTAACTTTTGACTGTTTTTGAGCTGAGGAGGCAGCCTTGGACATTACGTGGAGTAACCAGGTATCCAGTTGAGCAATTTTGATGCAACATTTGTGTTTTTCTAAATAAGTAATTTGGCTTTCTCGGAACCTGGGGAATCAAATGACTGGAAAATGTTTCTCAGCCCTCACCTCCTTACCTCTTCTGCCAGCATTTCCCTGACCTCCTTGAGAGCCTTTATTTGCAGTCCTGTTACAGCGTTTATGCAAATCTTGTTTTTGCTGGTGGTTTTGGATAAGTTTTTCTCACCCCACCAATAAGTGGCATGTGCTAACCAGGCAGTAGCAGTGAAGACAGAGCAATGTGGTTTTCAGAGAGCCATTTTCACTGCTCTTGCTTGTGCCAGCTGCAGTGACCAGGAGGGATATGCTAACATTAGTGAAAGACTAACTAAAAAGTCTGGCAAGAGAGTGAAGTGAGGAGAAATAGAAAGTATTTGTTTTCTCCAAGGGAAAAAGCCTGAACCTTCTTTTCCAGGGCCAGCACCTCTTTAAAAGAGTAGAAGTGGGAGCATGGAATGATGAGCCCTGCTCCTTCCTACGTCTCCAAATATAGGAAGAATGTCTAGGATAGAAACATAATATTAGGAAGGATTTGGTACTTCTGAACTGTGCTTCTTTCATGTAAAGGAAGGTTTCATTAATTTAAAGGGAAAAGCAAAACCTCTTGTCAGTATGACAACAGCAACTTTCTAGAGGTTGTGAGGAATAGTGCAGTGTCTTAGTAACATATGAGCCAAACAAATACTGGGGTTTTTTTGAGCGTAAGATCTGCCAGACTCTTGCCAGTGGTGTTTCACAGGCAAATTGCTTAACAATTACAGGATGGGCTCTGCAACTGGGATCTTTGCAGGTGTAGGCTCCTGGTTATAGGCCAGGCAGATTTTGCAATGCCACTGGCTAAAATGATTTCAAAAGGAAAACATGATGAAACTGCATTTGCTTGCATGTATGTGTGTACCCACAAGTTTATATACACACACCTTTATGTATGTGTGGGCATGTGTGAACACAGATACAAGTATGTTTGAACTCTACATTGGCAGCATTTGGAGCAGCATAAAAATATTGCCAGCACTGCTGCTGATGAATTAACCCCAGTGGACTGAGATTAGTTTGATGACTCTGAAAAGAAACAAAGTCATCCTCAATCCTGAGGATTAGTAGCACATAAAATGATGAAATAATGGATGTTAGAAACTCAGCAATGTTTTTTTTGTGTGTTTTCAAATACCATGGGGTATTGTGGGCACAGCAGTGTATTGCAAGCACAAGCTGGGTATGGGTCAAGATACCAATCTCAGCTGTATTTCTCCATGAATGTGGGCAGGTAGTTGAGCACACAGGGCAATATTTTCCAGACTTAGCAGCTTGTGGACTTCATTTGCTCACAAAGCCACAGAATAGGAAATGAACAGAGTTATTTATCTATGATTTTGATCAGAAACAGCCTTAAGTGAAATACTAAGAGAATTAGCTGTGGAATAGATTTTGGTGACAGATGTCCTGTGCTCTGCTGTTATGTAAAAAGCTACCTTACCTTCTCTGTCAGCTGCGATATCTGGCTATAATTAGAAGAAGTAATATCTGTCAAATAATTGGTTATGCACATTTTGATTAATTTCCTGAGACAACTCCACTCCTGTGCCGCTTCTCAATCTCCCTGTGATTTTTAATTTTCTCATTTGGGGAGAATTTTCAGTTAATTAGACTCTAAAATCTTGCAAACAGCTCTGTAAACATATGCAGTAAGATTTATTTCTTTATATTGGCGAGATCCTGGTATATATGTGTTGTATGAGTATATTATATATTAATATATGTAATTAATAAGCAATGCAAGATAATCCTAAAAAGCGTCTTCTAAGTTATATAGCATGTTGCTACTGAAAGTAGAAAAAAAAACCAAAAAAACTATGGCAGAGAATTTTTAGTGAAAGTTTAGTTATGCTATCAAGAGGGACTATGACACTCTAGGACTGCTGTAAGCCTGCTTTGTTTGTTGGTCATGTTTCATCCAGTTGAGATTATGAAAGATGTTTTTGGTGAGATGAAATGTTTTGAAATGTGAGGCTTGTTCATCCCATTGTGGATTTGTAATATACATTTAATTTTCTTAACCTGAAGACTTCCTAGAATCTTGACTTCGGTATATCATCGTCAGACAGAGATTATTAACCTCTTCAAAATGCAAAATCATAACAAGCAAGAGAAGAATACATGCTTTAAGAAAAGGTGTTGTCCCAGGCACGGGACCAGCTGAAAGACAGGGAAAAGGTGTGGAGAAAACCAAGGAAATCAGTTCCCAGTGTTCCGCAGGGCTACAGCTTCGATAGCATCTGTGTGTGCTGCATTGGCAGGCGAGCTGCCCGAGGGGCTGCAGTCATCTCCAGCGGATCCACAGGTGCTGGAGAGCGGGGCTGGCTGCGAACCCGTGCCAGGCGCGCCGTGCCGTGCCTGGCTACGCTGCCCCGGGCTCCGCTCGGCATGGGGCGGGCGGCAGCGCCAGCCCCGGCCCCGCCGCCAGCAACAGGCACCGGCACGCTGCGATGGAGCTGGGCTAAGGAGCCTCCAGGCTCAGGGCAGGGCTTAGGATGGAGAGGTGCTTTTCTGCGGCTTTGTATAGATAAGAAACCATTAAACACCCAGTGCTTCTCTGGAACGAGGGTAACTGAGAAAGAGGTTTTTTTCTTTTTTTCTTTTTTTTTTTTTTTTTTTCCTTTCAGCATTCACTTTTGGGCACACAGCAGTAACTGCAAGCTACCACAAATGTGCTGTTATAGTCAAGGAATAGTGTAATATCTTTACGGAGCATATACTGCTGATTATCTCTCCTTATAAAATTTTGAATGAGATCCACCTGCATTTTGGCAAAGATGCAGGTCAAACATCTTAAGCATTATATCAAGGCTCATGTGAATTCTTTGGCCTTTTAAAACACTTTGGAGACTTTTACCGATTTGAAAAGAGCCAAGACTTTTCCATAATGTGGTGTAAAAAGACTTGACTTTGATATCACCATTTGATATTATGCCTCTTCTCAATCCAGTCTCTACTTATTTTCCATGTGAGTTCATCCTCCTGTTTGGAAAAGGCAGAGTTTTTATTCCAGACCTGACCTGGGGATGGAGTCACTGTGACCAAATCTTTCTGGATATAGGGATTTCCCTGCTGACCTACAAGTTGTTCAGGAGACAGAGCCTGCAGAGGAATCCCGGGATTGACTCAGAGGGCAAGGCAGCTGAGGCTAATCTTCCTTTGCCCTTTCTGGGGTGATGAGCAGGGTGCACACCTGTGCACAGGAGGGACCTGCACCAGGATGCTCCCTCCTGGCTGGAAGGTGTGGCAGGCATTGCACTCAGCCGTGCTCTCCCTAGCTCCATCTTACTTTGGGAACCATAGATTTGTGGTGTTGCATTTTTTAGGTACTTTTCAGTACTGGAGGCAGAGCGCCAAGGGTGAAATCCATCCCACCTTGCTCCTCTGGACCATTTGGCAAGGCCAGTCCATGTTAGTGTGAAGAAAGTGGACTGGACAATGCCTCCTGCTGCGCTGTGATAGAGAGTGCCATGAAGTGGATGTGATGTGGTTGTTAGGCTGTGATTCAGTTCATACTGAGCGGTATCGATTGGTCTTGGTTTAGTGCTTGCTACATATTTTATCAATTGACCTTTGTGACTGTATTCCTGCTCTGCTTCTTTTACTTCTAATTCTCTTTGCCTCCAGTTTTTGTAACTCCTAATCTTCCTGTGTTTGATTTCTAATAGTATTTCTTTAGTCTTCTGTTACAGGCAAGCTTTTTTAGTGCAGCTATACTTTCCTTCCTTTGCTTCCTTTCCCTTTGTTTTCTTTTTAAAATCTTTTTTTTTCAAGAAATCCACCTGCTCTTCTTGATACATCAATTCCATTAAGAGATTCAGCTTCTAAAATATTTTGCCCTCAGCAGAAGAAAGAAGTATAAATGCAGGTGTTTTGCAATAAAGCTCAGGGGTGCAGAAAGTGGTTTTATAGCAGATCTTGTCAAATAGGATTTACAGAACCCGATAACAAAATACAGTTTGATAACATAATGCCTTCATGAACAGTTCTCCTGGCCATCTGTGGAGCTGCACGGTTACACCAGCTGAAGATCTGGTAGCCTGTTTCCAAGATGTTGTTTGTAAATATGCACTGAAAACCTGAAAGAATAATTGTAGCTAAGTGCATTTAGCTGGGTGCAATTCACTGCGGGTATTAATTTTGGACTTCCACTGAAAGCGAGGAAGGCAATGTTGTCTGCTGGGTTGTTTTAGCACCGACTGGTACTAAAACAAGGTAGGGAGCTAAAATATCTTCCTAGATGTATGCAGCTGCCTATATAGCAAAATCAGGGTTGAAACTAAAGAGTCCCTGACTCACAGCAGTGCTCAAAACAAGGAATGTGCTACCTGTGTGTCACAGGCCTTTAACACACAGATCTGCCACATCAAAAAGACTCAGGTTGTAAGAAATGCAGCACAGGAAAAAAAAAAACCACAAGTTTGTGCCAGTCAAAAAAGCAGAAGATAAATAATACACTGCTAAGCCGCAATGTGCACAAAATTTACCTTCACTGGGGGGATGCAGAGTGTCAGAAAGAAGGCCACAGGATTTTAAAACCATTTTTTAGTTGCAAGAGATACAAAATGTCCAGCAGTAAATGTGAATCCTGACAGATAACAATTAGGATAATTTAAAGATTTCAGATTTATATTCCTGGCTGAAGTTCAGAGTTATCAATTAGAAATTGCTTTCTAGGATCTTATTACAGCCTTTGTGTAGGAGGAAATTTGAAACTCACAGCCCAGAAGAGTGGTGGTTGATAGCAAAAGGGGAAAAGGGATGTCAAAATATGTATTACGGAACTGTGATAAAGTGCCATCTTTTGGAAATCTTGCCTTTTGAATAGTGCACAAGTGCCTGTTCTCCATCCACTTTCATCCAATGGTCTCTTTAATGACCTGGATCATGGGAGGCTTAGCAATCCCGAAGCTAAAACAAATCCAAGAAAGACTGCAAGCAAACAGGGAAAGATTTAGAATTAAAAGCAATTCTGAAAAACTGAAGACTTTTCCTAAATATAAGATGAAATTCCACAGTGCCTGGGGGGCAGTAAAAAAATCATTAATTAAATAAGGGGTAAGAAACTCTTGGTTTCCTCCAGGAAAGATCTCAGAGCGATGTTGGATCACAAGCCAAGCAGATGTGAACAATGTCAGCCTGCTGTGAAGAAGAGAAAGTCCACCCTGTGATATGCAAACAACAAATACATGAAATGATGCTTCCACTGCTAAAGCTACTTCACGTCCAGTGTCTGGCACTGTGCCTCACAAAAGCCATGGATCACTTGGAGAGGATGAAGTGAAGATTAAGTTATTCAAAACACGTGATCTAAACACATAGCCAAAGAAGAAAAAAGGCAAACACTTGGGTTACTTACTCTAAAGAAGAGCAGATTGATGAAGGAAATGGGACAGGATAACAGTTTTCAAGGGGAAAGAGAGGGGGATGGTCTGTTCTCTACATCTGTAGCGGGCAGAGCAAGAAGCATTGGTCATAAGCTGCAGAGAGAAGGACCTGGGAGAGAAAGCCAGAGAAAATATGGGGATAGCAAGGAACTAGACAAGAACATCTGTGGAGGTGGGGAGACATCCTCCTTGGTGAGTTGTCTTTCAGAGCAGGGGAGAATTCAAAGTGCCTTTTCAAGCCTGTCTCTCCATCTTGTACTAATACTAGAAGGAAAAAACACATGCATTTTAGAAATTGCCTCTCAATCTGGCAGTATTTGAGTGTGTTTGTGAAATGACTTCAGAATTATACTTAAACAAAAGGATAAAAAAATCCACCTTCAATAGTGCCTGAACAGATTGGCCTGTCTGACATTGTTACAGTATGAGGGCAGTGAGGGAAGTATTTTCATGAACAAATCACTTACCAGGAAAGATGGTCCATTTTCTTAAAACCATCATAATTCATAAATTTTATATATATAATTTTTGTTATTTCCCAGTGCATTAGAGACAAGCTAGTCATTACCCTTAACATCTTTGAGATTTTAAAGTAAATTGTAATGGTCACCCTAGGGGTTTCTTCTAACTTTTTTAAAAATTTGTTTTAATACACTTTATTTATTGAAAAAATTCTCACACTTGTGTTGTCTTGTAGTGTCACATGACTACAAATGTTTAACCAGTTTTGGAGTCTAACCCAAATGTTTTCTCAGTTTAGATTTTTGTGTGTCTCAGTGATACAAAAATTAAAGTTGGAAATATGGTGAAGACTTGAGGTGACTTCTAGCAAAGCTGATGTTATTAAATATGAAGAAGGATATGAAGAATGATGTTGAATGCATGTACCTTGGTTTTCCTTTGGGATCCTTGCCTCCCAAATTTTGCAGCTCAGCTTTTTTACTACCCCAGAAGCTGCAGGGCTTCCCTGAGGGAGCCAGAAAGATGCAATTGGTTTCAATACATCCTGTAAGAGCCACAAAGTCTGGAGAGTCTCTGAAGGTGCCAGATAGCTGAAGAGGGTCTGGCCAGGGAGACTGGTGTCTGAGAAAATATCTTTTAAGACTGTTGAGAGGCAGACAGAGAAAATCTGTAAGATGATATTGAGAAGGAAATTTGTATGCACCAGGGAGATAAAACAGCTCCTAAGAGGGAAGAAAGAATGAAAGATGCAGGAAAAGTGTTTTCCAGAGCAAAGGAAAAAAGAGGAGGTTGGGGTAAGAGAAGAGAAAAATAACCTCAGTGATTTTATTTTTGGGGCAGTAATCTTGGAGCTGGAGTCTCATGATAGTTTAAGTAAGTTGTTTTGAAATTGTTTATTGTTGCAACATTGCTTCTATTCAGCTTGAAAGTCAGGGATGGTGGATAGCCAAAGAGCATTTCTATCAACTGCCATGTTTGATCGCTGGCCGCCCAGGTTGTGAAAAGTAAATGAGAGAAATTCTACACATTTTTACTTTTTAATTTTTTTGTTGTTGTTGTTCCCAAGAGCCACAAATGGCAGAAAAGTATATGCTTTCAGCTTAAAAACTGAGTGAAAATTCCCAAGGGCAAGCCATGGAGTGACTCCAGGAATGACCACACTGCTGGATGAAGAGACAAAGCAGCCTGTAATGGTAGAGCCCAGCAGAGCTGTGCTCCATTCTTTGAGCCCACCACAGCACCTCCCCACACCAGCAGCTGACAACCTTGAGTCCTCATGCAGCAAGGATTGGGTTTTGCTCATTTTTTCATTCATTTTCTTTTTTTTTTCTGATGAACCTTTCGAGCATTGATAAATTTTATTCAGTCTTCTACAGTGTGAATAGAGTGTGAAATTCTACATTGCTGCACAGTGAAAAGGGAATAGCACCGTCTTGTAATGTACTTATTTGTCTCCATGAGGGATTGCTGCCAAGCTTCTGTGAATACACTTTTTTGGGCTGCCCTTAAATGAGCAAGAATGCTGAAAATTTATTCCCACAACATCCAAAACTTTTTTCTGGTGTTTTCTGACATTAAGACACATGCATAAAAAACACATATACACATGTGCAAAACTTTACCAGAATTAAAACCACTCTTTTTTGTGATCACAGCATCTTCTTTCCTAAACCCTCAGAAAAATGCATGGAGATAGCTAAATTATAAGTTTACTCAAATGTTTGGGATTTTTTATATCTCTGTAATGCTAAAATTGTTGCCATTCTGACAGACAAAAATCAAACATGAGAAATATGATGCATATCCTCTGCAGCTTTATTAAGACTATTTCTGAGATGAAGGGAAAAAGAAGGGAGAATGGTTAAGTCTGACATTTAAGAAGTAGGCAAAAGTTCACATTCCATAGCCGCAGTAGTTTTTTATTAAAAGAAAAACAAATAAAAATGACTGATTAGATGTTCCTTGCATCTTTATAAATCTGCTGCTCTCCAAAGAAGGCCAGGCACTTGCTTGGAGTGTGTACACATGAGTAAGTGAGTGCGTGCGTGTTATATCTATTTCTATGAGCAGGACGTATTTCCAGCAGTGGCAGGTAGTAGAAATGATGAGTACAAGATGGGAAAAGGCTTTGGTGATGAATGATCACATTTTCAGAAACATCTCACCTCATTTTATTTGTTCATAAAATCCATTACAAGAATAAATAGTATTTTCCTACCTCAGGCATTCTGCGGTTTTTGGTCACAGGATGATGGTTTTCTGCTGTATCTGAAGTTGGGGACTTGATGACTTTTTGTTAAATAGTATGTCACCAGAAAAAAATACCTGCATTTTTTTTGAAAAAACATTATGGCATTGGAAGGAGACAGCATCATCAAACAGTCAGCAGTAGTGTATAGGTAAGGAATTTGTGTGAAGAACTTTCTAGCTAGAGCAATCTATTTAATAGCTAGAACTGAGAGACCGAGGGTGAAAGAGTCAAAGGAGTGATTGTGCTGATATAAACGTTTCTCCTGTCATTTTTCTTCCTCTGAAAATGAGAGCTTCTTGAATAGCCAGCACTGTCCATTTCCCTCAGCTTTGGTGCAGTGGAGGTGGAAGCTTGGACTCGCAACCAGGAAAAATCTCTGAGGTTTGCAGAATCAGAATCAATGTGCAATTTCCTGCAAATATTTCTTTAGAGTTTAATCCCAGAAAGTATTATCTGCTGCTGCTACTGTTATTGGCTACTCCTTTTTCAGTAGCTTTCATCCCTTGTGAAGCAATAAAGAAACGTGGTTTTTATTCTCTTTGCTGGCCTCCAATGAAAGGTGCTTTTGAGAGTCCACCTTTCCGTGTGGGCTTGTGGGGCATTTGGTGAGGTTTTCAGTCCTTACATATAGCATACCATCAAATGTAGCAGAACTCCTGGGTTCCTGGGTTTTGTTAGGATGAAACTAGTGCACATGAGTCTCTGCAAGGAAAACCCAGGCCCAGTGAGAGCAGAGTACACCACGATCCCTTAGGAACCCCAGACTTTGTGGCAGATAGCTAAGCAGGTGATGTAGGTGCAACCATAGTGAATGACACTTGCATTAATTGCAAATGTTAATGATTAGGCTACAGAGACTCACAAATAAATAGGCTTATTGATGTAAATAAGGCTTTACAAAGCTGGGAGCCTTTATCAGAGGCTAAAATACAGTTTTTATGATACTGCAGTAGGGAAGTTTTTGTGACTCTTGCATCACTCACATGCTATGGCTTTTCCTTCTCAGTCTTAGCAAAATTAGCAATTAGCAACCTTTCCAGAGCTCTGACATGAGAATTTTCATGCAGCACAACTCGTTCATAGGTTCCTGCAAAATCTTCAAAAAGTCGTGCTTGTGCTCTTCTCCCCCTCCCTGGGCCAACAGGAAAAGGGAGATTCTCAGCCATGCACCTTCCATGGATACTCAGAGAGGCTCTCTGCCATGCTGTGGTTCAGAGAGTGTTCCTGCAGATGGTGCAGCATCCTGTCTGACAGTGTGCCACTTGGAGTCATGTTGGAGTTCAGATTAGTCTCTCCCACCTGAGATTGCACAGGGGCAATAGGCAGGGGCCAGACTCTGTCTCCCTCCCACAAGAATTCTGTGCAAATGTGGCCTCTGCAAAGACACCATGTCCCGTGACCTGTGCCATGACCATGCTGTGGATGCCAACCTTTCTCCCAGTCTGGCTACCTATGGTGTTGTGTCCTTGAAATGGTGATAGCTGCCCAGCACACTGCACCCCCATCTCAGCTCTGCATTCTGTGTTTCTGCTCCCCGTTGGGTGCACTGAACCTTTTGCAGTGCTTACTCTGCTGGAGGATTGTGCATGCTGGTCCAGAATGGGCAACTTTCTCTGCCTGGCCAACTCTTGTTGTGGCACCAAGAGTTTGTTCCCCCAGCAGGCTCTGACTGGATGTTTTGCTGCTGGTATTGATCACCACCCTCTGCTCCCTTGGCAAGGAAAAGTTAGCCCTCCCAATATTTGATGATCAACTCCTCTGCCTTACATTAAAAATTCTTCTACAATTTCACAGTGTCTTCATATTGTCATCTGCTTTAAAACAAAATTATCTTCTGATTGTTTTCCAATTTGCAATGAAGCATTGTTCTAAACCTTTTCCACTTACAGGTTTCCAGAGAGTTTAATCTCTATTGTGGGTTTTACTGCTTCATTATCTTCGTAGATACTTGTTTAATTCTTCTGACGACTAGAACCATATGCTATGTGGTTGTCACTGAGACGGGGAGTCTGAGAGAGGTTAAAAGTGCACTTTAAAAATACAATTTTTCACGGGTTGCATTGGGAAAAATACTATTGATCTTCTGTCAGCCATTTGGGCTTTTTATGTGTAGTTCTGTTTAAAATGCCTTGAAGGAAGTCCTTTGAGAATGAAATTTTAGGTCATGAAAAATGGAAAGGCTGAGAACTCAAAAAATTAAAATCCTTTGTTTCTTAAGAGTGCTGCAGGTCTCTTGCACCAGGCTGGTAGCAATGTAGATTCCCTTCTGCCCTCTCATTGAGGTACTGAACTGGAAGGACCTGTGCACTTCTCTGGAGACATCATGCCAAAGGTGGGTCAAGCCCTGTCCTCTGTGGTGAGCCTATGAGAAGGAGCAGTGAGGACTGGTCAGGCAGGACTCGGCTGCAGGATCGAGTTGTTCAGTAGCCTGAACCACCCAGTTTATTTGGAGGAGGCAGCAGCAAAGTCCTCAAACAAGTCCTGCCTCTGCAGTTTCTCAAGCTTGGCCCAGGGTAGGTCTTCTGGCTGTTCCCACATATCCCTTATGGGTGACAGGCAAAAGAGCGCTCCAGGAAGGCTGAACTCTGCTGCTGCTGCTTGGGCATCGTGCTCTTGTCTACATTAAAAATAATCAGCTGCAGTCTCAGCTGTCTGGGTTAAATACTTTAAATTTTATCGCAAGTGGATTGACTTGAAGTTTTTGGACACCATGCTCTCCATGCTGAAGGAGCTGAACTTCCCTCTTCTTTCTTAGCTTACTTTTTTGGCAGTAGATTGCAGAAAACACATCTGCTACCCTTGGCAACTAAAAGCACCTTCGTTTTCAGATAGATTCTGTGTAAATACCAAACAAAACATATATTAAAGTTGCTTGGCTTAGGTCTAGTAGAAAATTTGCTTTCTAAGCTGCTTTCTTCTTCTCTGGTTTGTGCAGGTGTAAGGGCATTTCTGCAGCTATGTACGACTTTCCATTGACATAGTACTTTCCCATCTAACTGAGCTCTAATGGCCACCATCCAGCTGACTCTCCTTCTGAGGGCACATAGCCTGCAAAAACACAATCTGAGGGAGCCACAGAAACAAGTTTCTTTGCCACAGAAACAAAAGGGCATAAACCCTATTCCACCTCAACCTCTGTGGAGCTGTGTCAGGCCTCGCCTGCTCTTCCTCATTTCACCAGATGTGATAGGAACACTGGGCAAATAATTGCCATGAGTTGATTGCTTCATAAACGTTTTCCTTCCTCCCCTTCAGGTTTTGGTCTGCTTGCAAGCAAGCCAGAATTTTATCAGCTGTCCTCAGTACCCCTCTGAAGGATTCTTTGTCTGCAGAGCTGCTGGGAGCCTGTGAGGCTGGTGGAGACAGAGGCTTGTGTGGTATGTTTCTGTCCTGTGAGTGGACTTCTAGAATCCTTTTTCTGGGATAAATATTTGGGTTTGCAGTTTTGAAAATGGCTTACCACAAATATTTGCCTAAAATTTGTCAGTGCAGGGAATGTTTCTTCAGCAAACACATTTACCAGCATGCTTTCAGTCAGTAAACACCACCGATGTGTGAACACAGTCAAAGGGAATTAATTTTTAATGCAAATCATTATTAATATAAAATAATTTGGAGAAGGCTGGAATCAGCTTTTTGTCTTCTGTTTTGGGGAGCACTCATCAGTCCAAATGCAGACACACTCCATGCAAACCTGTACCTTTCAGGGGTGAGTCTGAAAAGAGGAGTGTGCTTTTGGGCCTCAAGATGCAGTGACATGTGCCCCCCATTTGGAGAGATGAATGGGGTACCTGTGTGTGCTATGAACCAGCTCATTGAACTTATCTGGGCATGAATGATGAATCATGGCACTGAGAAGGTCCTTGCAGCTGTCCTGGTGACCAGCCTTTTTTGCAGGGTGAAGGGAAGGTGGGAAATAGATGGTCTTGCTGCACTGACCTTCAATAGAGGCAGTGATTATAGGAGAAGGGAATAGAGATGACCTCACCCCTGATAAGTAACAGCTATGTTAATTGACCAATACAGCTTCACCCCAATGAGTAACCGATATATCCAACAAGGATGAGTGAGATAAAAGAGGGGGTGAACTGGTAAGGGGAGGATCATCATGGAGACCGAACTTTGAGGAGCATGAAGGTGAGAATCATGAAGGTGAGACTCCTGAAGCAGGATCCTGGGGAGAGAGAATCACTGCTGTGAGGTCAGTCTGGGTCTGCAGTCAGAGCCTGCTGTTGGAACCTGCAGTCACAGTCTAGCTGGGTAAAAGCCTGCATTCAGAGGCTGCAAACCAATACCTGCAGTCACTGTTTTGCAGGGAATAACCAGCAGCCAGAGGCTGCAAGGGAAACCTACAGGAGGAGCTTGCCGCAGCCAGAGTTGGTGAACAGTTGGAGTCAGGATGGCTGAGCTGTAAAGGGGAATAAACCAGCACCCTTCTCATGCTGTGATAAACAAAAAGTCTGTGTCTTGGCTCATTTTTGCCCTCTAATAAGAGGGTCGCTGCAACAGGCACTCAGTGGAGTTGAGAACCAAAGAGCTGGTGGGACTCACCCTGATCCTGTGGTGATACAGCCCAGGAAAAAGAGGCAAGCTGAAGAAAAAGAGGCCTGGTCTTCTTTCTGCTGAGGTAGCATCTCCCGTCTAGGCTAGTAAGTGCAACCACTTGTGTTTTGCACTGCCTTTTTGGTGTACTTCTTTCCCTGTTGAAGTTCTCTCCAATTTAGTGGTAGGGCACCTTATTCTGTTATGCTTTTCATTGTAGGTTCTCCTGCCCTTCTTGGTGCGGAAGTGCTGTCCTGGAATTGGTTCTCTGAAATGCAGCAACTTTGGAAGGAGAAAACAGGCTGCAGTGACATCTGCTCTCTGCCTCTGTTCCCCAAGCTGGGCACAGCCTGTGGTGGAACACACTGACTTGCTGTGCCCTCACTGTGCCTGGGATTGGGGAAAGGAGACTTCATCTGAAGGACTGGTGTTGGCAGCCTGTAGCAAGTCTGTGGCTTGATAATTATGGATTCCCACTGCAGTATTAGAGCTAATTTGCAAGCTGTAAAGAAGTGATGGCTTGGTAGAGGGGAGATGTCATTATTCTTATCAGCATCAGTAGTTTTAGACCAAGCCCTCTGTCCTCACTCTCTACGAGAGTCTTCAGATTTTCAGTCAAGAAATGTGTGACCCAAGTTTGGGTAAGTTTGTTAGGCTGAGCAAGATTCTTTCATGGCCAGGACCACGAGTAAGAAATCTTATTTTCATTCTAGGGCTCTCAGAAGGTTGTCAGGACTTCTGAATGTAATCAAACCCCTGTCTTATTAAAGGTTTTTTTCTTCATCAGTACACTGTCCATTAGCAAGATGGGAGGCTCAGTCACTGATGCCAGAGCAGACTGAGGGATTCTCATAGAGAAGCTAATTATATTTTCCTTTTTTTTTTCTTCTTTCATTGCAGAAAGACAGAATGGTTGTGAATAAATTGGGAAATGGGAGGGGTGAGGAGAACTCAGAATTCATTAATATTCATACTTAGCCACAAGTACACAGGAAAGATGACAAGGAGCTGGCTGCCCAGAAACCTATGCACCTTGGTGCTAGATAGAAAATTGAATTTAATTATAGTTACCTTTAGCTCAGCACCTAACAAGCATGTTTGAAATAATGGCAGGATGCTGAATAATAGAAGATCCAGGACTCAAAGAAAAAATGCAAACCTTCCCTCCTTCTTCCCTGCTCTGATGAATTTAAAATAATTCTGCCAAGGCTCAAGAGACAAAGTAGATTTCTATTCTTGTTTTTTTTTAGTGATTATCACAGAAAACCATCCAGAAAAAAACATCAAATAATATGGTCAGTAGGGGGGAACAAGCACATTTTAACAGGGAGTAAAAGAATGGAGACTTATTCCATTCTCACTTTGCCTAGTGAGCGCTGCTAGGGTCTTGAGGTCTTTGTTTTTTCTTTTTTCCCCTCTCATATCATGCTGTTTTATCCATTCTCTGATAGCTCTTAGGGGTTTTTTAAAAATCCTTTATCTTATTTTCTGGGAGACTACTATCCATGGAGTTTACTACCTTGTTGCTAGGGGAGAAAGAAGCCAAGGAGATTTCTTTCATGCACGTTTCCTAGGGTTGCTTCAGAGTGTTGCTTCTCACAAGCAACTTTAAAACCAGAGACCCAAATCCTTCTCTGTACCACAGAGACTCAGGCAGGGATGGAAGCTAGTGGAGATGCTCCACATAAATTTATGTGAATTTAGGGGAAAGCAGAATCTGGTCTGCACTTGGCTAATACTTTTCCTTGCAATGAGAGTTGAACAAAGCATTTGAAGCTGATTTTAGCCTTATATCAAGAACCTGATATTTTTAGCACAAGCCCAGCTGAAATTACTTCTGTTTTGGTGGCCAGGTTAGGAAAGTGAGTGTCACAAATTATTCCTTATATTTTTAACCCATGCTGAAATTTGGCTTTTCACAGTCCAGTTATGAGCTGTAGTTAATGACTTAGGAAAACATAGCATTTATCTTTAAGGTAAAGCTTCTTCCATTGTGACCAAACCTTAAAAGGTTCACCTGGAGGTAAAACCATGCAAGCTGGCAGGATGGAGGGCAGCTGGCATGGGTACCGAGCTATGACATGATGGTCACAACCTGGCCCTGAATCTCTCAAGTTTAGCCCAGGTCTCAGCTTCTATTTTTTTATTGAGAAAGGGCCATGTTTGTTTCTTTCTTGCTCTGTTCCGAGACGAATTTGGTAAATCTTGGGAGAAACAGAAAATCACATGGTTTTCCATTTGGTCTCTCCCTTCTTTGGTTCTTTGTTTGGAGAGACTGTGCTAATGGTTTATGTTGCTTAAGTATCCCTACACTCCTAGCAGACAGATAATACTGGGGCTTGAGAGATTCTCAAGATAAATCTCTTATGGACACATGGTATTTTCTAAACCACAGGTTTTCTCCTTCCTGCTTCTTTAGCATGCTTTTGGTGATTTGTTTGTTTGCATTAATTACTCTCAGCTTCAGAACACATCCATAGCTTTTATTTCTTATTTCCTTAATTGGGGATTTTTTTTTTCTGCTCCTGCTCTTTTTTGATTCATATTGCTTTATTAGCAACATTACAGTCTATTCTGGGTGATTTAGAACAGAACAGATAGAAACGCATAGATATTATTCCCTGGCAAATAAGTAAGCCTAGATATGCCTCAAACATATTTTGAAACATTTTAAACCCTTATTCACAAGCAATTTGAGTAGCTGACTACTGGGCAAACATAAATCTCTAAATCCTTCTTTTCCTTTATTTTGATCAGCATTGCTTTGTCTTTTCTCTGCTTTTCTTGTCACCTTATTTCTAAGGAGTGGTAGGTGCCTCCATCCTTTAAAAAATCCTGTTATTTTGTTTGTTTAGACATCTGCATACTACAGCAAATTTTTACCTCAGTTGCCACTTTTTTTTTTTTTTGACTGAAAACAGTCTTTAATTATGATTGAGACAGAAACCTTCTATGTGTGTCTGTCTTTCGCGGCACGATAGATGCCTTGGCTGCATGCTGCTGCCACTGTGCTATCTTCTGTTTATTAGCAAGAGGCTGGACTCTAAGCTGTCAGCTGAGCAGAGGAGATGCAGAGTGATAGGCATTTCTGAGTACACTCCATGCGTGTGCCAGAGCCCCAAAGTGAGTCATGAGGTGTGACGGGCATCCACAATTTTTCACCTACATGTGGAGCTTGAAAAGCCGCAAGTTTTCTTTGGGCAAAATAGCTGCTATCCCCAGAGCTGTGATCTGGGTGCTGTGGGTCCTGCCTTGTTGGTGGCCACTGGAAGGAGATGCTGTTGTGCAGGCTGGAAATGGCACAACCCAGTTGGGAGAGAATTACAGGAAAATTTCCTTTGGCTTCCTAGTCTCTCATATAACTGTCATGGCCACTGCGATACCTTGTGATGTGTAGTGGGTTGCATTTTGCTTGGAGAATGAGAAGGGATGTCCTTTGCCTGCTGTCTGGATTGGCAGTAAATGTGGTCTGAGAAAGTGTGGGGAAAGGGAAAAATACAGAGTCTGTGCAAATGCGAATGGATTTTTTTTTTTTCTATACCCTCTTTGCATAGACTCCCTTGGGGAAAAGGGAGTCAATGAACTAGCATGTCTCCTGAGGGATTGCAGCCATATTTCCAATCAAAAAATTTTGGTTTCCAATGAAATGCATGTCAGAAATATTTTGCTTTCAGTGAAGTGTGTGGCAAAAATATATTTTTTAAAATTTTATTTTTTTTCCTGGTGAATATACAGCAATTTTGTGGGGGAAAAGTAGGCTTAACTCTATTAGCAATACTATTTTCTGTCAAGGAGCTAATTCATTTTAATGGAAAAATTATAATCAAGCGTGGGAAAAGAAGCACTTTTCTAGGCAGCGATCCTGTCACCTGTAGAGAAGAGATTTGGGATCTGGAGTGGTTTGCTTCTATTTTGAGCTTTATTGTTAATATTTTCAGGCTCCTCAAGTCAGCTTCATGCTGTGCGGGCATGCACAGCTGGAGCATTATGAAAAATAAATAAAAAGGTATTTCTAATAGAATAGCCAGAGTTGGTAGAAGTGGCTTCACCTGCTCTGCTGAGAGGTTTGTGCAGCCAGGCTCCCCTGTGGCAACAGACATGCACCCGTCCTTGCCATCATCTGCGTGACTTCACGCACTTCCTTTGAAATGCAATTCCTTTGTGTCAGCTCTATCTTTATCAATCAGGGTGGCACGATAAAGTGGGAACATTCTGAGATGATAAAGAGAATTTAGATTGCAGCTACCACTGATACCCGCTGGCTGATCCTGAGCTGCTGTGTAGGAGCCTGTGGGAGGATGCAGGGAGGTGTCCCTGCAACAGCATAGATGGAGTATCAGATTGCACCAAGTAAGAGAATAACTGGATGTACAGAATGTATCCAACCCTCAGGCACATATCCATATGTTTGGATGCTGGTGGGTGTTTTTTAAAGTTACTGTTTTAAAGATATCCACACAGGTGGCTAGCAAGCATTTGTTAGATGGCACAGCATGAATGTTGAAGCAATCTGACTGCTCGTGGGTGAGGAATAAAAGGAGAAGCAGTGCTGGGTGTCCAGGATTTTCTGGATAATGGTTATTTGCCTTAAGAAAGAAAGGACTATTTTTTTTTTTTCAGCTAGTTTTGGGAGAATGCAGAGAGCTGTGCGGAGGCTGACAGCAGCCTTGTTTCAGAGAAAACAAAACCCCATCAGGTAGAGCCACTTCAGAAAAACAAACCCTGTTTTGGTGACATGATTTTTTAAAATATTTCATGCCTATGTGTGAAGTAGGTTTTTTAAAATTCTTCATGGGAAATAATAATAATAAAAAAGAGCTCCAGGTGTGTGTGTGGGAAGGCAGTGTTTCAGTTTTGAGGTTGGTTAGTTTTATTTTTTTTTGATGATGGAAGTATATGCTGAGGCCAGAATGTGCCATTGTAGAAAAACTCTGTGATGAGCCACAGGCTCAACAAAGGCAGAGTCCTGCACCATTTCCTGACAAGATGATGAGAGATTCCCCCTATGTCCAGCCAGCCTCTCTAGGTTTGCTTTCTTCCCTTCATCTCACACTCACGGGAGCATCCTCTCCAGGAGGACTGGACAGTTGTATGGGCAGTCGCTTAGAGGACAGCAGCTGTTGCTGGGCACATTCAAAAGCAGCTGAAAGGATATTGAAGCCACTTTTAGTCCACAGCTGCCTCTAGGCCTAAGTTTGCTCAGTGCAGAGACAGCAATAAACACCAGGTAAAGCTGGGTCACTAACTGTAAAGGAGGTTTCCCAGGGACATAATGTTTTGAGGAACCTTTTCTTCTTAAGCAGTAAAAGCAGCTACTCAACTGAAGGAAACACATCCTTAATTTCTGAACTGTTGCTGAGAATAAAAGGACTGTGAGACAAAATCCCAGCCTAATTCATTTTCCACCTCTTATCCAGAAGCTCTTGAAGCCGTGTAGAAAACAGAATTTCTTCCGACCATCTCACAATGTCTCCAACTCGAACACTCTCATCACAACTTTTTGTGACATCTACTAGATTTGTGTGAGCGCTCACTGAGGAAAACAATCCCAAAGTAGATTTGCTGGCTCATTAGCTGCGAGTCTGTAAGGACATGAGTGACGTATGAGAGAAGTTAATTAAAAGAGCTGTTGTTGAGAGGATGGAATGAATGCTGGTGGTCATACAGGGTGGGAGTAGGACTCAGGTAACATTAATATTGAGCTATAACAAGGATTTGTAGCTGTTTGGGCCAAGTAGCAGCAGAACCACCTATATGCTGACGAAGCTGGGAAAACAGAATGGGATCAAGACTTTGACTCAAAATGCTGATATGGATCCTTCACCAAGCTGACCTGCACCAAGCACAGCTGTGTGTTGTGAAGGGAGAGCTGTAGAGACCCTAGTATTTTAAGCTGAAGCTCTTTGTAAGTTGGTCTGGCCAGCACTTCCCTGTAAAGACAGCAGTTGTCTATCACAATTTGCTTCAAATATAATTGAAACTCAAGGAAAATTAGAACAGCCACACTGATATCATCTGACTGCAAAACTGACTAACTGGTTGCAAAAAAGGTTAAAAATACAGCAAACCCCCCCCCCCCCCCCGCCCCCCCAAACTCAGACATCTGGCTTTCTGTTGAAAAGCTGTGGCCCTCCATGGGAAATCTTGGAAATAATTGAGTGTGATGCTCCTGGTCCTTTGTCAACTTTTCAAGGCTGCTGTCCGTGTCCCATGTGGACTGTGCGAGCCAAAGGTGGTGGCCCTTGGGACAGCTCTTTATTTCCAGACTTACAACCTCAGGCTATTAAACTGTAGTGTATGTGGGTGGTCTTTAAGAATCCTTACTGAAACCACCCCTTATGCAGGCACACACACACGTTCACCTTCGTGCATCGTGGACCGTGCACCATTTTTCTATCCTACGTTTTGGTCATTTTGGGAATACCTTCCCTTGTGGGCTCTGGCTCGTTCTATTCTTTTGCCATCTCTGAGCAGCGCTTACACTGCATTATGCTGAGAAGCCCCTTAAATCTTCACATGGCCCCTCATGTGTGCATGCAGGCGGCCCAGCATTATCCAGCTCCGTGGTGAGGGTGTTCACATCTCTTCTCATTAGTGATGTGCAATGTAAAAGGCTCGCCTTGAGTTTCTTGAAGATGGCGGTAACGAAGCTCTGAAGAAATAGTCAGGGGAACGGAGCTAATTAAAATGCAGCAGGGTGTAGAAGTAAAGGTAGCAGCAGCTCGCTATGCCATGTCTCTGGCAATCAGCAGTCCCCAGTTTACCCACACTAATTGACAGGAGACGCAGTGCTACTGAGTGTGCACACAGCCAGCGTTAATGGAGTCAGCACACGCTGCTCTTCCTGCCTGACTTGTCTCATTATCGACCTTGAACTGGCAAAGGTCAGTTGATGGTGCTGCTTTCATCAAGATGACAGGTGTCTGAAGATCTTCTCTTTGTAGTATAATAATTTGGCAGTTGTCTTATCCTGTACGTGAATTAGTGATCTGATCCCGAAGAGATGACAGATAAAAAAGACTGGCTTACTGTGGTGAGGAGCTGGGCTGTTGTGTGCTTAAAAAAAATAACAGGTACCAAAAGTCCTGGAGGAAGGAAACAAAAAGTATATTGCATAATTCCCCCTGGAGAAGATAGTGCCTGAAGAAGCAAACAGGCAAATTTTCACAAGTGGAAATGCAGTCAGGCCACTGTTAAAAATCAGCAGCTTATTTAAGCTGATGATGAGCACCAGGTGCACCGCTGGCTCAGGGCAAATATCTAATAATAATAATAACAATAGCTGGGGCACCTGACACCTGCAGTAAGCCGTGAGTGACAGTGTTCTTGGGGAGATGTCTCATCTGAAGGCAACGTTGTCTCCAGGAGATGTGTCATTATAACATGCTGCACCCAGCCTGCATCTCATGTGCCCTCCTTTTCTTATTCTATTACAGATGGTCTCAGCAGAGGCACTGAAGACTAACAGAAATGCTTCTGCCATAATCCCCTTCAAATCTACAAAACCAGCATTTCTGAGCATTTTTAATGAAAACCAATGCTTTGGTTCTCTGAGAGATGATCTGCAGTCTCCTGTGTTCTGTAGCTTCTCTGGTTAGCAGGTTGCTGATGCCTGAGCTTGCATCTCCTTTCCTTTCCCACCGCCATTTGTGCAAGGTGTGTGTAAAATGCTGTGTGCTGCCATAGCTTTTGGCCACTTGCTTGTGGGTACAAATGGGGTAAATCAGGGCCTAGACCTGTGAGGAGTCTATATTCCCCAGTAGAGCAGATAGAAAAGTGCTTCTTGCTGAAGAGCTGAGGGGAAATCTTTGTGGCCACTGACTTGGCAGCACTGGCCTATGTTTTTCTCGGCTGAAATAGGGAGGATGAAAGTCAGTATGAGCCCAGATACCCAGAGCAGCACCTGCAAAGAGACTCCTTCAAAGAGATTCCTGCTCTGTCATTTCAGTGTTGAGGCTTTAGCCCCACTTGCTGACTCATGGGCAGCTCTCTTGTCCTGCTCTGGCTCCACTAAGGGCAGGGGGAGGTGTTGGTCCCCAACCTGCTGTGCATTTCTTGAGGAAGATCACAGAATCAGAGAAAGGCCAGGGGCAAGTCTACCTTTCACTAGACCTTGTCACTCAAATCTCCATTCAGCCCCTCCTTGAATGTGGATGGAGCATCCACAGCTTTTCTGGGCCCCCTGTGCCAGTGTCTCATCATCCTCACAGTAAACAATTTCTTCCTAATATCTAATCTAAACCTATTCTCTTTCAGTTTGAAGCCATTCCCCCTTTTCATATCACTACATACCCTTGTAAATAGACTCACCTTCTCGCTTGCAGGCTCCCTTCAGGTACTGGAAGATTGCAATTTCTTCACCCTGAAGCCTTCTCTTTTCTAGGCTGAAGAAACCTAATTCTCCTAGCCTTTCCTCCTAGGAAAGGTGTTGCACCCCTCTGACCATCTTGGTGGCCTCCTCTGGGCTTGCTCTAACAGGTCAGTGTCCTTCCTGTGCTGGGGCCCCCAGAGCTTGATGCAGCACTGCATATGTTGCAGGAGCAGAATCCCATTCCTTGCCTTCATGGCCATGCGGCTTTGAATGCAGCCCAGGCTATGATTGGCTTGTGGGGTGATCACAACCCTCACCAGACCTGGGGAGGAGAGAGCAAACAAAGCAGAGCTTTGTTTTCCTTTACCTGCAGTTTCCCAGAATATTTTAAAAATATCTTTCTCTGAAAGCAAATGCTCTTTGCTAGTGTAATTACCAGAATACTTCTTCATTTATCTGTGATTATAGGAAACTGAAGTATTGTCTGGGGAACAAAATACTCTGTAACTTGAAAACAATTTATAGCAGCTCTCTTTTTAAAGATGTGTGAAAATAAAATGCTGGGCAATGTGATGTCTGTATGGCTGAAGTTCAGCTGTAAAGGTAGAAGACCAGGAGATTTTTACCAGGGTGAGCCCGAGGGCACCAATGAGATCATTCTTTAAACAGAAGAATATTTTTGCTATTGAGCCTTCCCAGCCTGACAGGTTTTTTTCAGCTGCCTCTGTGGTGATTGTCAAGGGATGTTGTTGCTCTCTGTCTTCTCAGTATCTGGTGCTGCAGCAGCCTCCAATCCTATCCCCCCTCTCTCTCACACACACACACCACACACACACAGAGTCCCCTGGCATTCAGAAGGGCTGTTTGCACTTCCCTCAGCACTGCATCCACTCTACCACGTCAGATTGCACTCTCCTTTGGGGACACGAGAGCAAATCTCCACCTTTGTGCCAGGTTGTGAAAGCAATTGTAAAATAAATGTTAAATGAAAAAAAAAAAAAGAAAAGTTGCCTAAGTGCATACTGAGATCAATAAAATATGCAGGAATGGACTCCTGCTGTTCAGGGCTGCAGCAGTGTCTAACCTAGAGCAGGAAGTCCTGGAGGAGCACGTCGGGGCTGCTCTAAGTGACAGCTGATAGGAATCCTACATTAATGCAACAGGTAGGGCTCATATGTTTGCACCCAGAGGTCTCATGTTCAGGTGCCAGCTATGAGGGTACTCTCAGAAGACCTCTCTCTGAAAAGGCAGTGATTAAGAAAAGAAACAGTGATTTAAAAAAAAAAAAATCTAGCAATTATGGTTTTCTGCCTGGGTTAAGTCCTTCCAGCAATGGGTCATTTCTTGTTTTGCAGAAGAGGCTCTATCCCCTTTCTTCCCCAGCAAGGAGATAATTAATTATAGGTGTGGTGAAAAATAAAGGTAGCGACCATTTTTCTTCTGCTGGGGAAAGAGAGATGCTCCCATCCAAATGAGGTGGATTAATGAATCATTTCTTCTTATAAAGAAAAGCTCAGCTTTTGCTGCTGAAACCAATAACAAAATGGTGGGACAAGAATTTTTCTCTTCTACCAATAGAAAGAGAACACTAATATGCATATGGGAAATATAACATGAAAACTATGACAAATATATTGTGTTTGCTTGTTAGACCAACCTTGGTTCCTGCTATCTCCCAAGCTCTCTCTTTCATTCCAGAAAATAAAAAAGAAAAATAAGAGTAATATAAAAAAAGAAGTACAGGAAAAATCATCACACAACTATTATAGCTGCTTCCTTGTCATCTTCATTGGGAAGGATCACCTAGGTCCCAAACCTTGGTACTCTGTAAATGGCATGTTCCAGAATTAAGGCAGCACTAGAAATTTCTAAAGATGAAAGTATTTGATTTAAAGTAAAGGAATCTAGGAATATTTGTGGCTCACAGGAGTCTAAGTGTTAAGAACATTTGTGTCAGTGATTTGAAATCTGAAGTGTTTCGTCCTTGTCCTTCCTCTGTGTGCGTATGTGCTGGAAGGGAAGTCAGGACTGAAAAGCAAAGCGGCCTCTGATGTGACAGCTTTCCTAAAGGGTGTCAGGTTCTGAGAGATCTGGTGCCAGTTTGTCTTGTTTGAGGAGGGAGGAACAGGACCCATGAACACTAAAGCAATTTGTGCAAAAGGAACCAGAGTTTTTGGGAGACAAAAATGCAGCAGCTCTCCCACCGAGGTCAGGTACTTTGAGGATGCAGTTTGGATGGTGCTCCCACTTTCACCAGCAGTTAAGACTTTTTGTTTCACAGCCATCTTATAGTGCCAGCTTGCACAACTTCAATGAAGTGTTTTACTCTGAAATCCTGCCACTTCTATCTCACAGCTACTGTGGTGTGGTGAGGTGTGATCTGCCACTACCATGCTATTAATGGCATTATTAACTGGTAGCATCCAGGAAATTATGTTTGTCCCAGTGCTCTGCCTGGGGAAGTGAACCAATCTCTATCTTTAATCACCTTCAGAAAGCCAGTTATCCCTGCTCCAGAAGTATGATTCTTTTTTCAGCTCTTTCCCATACTCTTCCCAAGAAGATCTGGAGTGCCTACTTTATTTTGCACTCATTTGGAGCAGCATGGAAGCCTGTCTGAATTTTCACACTGTCCTTCAAAGGAAGTGTCTGTGTCTTCACACTCTCCTGTTAGGAAAAAAAATTCTCTTGCCTTTAAGTCACAGCTTGAAAATTCCTGTATCTTCAGAGATATAATCAATATTTCTCAATAATTTGATTCATAGAGTTTTTGATTCCAGAACTGGAAATACCTAAGTCCTGAAAAATAATTCCTTTTCTAATCTGAAAAGATCTTAGAAGAAAATATGCTGAGAGAAGGACAGTGAGTACCATTCTTTTATCTTGTTTGTTTCTTGTCAAGTCTTCTATTAATCATCATCAATACAGCATAGCAGAAATGTTTACTACAGCAGAAGACTATGAATTTAGTGGAAACTGTCTTTCTAAAATTTTACGCCTCACTTTACTCTGTGATTTTTGTCTGATATGCACATTCTCTATCACATTGTGATGTCATAGGAAGGCCAAGGAATGTGTAAGGAAAAGAAAATAAATAAAAAGAGACAGATGAAGCAAACTGCAATGCTCTTCAGTGGTGCTTGTGCTGTTTGGGTCTGTGCATGGGTCCAGGAGTGTCGTCACTGGTGGCCTGGTGAGCGAGTGCTCAGCAATTACAGGAGAAATTTACTGCAGAGCCATGATGAAGACCAGGCTGCAGCAGGGGACTTGGTGAGGAAACATCACTGGAGTTTTCCCTAAGTGGGTTGTTTTTAATAATCCCTCACACTTCACAAGAGAGAGGGGAAATGTTGATGTTAGAAGAGAATGGATTTGACTGACTCAGTGCAAACCTGAATTCACAAGATGCCAACACAGCTTTGCAGATCCAAATACTTCAGGCATCCTTATCTTCAGATAAGAGTTAGAAGGAGACTTTCTTTTTTTTTCTGTTTGTCCACTGCTGCCTAAAAGCTCATACCAAGAAAGTAATTTTAGCAATTGATTTTTTAATAATTGCTGCACAAATGCTTTTTTGTGGTCTGGATTTTCTTCTGCATTTCCTATTTTCATGGGGTTTGGTCTGTTATATAATGGCAAAATCAATCTAAGCAAAAAGGCAATGTTTCTTTTCTATGTGCTGCATTTGAATAAAATTAAGGTCATGGCAGAAAAGCAGATGAGACCTAGTAAACACACAGATCATCTGAAAAGTTTGAGAGAAGTCATCACTGCAAATACTTGCAGCATGAAAAGTCATAGAATATTTTTATATGGGTGGCTTATTTGTGTTCCAGATTCCAGATTTCTGGTTCTTGTGTCTAGCCTTTTAACTTATGTCCAAATCTTCTTTGCTTTGGATATGTATAATGATCCATTTGGCTGAACCAAACCCAAATGGAGTCAACAAAACTATGTATTTCCATTCATTTTAATCTGTAAAAGGCTGTATTTATATCATATTCAGCAGTTTAGAATCTGATCTTCTGTATTAGCAATGCAAAAAAAGTGCTTCTGAGCCCCTATTCCACTTATTCTTCAATAAACTCTTTTAGTTATATTAGTATTTAGGAAAAAAAAAAGGCGCTTTCTGCCCTTTGGTGTAAGATATCTTTTATGAGAAGATCACTGCTACACCTGGGTGTCAAGAAAACTGCAGGCATATTTTCTGTTATAGAAGCTTAAAGAAATAGAAATAAGCATTAAAAGTGAACTGACTGGATTAGTTAATTACAAGGAATGTCAATAATTTTCTCCAACATACAGCTTGATCTAATCTTTCAGATCCAAAGAGGATCACTGAGTTTCAGAATAAGACAGTTTTTGGGTTTGCCCCATTCTTCCCATGCTTGCTGCTGGAAATAATGCAGAAGGATAGAAAGAGTGGGAGGGGAAAAGTCACCTCTGGGAAGCACTTTTGGGCAAAGTGTGAAGTGCCAGGAAAATATACTTGGAAGATTAAATCCTGAAGGATTTGCACCCCTAATCTATCTAAATTACAGAGGAATGCTCAGACTGTAAGGGAGCTCATTGTGTCTCAGCCTATGAATTTCTCATGTTCCCACTGCTACCAGTAATCACATATGCAGACAGTAGTTTTATTATGACTACAGTCTGATCCTCAGTTCATATCTGGGCTTTGTCATTCATTTGCAAAATAGCAGCCTGAGGCATCCTCCATGCTTTACTGTAAGATGTTTGAAATGAGTACCCTTTTTTCCATTCAAGAAGGAAAATAAGCAAAGAGGAGGAGAAGAAATGGAATGAGATGTTCAGTTTCTCTCCATTTCCTGGCGGAAAACATTTGTAGTTAGAAGTTTGGCTCTTTCCTTATTTGTCAGAAGGAGAGCTACCAGGAAGGGAAAGAAGGGATACTTGTTCAGTCTGGTCTATGTCCTACGAAAATGTGTGACTGGATTAACTCTTCCTGATTATAGTCAATGAAGAAATACAGCTGCTTTCCTTTATAACCAGTCAGACTGGCCACAGTTCCTACAGAAATACGTCTTCTGCCTTGTCATAATTATGGGAAATTGGTCACAAAACACTGTAAAAGTATTACAGCTTAAAAAGCCCTTATTAAAAAGGCTACCTATTCCAAAATGGCAATTTCTTTGTCATTGTGACAGACACCACAGGGCTGCTTCCTCTAACAAAACCAACACCATGGCTTGACCTTTTAGACCACGCTGGCCTAGCAAAGCTAGGTACCCCCTCGCTAGCTGTGGTGTGACCTTACTTCTGTGTAAGTGTGGGTTTTAGCATGTGCCTGCTTAGACTTTAATTTCTTTGTGTCCATCAGGGGTTCTCTTACAGCAACCCAGTGGAAGACAAGTCGTGTCACAAGAGTTTATTTCCTGAAGCTCTTGGTGAAATCAGTGAGGACTGAAGGTGGATTTGTGCCTCCTATATCCAGTCATAAAGAAGCTGCTGTTTAGCACCCAGTTCTGCCATCCTGAGCCCTGTGTTATCTTCCCTTGCTAAGCCTTCTCATTAATTCCTGAGAGCCTAGTCTAATATGCACTCAGTGCAAGTAATGATGGCAGAGCTAACTTTAGACAGAAGAGGATTGCAAATGAAGGAGTAAGAGAGACTGGGATTGAAAAATAGACAAGAAATTCAGTTTTGCTGTGGGCATTGGTGCAGTCTCTCTATTGCAGTAAAGAAAACCCCAGAGTCTCACCACAGTGTTTAGGCAAGACCCCAGAGATGGGCACTAACTCTTTAGTGGAGGTGGCTGTGAGCAGAACAACCCTTTCCATTTAATCTTTATTGTCTGTATGGGATGTTTCAGGCAGAGAAGCCAAAGAGAACAGGTTTTGCTGGTGTTGCTTCAGTGCCCAGGTGAAGAGTAACCCAGATATTCCAGGCAGATTGGATGTGTGTGGGGCAGAACTTTGAGCTCTTTGTCTCCTGCTTGCCCGACCTCCCTGGGCTGCTGAAGGCTTATTGTCTGTGATCTGTCAGGGTCCTTGCCAAAGCTGTTTCTCCTTCTGCTGCTGAAGCACCACCACACAGAGGGATCATCAAGACATGTCCTGAGGCGAGTGAGATATTGCTGGGGAAGGCCTTGGATTTCAACCTCATTCCTGTGTTATGAATGCAACTTATTTTCTGCAGAAGATTTTGGAAAGTAGATCAGGCTGTTCTTTAAAAAGAGCTATTACAAGGCTAAAATAATTCCAGCAAAGAAGATTGTAACATCACTCACCGAAAAGGGATCCTTACCAGACTCTCAATTACAACCTGCAGCTTCACTAAAAGAAATGGAGCAGTGTAGGCATAAGAAATGAACAGTGCTGTCCATTTAACTTCTGAGGCTGGCAGGAGCTGAGGCAAAGATTTACAGTTGTTGATATAAAGTGTCAAAGATTTGGATTAGATCCCTTGCTTTTTTTTTTTTTTTTTTTCCCCATTGGGATGCTCGGGATGCTGGTCATGACTTTCCTACGCTCAGTGATACTTTACCCAAAAAAGACCAAAGATCCAGCCAATGTCAGAGCAGCTGTGAGCTGCATGGAGCCAGGCAGAAATTCTGCCCTTTATCTTAACCTTTATCCATTTGGGGACTTTCCTCTTTGAAGAGGAATATCTTGCTATTCCACTTGCTATATGCTGATAAAGCTATGAATTGACTCGTTTGCTCTGAATTTTCAACAGTTCTGTTCTTTTAAAGATCATCTTTCTTCTTTCCCTTCTGCTCCTACTTCCCCCAAAGTCCCCCAGCTATGATGAAATAGCACTGGGCATGACCCAGGGAGAGAGGAGCCGTGTTGAAGTGTCTGTGCTTTGTGGCTTTCCTGTTCTTTCATTGGCATTGAACTATCCATGCAAGAAGGGAATTAAAATTAAGTGAACTTTTTTTTCCTCCTCAAAGTTTCCCTTCCTGAACTCCACATAACAACTTTAGGGTTTTGCTCAAATAATCTCCCTCAGGATAAAGCCTATGGGCCATGTAACACCGAGTGTTGCAGAACAGCAGCATGCGTTGAAAATCATCCTAGCACACACTTGGGGGCAGTTGTGTTTTTCTGTGATTCAGTCAAGCAGCTCTCTAAATTACAAATCCTTATCTTTGATTCTAATGGCTAGCAGGATGGCTAATGTGACAATCTCGGTGATAGTTACCTATTGTGTCCCCCTGTGGAAGCTGGATAGTTACCATCCCTGTGTACCTGCAAGAGCAATTGCCTGTGCTTTTTTTCCCTGCAATGTTCATGAACTGCTGTCAGATACAGGGAAACAAGCTCATTTTAAAAGCCAAATGTGCAAACAGTTTGAGCGTGGTAAAAGCGCTTATGATTTTGTACAAGCCGAAAACAAAATATCAGCCCATGACTTAGAATTAGAATTCTGATATAAAGAATGTATGTTTGGTAATACCATAAACTGAAAGCCGTCAAAGAAAAAAATAAGAAAGGACAAAAAGAAACTCAGAAGAGTCAAAGAGAGCAAAATTTGGCTCACTGTACTCCACAAGCCCCACTCTTGCTGCTGATAACCTTGCTGCCCTGGCAGGATGATGCTGGGAGCTGCTGTCTGATGGGGTACCCCTGGCTGCCCCCTCTTCCTGGGCATGGTGGCAACCTGCTGGGTGCTGTGTTCTGCCCTCCTCAGTGGTGGCAATGGAAGGAAACTTTACAGAGAGAGGCTGGCTTTAGGCAAGAGCTGATCCAGGCTGCCTGCTTGCCTGCCACCACATCAGCTGGTGCTTTGTGTGCAGAAGAGCTACCCCGGGTGTGGTAGGAAATATCCTGCAGGCTCTTTCTATGTTAAATCACACCTCCTCCTACTTTTTTGAATTCAGCAGAGGGGCAGGGGTTATAAACTAGCAAAAAGCATTGGCCCCTTGTGTCTGTGCCTAGTCTGCTCAAGTTAATTCGTTTTTTGGCTCATTACATTTTCTGCCCCATTGCTAATTGCCTCTTGGGCTCTACTCATTGCCAGGGTTTTCTGACCATCAAAACATTACTAAACAAATGAACTAAATAAAATAAGCCTTCTTTAAGAGCCTTCCACCAGCCCTCCCCTTGTGTTAATATTCCAACGGCGCCCAACAGGTAGGCGTCTGTACTCATGTTATCTGTATTAATTAGACTGTAATACCCTTGGCACAAGACAAGGACAGGGAGGCAAGAGAGTCTCTCCTGCAGCTCTCTGATAATTTATACCAACCGAAAGCCTGCTGCAATGTCTTTCTCTAGTGCCACATGTACCAATAGTGATGCATAAATAAGATTAATTTCTATTAGGTGTTTTCCCTTCCTTCCAACTAATTAGCCCCTTCTCCATAATATCCGAGCCCTTCACAATATTTAATGAGCCTTTTGCAGCAAATTCCTGAGGCAGAAGTACTTTTATCCTCAGACAGATCAGCTGGGTCACCCATGGCTAGAAGTTTCTGATAGAGTGAAACATGAACTTCAGCTTTCCCAAGGCCTAGATTAGTACTCAAACCACTGAACTCTCCTGCCTAGCAACTACATCTTGTAGTTGTTTACTGCTAAGTGACTTTTCAGCTGTCAGGTTTTATACCTGAAGGACTTGGGCATGTTCAGCACAAGATACAAGTGTGCAATCTGTCCTTTGTATTGGGTTTCTCATCTTTGCCGCATCAGCATTTCTTGAAATCAGAGGGAACAGGAGGGTAAACACGGCTGACTCGAGGGATAAGCTTGCCATGTTTTTCATTATGGCTGATTATTAATATAATCAGTTTAGGAGTAAAAGTACTACAGCGAATTACTTAACCTTGGGCCTTGCTTGACCAGGCTCTGAAGGATCTTCATCCCGTGCTCATGTTGCTGTAACAGCGGGGCAGGCTTCACTATGCAGCCAGTAATACTGTGGTAATGAAAGAAGCACCAAAAGTGGGTTTGTTCATTACTGCCTGAATCCATGTTGCCTGCCAAGGGCTGCATCCTACACTGATAAGCATCTTCTCCTAGCAAGATAGCTTAGCAACAGGGGTTGTCCCTGCTGCTCACCTCACTTCCCTCCTCACAGGCACCCTGGTGACCTGTCTCCTGCAGCCCCTGCAGAGCTATATCCCTCTTCCTCAGCAGCAGGAGCAGCTGGTGGCTCCAGGCACGCCTTTGGCAACACCTATCTTATGCCTCTTGTAGAGCAAGGGAGAAGGTGGCACCTATGGCCTGCATCCCCCTTTTTGAAGAACCTGCAGCTGTGCATCCAGAGTGGGAGTGAGGGATGGTGCTGGGGCCCTGTCCCAAGAGCTGAGGATGGGTGGGTGGCCTTCAGCAGCAGGGCAGCTCACCAGAGCGGAGGTGCCCTGGAGCCCAGAGGCTCTGCACAGGAGGCCCAAGGTTCAGCCTTGGATGTGGGTTTCTTCAGAGTAGGGCTTTGTGTCCCCACTGTGGTGTTAACATTGTGTTTTGAGGCACTTCGGGAACTTGCACAGTTGCCAAGGTCTTTGCTTTACCACATTCTTTTGGTTAATAGAAATATTTAGCCAAAGCATGAAGGCATTGTATTTCCAAAAGGAAAACACACAGAAAAAGGTCCGATCTTTTTTTTTTTTTTTTTCTTTGGGCCTGATTGTCTCTGCTTGTTTATGGCTGCCACTAATTTGCTCGTTTGCTTGCTGGAAAATAGCTAATTAAAACCCACTTCAGCTAACAAGCTGACTGGGACCATGCAAATGTCACTCTCTGCTGTCTGCTATTTTCGTTTATACTTTACATTATTAGTGTTGTTTTTCCTCCCTCCATAGTAATAAACGTGAGGATAGATTTAGTACCCTCTTCACAGGTGTGTGCTTGTACATCAGCACATCATCCCGAGAAAAGTGCTGCTGTTTTACTGCACTTCAGTACTTTGAGTGTTATTACCCCTGACAGTTAATGGTTTCAGACTACACTGCTTGTTAGCACTAGATTCTGAACAGCTTCATCTATCTTTTTGTTTTTACACTGACTGGTCACATTAAGTATATGTGTCTGAGCTATTAGTCCCGTCTGTTCATTGCATGCATTTCATTTGCTGCGTTTTTTCGCTAAAATTAGTATGTATTGTCATCCATATACTTCAACACATCGACTTTTGTTATAATTATGCTGTCATCATTTTGCTTCCACACACTTGCTAATTTATTGTAGCTAAATTAGACCTAATATTAGCAATTTTGCAGCTGTTCCCATAGACCACGCTCAGCCATATATTTGTACATTGTTTGGTAATTGGATTTGAGGGCTCAGGAACGGACGATGGCACTCTTTAGAAACAAGGGAAAGATTTGAGGAAATGGGAGAAAAATAAAAAACACAAGCCCCAGAAGAGGCTTCAGGGGTAAATCCGATCTTTCTAGCTTAAAAGGTTTTCACAAGGCCAAACAAATCAGAGAGTTAGTGTACCAGATCACAAAGTGTCCAAATGGCATGTTGCATTCAGGCAGGGGATTAGTTATTCCCCCCAAACATGCTTTCTGTTTTAACGAAGACTGGACCAAGAAAAATCCCTGGGGATTTATGCAGGATCTTGGGAAAAATATGGTTTTTACTGTAGTATATTAGAAACCTTCAGGAAAGCTTGTCTGCATCAGGGTAGGCTGCTCTCAGATGATTTCTTTTAATTCAACCATGGGCAAAAAAGGAGAAAGAGAAATAGTTTTGTTTCAGAAATTGAGCTCTTCATCCCTGAATTTTGACTCCCACTTCTTGTTGTTATTCAGGCCCATTTCAGATATCAATACAAGCAGACAATAAAAGGGAAAATTGAAAAAAAAAAAACCACCACCAACAGAAACAAGTGCAAATCAGGAAAGCAGAATAGAGCTGTACAACTACTTATCCTTTTTGGTCATGAGTTATTTTATTGCCAAGGGGAGTACAACTGTGGCAAAAGAAGCTGTGAGTGCCCAGCATTGAATCTTACATGGTCTTTTTGTAAACAAGTTTCTGACATGATAGAAAACAAAACGTGAGGGAGACTGTTCAGACTGATGCTGCAGAATCAGTTGAATTCCCGATCCAGCAGAAGATGTAGATGAAACTTAATCACCGAAGAGCATACCCTTAACCAGAATGGAACTAAATCCTGTCTTCTCATGATTCATCCACCTGCGTAATAAGAATATTATAACAAGATGCAGTGCTGCTGGCAGATGCACACGCAAGTTTAAAAATAAGACAGTGAAATTAACAACAAAAAAGAGAAGGATATTTGATCAGCTCTCATCTATAACACAGAGTTCTTTCCAACTCACTACAAGCTGTTGTAGCAGGCTGCATTCTGCTCTGCTTCTCCCTTGGCCAGAGCTTAATTTCTGTTTGGAGAAGAATAGAGCAAAGTGACCTGCCAAAAAGTAAGACAGAATAGGCCAAGTCATGTATGAATCCAGGCCCTACAAATGTCTTGTGCAGGAAAGGAAATTGAAGGCAAAAAGCCAGGCCATTTAACACATTTTTAAATGATTTAAACTCATACAAAATATTTAAAATAACCAACCCGATTTAAAACAACTCACTCCCTGCAAAAGCCCAATCATTAATAACCAAATGATTGCCAGATTATGTTCTCTTGTACTGACAAGGCTTTCATTATGCTTTCTTTCTTCCCAAATATCAGGAAAATATATAGATAAGCCTTGCAGAAGCCTGCACAATCACTGGATGCAGCGATGGAGAAATTGTCTCTCGTCAGTTGTTTCCAGTAGATGCCATGACCATGATCAGCATATCCTGTGGGGAACAGGGAAGTATCTGCTTTGCTCATTTGCTCTGCTTTGGGTTTTCTTGGGGTTAATTTTTTTTTTTCCATTTCATGGCAAACTTTCCTCTAGCCAGTCGCCTCTTAGACTCCTTGACGTAGGCACCCAACTAGGTCAACCTGTTGTTTGTGTTTGTTGTCAGCACATGTTGCAGGTCTCTGGTTTTGGTGTTGTTTCTCATCATCTTTTATTTTCACTCTGTGTGAGATTGTCTCTCAAGTGGAGGTAGACAGTTGCAGTGATCCTCAGTTGTGATGAATATTGCTGAGCAGAGTAGAAATATGCATGCAAAGAGCACTTGCAGCAGCAAATGGATATAATATATTGTATTATATAATACATTTCAAGGTGAGCAAAAAAAGAGGGAGCTTGTGCATACTCTTTTTATTTTTACTATACTGTACCAATGTATTCTATCAAGCTGCTAAAAGGGTACAAAATGAAGCCATTAGCAGAAACTTGTTTAAGATCTCCACACACATATGGGCTCTTCAGGTAGCTGGCTGGGCAGTGCTGTGAGGCTCTTACTTGGACGTTGGAGCAATAAATGTCATGTCAGGGGCCAACTGTCTGTAATCACAGTTAGCAGGTTGAACAGACTTGTGAAAATATTTTCTTTATGTGAAGGGAGACGCTGCACACTTTGCCACAGCAGAAGTTGCTAAACCTAATGCAATATGACAAGTCCTTTGGCAGCAAAAGCCACATTTAATAGACATGCTGCCTGTGAAATGGGAAAGAAACAAAAGCAGTTTTTCTGCAGAAATGTCACCTCCTCTGTTTTGCAGTATCTCTCACCTTGTCCTGCTACCACACCCTCTTTTTTTTCCTGGGTGACATTGGCCATGCATCATGGTCTCCTTCCACATCATCCCAGCCATTTTCTCCTTCAGATGCCCAAAGACCTGGCCTTCCCATCCCCAGCCCAGCTAGCAATGCCTAACTTTCTTTTAGAAATCCAGCTCACGTGGGGTGTCTTCCTCTGCTGGGAGGAACCCTGGGCATGGAGAGGGATCTGGCACACCCCAAAACCTCCTCAGAGCCGCAGCAGAAAGGAACTCCACCACGAGCAGGGTGCATGTGCCACTGTCTGTCAGTGACAGACCCACGTTGCAAAGCATCTGCAGCACTTTGTGCAGCTGGTGGAGAGATTTGAGAAGCTTTAGGGCACTGTGAGGCAGTCAGGAGTCTGTCTGTCCTCTTGCTTGGCCAGTGGCATTAAGCTAAAGGTGAACCAATGCTGTTTGTCTTGTGCAAACAGGAGTGGTGTGTATATGTACCCTCTGATGCTTTCCAGATTAGTTTTCCATCCCCCTGCCTGCTGGAATGCTGCTGGAGTTGGACCTCTCTGTGTGCAGATGTGTGAGAGTGTTTTGCACTCACTTTGCACTGATGTAAATGTTTACATGAGGTGTGAGGCAGTGGAGAATCAGGCTCCCAGGGGCTTCTTACAAGATGGCAAATAATTAACGATAGCATGCAATACAAATGTAATAACAGGAACACTGAAATCAAGGCTTTTGCTTGCCAGGCTTTTGTCTGTCACTTGAGTAATAAACTGCCAGCAAAAAAAAGGATATTCCCATGCAAAAGCTTCCAGCATCACCCAGGGTAGTTTTGCATGGCCTTCCACAGAATCCAAAGTCAATCTTCTCAGCCAGCACATCTTCAGTACTGAGACATGTTCAAGGAAAGGATGAAAGGAGCCAATCAAGGAATGGGGTTCTGAGATTTCCCCTTCCTAAGACTTATTGGCAAGCTTCATGACAACTGGCAGCAATACTTGAGGCCCTGCAGGGAAGTACAGTGCTGGTCCACTTGCCATCCACTTTGTTTTTTTTTCCTCTGCAGGGCTTCTCTTCCCCTGACCAAGATGCTTTTTCAGCTCAGAGTGGGCAGGTACAGGGACACATTTTCTGATCTTTTTCCATTGAATGACCAAGCTTGAGATCTTAAAGAAAAACAGTAAAAAAGCCATGAATAAGTGGAACATTTTAAAGTTACCACTCCCTTTCACAGTTCTTTTCAGCATTTTGGCTTCTTGGTAAGATGATGCCGTTAGGAGAATAGGAACAAAGCATGCATGAGGGCCTTTAAAGGGAGGGAAGTCAAGAAATACCCTGCAACAGGATGCCAGGCCCACATTTCTTATTTTTGACTCATTCCCCAGCACATCCACACAAAAGATCTAGTGGTAGTGATTGGAAAAGCAAGCTTAGCATCCCTTGAGCTGTAGATCCTTTACAAGTTGCCCTGAATATGACAGATAGACAAGCTGATTTAGTGGTGAGGGTGTATATGTTGCATTTCTTTAAAGCTGCAGCAGGGAAAAGCAAGGAACCAGTTAGAAGAGACTCCAGGCACAAGCATTAGAGATGAGAAAATGAACTGGTTTGTACTTGAGGTGATAGTGTTTTACTTAAGAGAGTGATTTAAGCTTACTAAGGAATAAAATTGCAAGAGACATACAAGTTCCCTCAAGTTTTACCAGAGGTCAGCCTTTGCTGTCTTTTTAAAATCAGTCTATCTTTCTGGCTTCTGCTTTTCTCTCCAAGAGTTCATCAGACTTTCACGTTCATTTGATGTAGGATCACAGCACAGTGGTCCCCCACAGCCCTGCCAACATCCATGGAGTTCATTTGAAGGCTAGAGGTCTATGGACCCTGAGACTGGCACAGGGGAAGGTGGGTGTCTAGGCTCTTCCTAGAGCAAGCTGAAGCCAGGAAATGCTGGAAGAAATAAGTGAGTCTGAGGTGATTCATATTTTTAAATGAGCTTGTTTCATAGCATTATTTTCACCACCACGGCCTCTCACAGCAGCACTTAAGGCTGTCCTCTTAGCCACAGCTGCATGTTGGAAATGCCATTTTCCAAGCCAGTTGGAATGTACATATAGGCTACAGCCTATGCTGCAGAGGAAATATTTTTTTGCTGATCCTGCTTTGCTTCTTAAACCTCGAGTGCACCCTGAAAATATTGCATTGCTGCACTGGCTAAACCAGTAGCACTAATGTTGCCATTCTATATTTTAGAGAGCTGCAACCATACTGTTTTACCATAGGAGTGGCATTTGTTTTTGGATACAAATTCAGTACATAAATGTGTAACAAATTGTTTAGTGATATTAGGGCAGTAACTTTTTTTTTTTTTTTTCTGAACAAACTACCCAAATGACTGAACCAGTGTAGTTAATTAGAATCGATCTCACTTTTTAGCACCAGGAAGTGCATAATGGAAGATAAGATTGATTGTAACATTGGATCACTTCATTTAAAGACGGCTAATAGGCTAAAATGACAGAACCAATCTAAAATTATAATTTCAGAATCAATATAATTTTTATAACGTTGTCAAATCTAAAAAATTAATCTAAATTTATGCTGTGAAAGTAGCAAATCCTTCCTAGCTATTATAATGAAATGAACCAACATTTTATTATATTACTTCTTTAAATAGAAAAAAGGCTTCTTTATTGGCATAGCATTGCAGCAAGCTAGATAACCAGGCTTTCACTTTGGGAGGTATCTGCTCATTTCCTGCTTAGGGCAAGAGCAGAAATGGATTTTAACCTTACCTCTTTCCATCGTGGACCCATTTTCCCACATTATTAAACCACCACAAAAATGTGAAAGTGGGTTCTTTTCAGAGGAAGAGATCAGGATGGGCAGGGGAGTAGCACTTAATGAGGGAATTCAAGTTTTCTAACAAAGCTGTAGGGAAGCATGTGCCTATCAGTTTACTGTTGCTCTCCCTACACTCTCAGAAGAAATGTAGACTCAACTTCTCCAGAAGAAAGAAAGCAACTGTGGTGGTAGTTTGAAGAAAAAGATTTTCCTTTCCGTACAAATTTATTCTGTGTGTAAGGCCTGATGGAAAATGCAATGCCAATTTTCATGATACCAAGGATTTTGGTGTGTTCTGCCCCTGCAGAAGCCAAAAAATACTGCTATATGGCTTCAGAGCACACTGATGTTTCTTTGGATGTCAAGTGTTCAGGTTGATATCTTTTTTTTTTCTCCCGGTAATAGGTTTTCTGCAGAACTGGCAATGACTCATTTAGTGTAGGTTCATAACTGCTCCAGTGTTCTGAGCCATAACTATGCAGAGTGGGCAGAAGTGGTCTCCAGGTGCTTCCAGGTGCAGAGCTCACCCACGGCTGTGGATCATTCCTTTCACTTGACTTCCTCTGCAGCAGCAGATGTCTCAGGAGCTTTAGCAACCACATGATAAAGGAGCCCTGGCCACCACAGATGAGGGCTATTTGTACCTTTGAGCCCCTTCTGGAGCTCCTTACATTCCTCCTATGGGGAGGAAGTGCTACTTGGGAATATGAGAGCTACTGCTCTCCAATAGCTTGTGACTAATGAGTCTAATCACACTCAGAGTCGTGCCTCACTGTGTTTTATTTCTGTTTGCTTTTTGACTGATGTCGATGTGGTTGGCAATAGCCTTATACTCAACTCTCTGCACTGTGCTGTCCTAGGATGAGGCTCTTCTTTACAGCAGTGATATCCCTATAGAACTTTTTTCCTGCTCAGAGTAAAGGCCAAGCTAAGGACAGTGTTTCCTTCTGAAAGCACGAATGCTGCTGAACTTCTCCCAGCACCGGCTGTCATCACTCGAATCCACAGGTGTGAGGACCATGGTCTCACTGAAAGCAGGGCAGCCTTGGCATAGATGCCAGTCAGGCCAGGCCTGTGATTTGACAGGTCTCTCTTTAGCAGAGGGAATGAAGATATTCCAGAGAAGTCAGTTGGAATACCACCATCCCTATTTCTCCAAAGAAGCTGAAGAAATCCCTTTCTGCAAAGAGGGACTGAGCCTGGAAAAGTAGGGCAGGCATCCTTGTAGACAAGGCATTTCCCTTGCTTCTGAGCACAAAAGCAGAGGCGACGTGCAGGCAAACCCTATCCTGAATTCGTTTTGCAGCGACAGGAGGTGAGGCAGTGTGTCTGAGTGGGACCTGAACACAGGAGCTGACCCTGTGATGGCAGCAATTATTGCAGCAAAGAGCAAGAGAACACATGTATGGAGACCCCAAAGAGCACTTTGGAGAGCTTTGTGTTTCTTGGAGGTTTAATGTATTATAATTTGATTCGGCACAAGCCAGTCTGGGAATAAAAGAGAAATGCAGAAAGACTAATGATTTGAGGTGCAGGGGGAAGTGGAAAGAAAACAGCACTTTTAAGTGCATTTTTTTCCTTTTATGCAAGATCTGACTGGGGCCAGGCAGAGAGAGCAAAAAGCTTCTGTGAGTTAACACAAAAGTGGAACAGTACTTGAAAGAGACTTTATTTGCTCCTTAGAGTCTTCTTTTGATTTTTAATATCTCTGAGACTTGTCAGGGAGAAAACAGAAAAAGACATTAGATTCTGGGTCTTGAGCAAAGCTCAGGGACTTGAGACTTCCACAAAATGAAAGAAATTACATCCTGGAAAAGTTAATGACACTACCCTAAGTGCTGCGCTACATCAAACAGAAGCAAGCTGGTCCATCCGCTGTGGAATTCTCTTGCATGGGCTGGAGAAGTGCTTTAGGCTGATCTCATCATACCCCCAAATTTCCAGATGAACAGTTTTGGCTGGATTGAGAAGGATAGGGAGTTGGGGAGAAGCCTGGCACCATACCAGAGCTGCTGCCTCCATTAACTCCAGCAACATCAAGCTGTCCCAGTGGTAAGAACACACAAATTCCATTGGCTTTCCCAAACCCGCTTTCATATTGCCTGCTTGGGGCCACACTCTGCATTCACCAGCCTCTGTGTCCAGATTCTGTTAGGGAAAGACCAAAGTCCTGAAGCTGCTTAAGCTTGTGGGCCAAGAAAAGATGCTTTGTTTTCACTCAAGGTCAACTCAATTCTGTTATTTGAGCTGGTTTTACCTACACAAATAAATAATTTCAGTTTCATTGAGTATCTGTCTGCTTTCTGAGAATTTCATACACTTGTGTCACTTGCCTGCCTGCCTATCATTTCAACCAGAAGAAAATAATGCTAACAGTAAAGATGCCATAAAAAATAGAGCCTGAGGTAAATTTTGCCAAAAGCCAATTAGAGATTTGAAAAACAGTTGCATTTTTCAGGCCAACTCAAAGCTTATAAAATTGAGCTTCTGGTGGTTCCAAAAGAGTGTAGAGATGGAAGTGACTATGAAACATTCAGCAGATGCAGCCAGAGAGATGGCAACTAGCTGGGACTGTCTCCTGGGACAACATCAAGGTCTGCAGGAAGCCCAGAGAGCTCAGTGGCTGCTAGGGACGTAAGGAAAATGTCTGTCTCTTTGTGCAGTGGGTCCCTGACATGGAGGGGTCTGTCAGTCTTGGTCAGCACCACATGTTTGTTTGAAAGCAGCCAGTGACCACTGCAGAGTATTTAAAGGACATCTATTTTACGAACCAAGTGGAGTTTCCCAGTGGTGGCTTCACAAAGAGTAAGTTGCACTGCTCCAGCCCAGGGGCTGCAAAAATGTTGGCATAGGCCTTGATTTGACTCAAGCATGGGAAAACTTGGGTTTTCATAACCATGCATGGAATTCACTTGTGATAAAACATAAAAGCAGCTTGCATTTCTAGGTTAAAAGTCACTAGAGCAAGTTGTGAATTTGCCCATATTTATTGCCCGATTTAGGATAAGGAAGTGACTGCCATGAAAGGAATGCACAGGGAATAACTTGGGAGGCTTGGATATTTTTAAGCCTATGGTTTCTGCTGAGTGTAAGGCCGATGGCCATTACTTAATCCACAGGAGTGCCACCATTTGTCCCAGCAAGGACTCCCACACATATCCTGTTTTCCACATTTCTGCAAGAACATCTGTTTGTGGTTCCTCCAACAGATTATGAAAATACTTTTAAAAGTCACTCATGGTGGGACTTTCCATCGTGATCTAAAATCTTGGATTGTCCATTCCAGGAGAAGACTGAGAGGTTTTGACCATTCAGAGAACTTTGATGTATCTGCTTAAACTTGCCTTTCTGAAGGTGGAAACTGATGTAAAGATGAGGGAGAAATGGCCCTTTGCTAATAGTGAAAGAAAAGTAAGTACTTTTGAGATATTGGGGAAAGTAGAACATCTTCTACAGCAGATCCACCAGAGGGAGAAAACATGAAAGATGATAGTCTTCTCCAGCCCACCCAAACTGCTACTGGTGAGATTTGGACTTCTCATCCCCTGCTGCTCACTCACTCAAAGATGTGTATTTTAAAAATACCAAGAAATTAAGTCAAAGTTTAAGCCACTCGTTGTTATTATTTTTTTTCCCCTGAACTAATGTCCAGGGGAGTATATATGCACTGGAAGAAGAAAGCAGGTTTGTCAAATGTTGTCAGAAGACAGCAGCAGTCTTCCTCCTTCTTTGTGCCAATGCATCAACTCAAGCTAGGAATGATCCAGGGTTAAAAAGCACCATAATCCCAAAGTTTTTATAGTGTACAGATGATGTAACCAGCACTCCCCTGTTGCACCTGTGGAAGAAAAGGTTTTGCTCTCTAGACTGCTCACTTCAGAAAAAAAGTCCCACACACTTCAAGCTCCTGCATTCAGTGAGGAGCTCTCCAGCACTGGTCCCTCCAGTCTGACTGCCAGGCTGAACACTAGTGGCAAGGTAAGAGCTGGCCCCCAGCCCATGCATCTGAATCAGAGCTTCTTAACATCTGCTTTACAGCTGTCCTCCAATGCAAGAGAAGTGGTTTCAGGATGCTATGAAGCCCCTAAACAAGCAAGAGTGCTCATGGCCAGAAGCTTTCTCTTACACAGTGTTTAATTTGGGGGAAAAATACTTTTAAAAACTCAAACTTCCTGCACATGTGTATGTTTTATTTTCAACTTCTTGTCCAAACTGGTAAAAGAGCTTCTTTCACCCTGAATAGCAGTTTGGGGTATTCACTAGAACTAGCAACATAAGTCTCACTCTTACAGGTTGGACACCTTTGTCTGAAGCACCAAGAGTCTGGTTAGTCTCAAGCAGAGAACATTCCCCCTCCTTTTCTGTGTATCCTAGATAACAGTTCTCCAGTCTGAATATTTTGAAATGGTAGTAGAATCTCTAGTTGTCACACATGAAAACTTTTACAAAGTGCAGATTCTACTGCAGGAGAACCCCATCTTCTTTTTTGCTGTATTTTTTTTTTTAATCTCAGCGTGTTCTTTTGGGGATGGCTAAGCTGTTCTCCCACAGCTCTTGTTTTGATAGTTTGAAATCTATTTGTAATCTTCAAAGTGATAACTTGTTTCCCGAGGGCCTTCATTAACTGTAAGAACACAAAAAGTGGCTGGGCAGGAAGGTCAAGTGTATTCCCTCTGGAAGAGAGACATTTTTAATAGTACCCGTGACTAGTAGAGACCTTCACCGGTACAGATGACTTTCCTAAATCTTGGAATTGTCTGTCACAGCCTCAGCACCTAGCAGGAAGATATACTGTAGTCAATCTGATGTGAGCATAATAGTGCAAAAACTCTCTGTTCTACACCCAGAAGATGTGATCAGAGATCCCTGCATTCCTCAGCCCTGCCCTTGGGGAGGCGAGATCTGTCTGCATGCACACCTGGCAGGGAAAGGCAGGGATGCTCTGCTGATGCCCTGCACTGATGATCCATGGAAGTGGGGTGTATCTGGGGCTGTGGGGCCACATCTGCATGGCCTCCTGTGCATCAGCTGGGCTCTGTGCTGGTGTGCACATGAAGAGCAGCACAGCAGCTGTGCTCTACAGCACTAGGTGATCAAACACACACCTTAAAATCTACAGAATTATTCAAATACATGGTACCTGCTGCACACGTAGATCTTGAACTATTATTTTTCCTCTCTGTGCTTTCTCCTCTGAATGGTACCCCAAAGAGCTTTACCTGGATTATAAGGAAATGGAAGTGAAGGATAAAACCAGAAGGATACTCCTGGGTTGGTAAGGTGATAGCTTTGCCCTCTCATCATATTCATAAATGTGTCCAGGAAAGAGTTAAGCTATCCTGAAAATACTGCCAAGGAGAGGGACTTGTGGAATCTAAATGCAGCTTAAGAAGGCAGGGGGTAATTAGGGCAGTTGGTTTTCAATTATCACCGAAGTCAGTCCTTGTAAGGCCCCCCAGCCATAGCCAGGTTAATGGTCAGCACTGTATGCTGAGTCAGCAAAATGCTTGTACTGGCTTTCACCAGGGGCTCCTGTAGGCTCAGGGCAGCTCTTCCTGCTGGATGTGCCCAACTTTACTCTGAAGCCAGGATGATTAAAAGAAAAAAGCAATCTGCAGCTTTAATCAAACTTGCAGGAACACACCTTCCAGATTTTGTGAGACGAGGTATTTGTTACCTCCTGTCCTCTGGCATGGTAGCAGTTTAATGAAAGGCTGCATATTTTTCTGTTAGCAGCTCAACCACTTAATTCTTAAGTTCCTTCAGAGCTCTCAGATGTATGCCATCTGGTCATGGTGACTTGTTGCTCTTTAATTTGTGAATTTGTTCCAGCACTTCCAGTTTTGACACCTCAATCTCTGACAGAGTCTCATCTTCATTACTTGAAAAGAATAGCTCAGAGGGCTGTCTCTCTCTCTCTCCCTCTCTCTCTCACATGCATCGTCTTGTAGCTTCAATTTCATTAATATAATTTCAACTTACAGCAGAATTTATAGCTTTCCCAAACAGGCCATCTCTCCACCTCCTGCCCATACTGCAGCATTTTATTGTGCTATATTCTATTAAACAAAAGCACCTCTGAAAACTACACGGAACCTATCCACTCAGATAACCAGTACCTTTGCTACCTTTTAAAAAGGCCTGAAAGCTGGCTCAAAGAAATATCTGTCATATCCACCAAAGAAATGTTATTAGTTCTCAGAAAACAGGGAATCAACAGCCTTTTAAAACACATCTAGGATGCATCTTCGTGGCCCAATGCTATTTATTTATATATCAAAATTAATATCTATTATTTACAGTCTATTTGCATTTCAGGTTTTCAGGGAAGTTGAGTTCCCATTGTAACAGGCACTCGACAAGCGCATGGTTAGAGGCAGTTCCTCTTCTGAGGAATTTACAAATAGAGAAGACAAATGGCTAAGAACAGACAGCATGCAAAGAAGCTGTCAAAGATGGATGTCTTTGTATTTACATATTTAATGAATTTCCCTTTCATACGTGGTGTCCTTCACCTTCCCTCCCCAGTGTTTCTCCAGGCACATATTCCCACCTAGAATCACCAGGATTTCCTAATATGTTTTGTTTCCATCCTTTCCCTACTGTAGGAGGTTATGACAGTAAAAACCTTGTTAATGTAGCAAGGCAGCTTTACCATGCCAGCCATTTTTTCCTCTTCCTGAGAGACTGAAGCAGTTTTCCAGAGGTGTCTGTGCTTGTGGGGTTTGGGCAGGAGGACCACCCCCATTGCCACCCCCATTTTCACCCACAAAGCACAGGTGGCATGGCACCTGCATTGCCCTAGCAGCAGAGGCCACTCCTGGAAAAACTCCTTTGCCTTCGAACCATGGAGCAGCCCTGGCTTCTCCACCCCAACCCCTCTGTACTTGCAAAATGCAGGAAACTTTTCAACAGTGCCATCTGCAATCTTTGGAAATGGGCTGTCTGGAAGAAGGGATTATGGATGGGCACGGAAAGGGCAGAAACTCAAACTTCTCTTCACCACTTTATTAAATCCAGGAGATGACAGAAAGCACGCTCCCCTTCTGACAAAGTTGGAGGGTCTCTAGTGACATTTATGTCACTGGAAAGGCATATAATACGTACACAGTGGTTTAATTTTATCTTAATGAAACAATATACGTATAAAACTATCCATTAAATATAAAACAGTGAAGTAATTTGCAAATTTTCCTACAGCATAATAAATTAAGCATGGAGAGCACTAAGGAATGCAATTTGCAGTCATTTATAATGCAGTGTTTTATGTTAATAATTCAAAATCACATGCTATTTGGAGACACTTCTAATTAATGTATTTATGAAATTGTGAACTGTGACTGTTTTGGTTCCATTTAGCTAAACATTTCAACAGAAAGCGCTTGCTGTTGTTTTGTGTTTGCTTAATGGCACCAGCAAGCATCAAATGTACAACTGGGGAAGGTTGGGGGTGGTATCTGATGAGGCTTTTTTATGGGTATGTGTTTTTGTCTGTGCACTGTATACATGCATGTGATTACACTCCTGATCTCACTGAGGAGAAGAAAGTTCTGCAGTAATTTGGGGAGGAAATAAGGAAAGTTTTATGGATGAATAATTAATGGCAAGGAAAGTTCAGTACCTTCCTGAAGAATTGCTAAAATATTCAATATTTTTCACATAGCAGACCTCTATACACTGCTATTTCTCCTGACTGGTTAATTATGACTAATACAGCTTGTAAATCTGTATTCATATTTTTATTTTGATGTTCTTCAGGTTGTTGTTGGTTTTTTTTTTTTCATCATACTAAGCATTTGTCAGGCTGCTTCTTTATTGGAACACTATGAGAAATGATTCCTCAGAATGTTAGTCCCCTGAGAGGAGATTTGCAGGGAGTTGGGAGTATTTTGAAATTTCAAGTACATTGTAAGAAAAAAACTCCATCCATATCAGATTTTTTAGGGAATTATCACATGTCGAGGCCCTGATTCTGAAAGTGGCTTGAAATGAATGTGCTTCTAGGCATATGCAGAACCAGATGCTAATAGCACTCTGTTGTAGCTCTGCACAGAAAAGTGAAGTGAAAGCTCTTGAAATAATTTTCTATGAACAATCTGTTTCTCACAAGAAAAAGAAGGGGGAAAAAAAGAAAGAAAGAAACCTGAAACTCCTCAAACCCATTGTAAGGTTGTCCAAGGTACTATATGTGGTCCCTTCCACCTTCCAAAATGATCATGAAAATTCAGTGGGATGCTGAATCAAAATCTTCAGGTCTCTTGGTAATTTCAAAGCTCATTTGCAGAGCAGTAACTCCCCACTGAATGTTTTATTTCACAATTGTGCTTTCTGTATGGTTTCTGCTCTTTTTCTTTCTTGGTTGCTTTCCTTTTTTTATTTTTTTTTTTTTTTATTCTCGGGACAATATGTATATGGCTGGGAAAATATTTAAAAAGTTCTCATGGCCTTTAGCTGTGGTCTTGGAAATCGACCAATGTAATCATTAGACTGAGAATTAAAGCTGCATTTGACCACTTTGTGTGATTTATATTTTAAACAATGTAGGAACTGTTATGATTAAGGAGGCAATATGGGTGTCTAGGACCTAGCATCCTATTACTTGTCATCATCCAAGTTGCTTTATTGAGTCTCTTTATTTCCTTGGTGTCAAATAGCAAATATTGGCAACACATTAGATTAGCCGAATAATAGTCTTTCATAAACTCCTTTTTCCTAAAATGAAAAATATTACTATATCCATTTCATGCTGTCCTTTTTGTCCAGTATGAATGCATTCTGTAAAATCTCATGCATTTAAATATTTGTCTGCTTCTGTTTTTAGTCCCAGACTAAACGGAGTTGTCAGGAACTCGTCAACATAAAGACTGGGATTTGGGTCATATTTTAGGTGAGTCACTGTATTTAAATATCCTTTCTTGCTGGATTTTTAAGTAGAATTTGTCTTTCACTAATTGAAATGGATTTGTAGGAGATTCCATAAATGAGGCTCAAACCTTTTAGTGAAAATTTTTATCCCAGCCATATACTTGTTTTTGAAAAAAAAATATATATATACGTGTCACAGGGTTCTAAGGTGTTAGACCTGTGATGCATCAACACAGGATATAATATGATGTAGTGTATCAGGAAATATACTGTGAGATAGGGGACTTTGCTAACTAACCAGTTATTACCTTTCTGACAGCAATGTCTGGATACATTACACAGCTCCATTTTGAGCCATATGATCCTAGGTTTACATCTGAAACTAAGTTTTATGGTTTGTGGTCATCCCTAAAAGTAATTTACAGAAACAGAGAAGGAGGTTGCCTTTCCTATTTTTTTTTTTCTTCTGATTTGAATGGAAAATTTTCACTTTATTTTGAGGCATGGTGAGTGCTTACAGCCCTGTATTTGAACATTCAAAACATTATGGAGGGCTTGTCTTAAAAATCCTTTCTCCAGTAGTGGGAAAATGAAAAAACTTGAGAACATGTGCATTTTTCTTTTTTTCCTTTAAATTATTTTGGCATGGTTTATAAGACTAGATCTCCAGCTGCCTGTGGTTGCATTCTGTTCACTAAAGGTGTTGTAAAAGCAAGCCCAAAATACAGATTCTACCTGCTCTGCTCAAAGCAATATTGCCATTTTTGATGGCAAGTTTGTGTGAAAGCTATGGTTTTCTTTTTCAACCTATAGAGGCATAAATCCAGAGTAACTATATCAAAATCCATTCAGTAACAAAGTCTGGGTGTGATTAGTTTATACAATTTATAAATATCATGATGCTTTCTCTCATGTCTTATTATCAGAGGGTAGAAATCTTTGGAGTGCCTGAAGGCACTTCAGGTACTCCAGCACATATCAAACAAGAGTTAAATTAATCACCATGTTCTGAAAAGAATAACAAACACAAGCACATTTGACTTGGATGTCTTATGGAACACCACCACCGTAGCATGTGAAGATTATCTTTCCAATGAACATTGCGGACCTTAAATGTAATTATTAAATTCAGCAGATGAGCTGCCATCCCTTGGCATTCTAATTATCTTAAAGGATTTTTATTTGGTGATTTATGTAGAATTCATCAATCAGAGTTATTTCTGTAGAAACAGTGCTCTATTTCTGGTGAGCCTCCTTCTCAAATTGACGTGGTTTTTCAAAATAGAAGACTGTTTTTAAAAAGGTCTTCAAAGATATCAAACTAATGGGTTTGAAGAGAAGCAAAGAAAGACAGGAAAATAAAGACTGGCAGAGCTTTTTATAAAGGAAGAAACAGCATATTTCTATTTATTTTAAAGCTATGTCTACTAACCTGATGTCCTGGGGATAACTGTACCTATTTATCAGATTGAAAATGCATACTAGCTAAGGTATCTACACCATTTATTTTTAGATTTCATGTAAAACTTTACCTGGTGAAGTCCTTGTCCCTCCTCTTCCCCCTTGGACTGTAAGAGGACATGCCTGTCCTTGCTTGCAACTCTACCCAGAGCTATGATTTGGATAGGCAAGATAGTCATACAGAAGGATCATACTCTGGCAAGTGAGTATGTGAAAAAATGAGTGAGAAATACCACAAATCTCCTTGATTGGCACAGAGAATGCTTTGGTGCAGGGCAGCTCCTGTGGAGGCTGAAGCTTTGGGGCTCTGAAATGGCTACAGGCTCTAGAAGGAGCAGAAGGTTGGGGTCTCTTTGGTTGCAGAAGCTCATTAAAACCCTACATGTGGGAAGAGATGTAGGACTTTTTTGGTACACTGCAATCACAAAAGGATAAATTAAACAATAAGTAAAAGGAAATTCAGCACCTGCTGCAGTGGCAGCATGGTAAGAGGTAAAGGATTTTGCCACACAGCTTAATCCAGCTCCCAATGAAGTCCTTGGGAACTGAATTCAGCCTTTCCAAGTTAAAGCAAAGGAGGATTTCCAAGCTGTTAAGAATACTTTTATTTTCATGAACGAAGCTATTGGGTAAGATGTAAGCACACAAAAACCCCCCAAAATCCCAGATACAGTCATTACCAGCAGTGCATGGAGTTGTCTAGCAGCAGTGAACAAGAGAAAATCCACACGTCCTTTGCTGAAAGGGTGAGCATTTGTCTCAGCCATGTTTGTGTCCCCATTGCATCTGCCTGCCACACACATTGTGTGAAGGCTCTTGCCTAGACCAAATGTTTTGGGAAAATGGATTTCAAATATCACATTTCTAATATTCTTGGGCAGAGAAGCTGAGAAATCTGAGAAGCAGGTTTTTTATGGGCCAGATTTTCTGAGGTGTATCTCCAGATGGGCCACACCAAACCCACTGCCACCTGGCCTGCAGTTACGCCAACCAAAGAGCACAGGAGGAACTTAGAAAGACCCAAGTCACAGAGGCCACACCACTTGGAGAGAAAATTTCAAGTTCAATAACATTTTCCATATACTACTTAACCACCACTCCACTTGAGAAAATAGAAGCTTTGAAACCACTAAGCAAACTGAAAAATGGGGGAAAATCCCCATATAGATGACCTGCTCTCGATGATCTCTCCAACTCTTTCCCCCTTGCCTGGTTAAAGAGAACTTGGAATGTCTGTTTTTAAAAGCACGTCTCCCTCTCTCCCACCTATGATCTCATGGTGCTTGAATCAAACTTAGGTGGGACATGTCAGGAATTAACAGCTGTGCTCCCCAACACTTCTACAAACTGAATTCCAGGGGCAAGGGAAAAGGTTTCTGGTGTTGGCACTTAGGCAATGTAGAGGCCTAAGAGCCACTGGAGACCGAAGTGAGATAATGGAATAATCTTGGGCAATCCTAAAGTACTGGGAGAAAACAGTCTGGACAGAAAAGAAAGAAAACCAAACCTTAATCAACCAACTTTCCTCTCTCTAGTGCATTTATGCTGCCAGGTCCACCTCTGATGCAAGGGTGTTGTGAAATATAGCTCACTTGCTAAACGTTGTTTTGATGTGTTGTTTGGGACACAGGGAAAGAGAAATGGACTGCATTCAATCTCTATTAAAGCAGAAGGATGTCTTCTGCAGAATTTATTTTCAGGAGCTTTGCACTAACTTAATTTTCTTATTAGCTGAAATTGCTAGAGAGACAGTTCTAGCAAAGATGCTAAATGCCTTTGTGGAAAAGATGAGTCTGTGTTCGATGAATTGACTACTGTTGTGTCAGCTTCTACAGAACAGATCTTTACTATGGGATTTGGGGATCTGGGATTAGGTCCTAGTGATAATTCACATGGGAAAAATGTTTTATTTAATTACAGAAAGGCAATTAGATGGGAAGATTGCAAGAAAATGTTACAGGTAGTTAGAGTTTCAGGAAAACACCCAGGAATTCATAACCCACAAAAAAACCCAAACAACTGATATTAATGCTAGTGATTGTTGAAAATTGAGGAAAAATTAAAAATAAAAAAAAAAAAAAAAAGAAAAAGAAAGAGGGAGGAGGATTATGGAGAAATTGAGCATTTTTTTGGAATAAAATGTCCAAAGAATTTTCTCAGAAAAATGGTTTGAGGGCATGTTTTATATCATCAAGAAACCATGAAACAAGCTGAGAGATAAATTAAACAGAACCAACCTCCACTTGGTCACCAGAAAAACATGTTTTCTGACCATGGTGTGGTGAAGCTGAAGATGGGGAGCATTATGTTCCCACTTTTCCTATAAAGGATTAGTTTCCTGTTTGAGCTAAAATTCCCACAGTGAAGGGCATCCCTGAAGGCACAGGTTCTTGGGAGGGATTGTGCCACTAAAAGGCAGTTTGGTTTAAGGTGAAAGTGCTGCACAATGAAAGGTACAGGGCCTGTTTTATCCTAAGTGTTACCAAGCCACCATCTTGATACTCTTCAGGATGTTAAGCCATAAGTTTAAGGAACTTGGCAGCACAGCTTTAACTCTTATGGAGATAATATTTTCTCCCCACTCACTCTTGTGTGTCTCTTATGTATTGCACAGCCTAAGCAAAACTATCTTTAGAGGAGCACTTGTTTGAAAGACTTGAGGAGTTTGTGTAGAGAGCCTGGAAATCCAACAGACTACACTGTTGGTGCTGAAGAAAGTCGAGAGTTAGATCCTCTCTTATTCAGCAGCCTGATCTCTAACCCCTCCTCCTCCTTCTCAGAGGTGAAGCATGAACTGTGACTAGCACAAGGGGGAAAATCATTACTGGCAGAAACTGCAAATTTCAGGTCAGCACCACTTCAGATTGCCTTCAATCCGTTTGGAGAGTCTGGGATGAGGTTAATTTGGAGGGTGGAGAAACTGTAGCCTCCTGGAGAAAAACCTGCCATGTCTTGTGCTCCCTTTCCCAGGGTGAGCTAGAAAGACGAGAACTGCACAGGATGCTGAGATGCCCCTAAAGGAAATACTGGCATCAATCAAGCTGTCTCACTGAAGTGTGTGGAAACCTGCACTTGGGGCTGCCCAGCTGAACTTGTTAAACCAAGACAGCACCTTACAACAGCTCCACAATAACACTGGGTTTATGTGTGTTTGTACATACACAGAATCTGTAGGATCATGTTCCACCTCTTTACCTGACTGAGCATCCTTCCAATAACTTTTGCTCATTTTAAATAAATTTGACATAGGAGTAGGAGTTCCTAGGTATTTTAGATTTTTGCCAGTTTATTTGTTAGATGTGCATCAAACATGGAACTACACAGAACATGATAGCTGGGCATGTTGTGATGGTTCATTTGCAAGACTGTGCTGCTGCTGTTCACTCCTGTTACCCTCACTTTCCCATTCCTTACTGCTTTTAGGAGCAGCGTGAAGAGCAGGAGCAGCTGCTTCCAGGAAAGGAAGCTGCAGGAGCTGGAGGGACACATATGAGGGAGTGCAAAGACACAGGTTTTCACTGCTGATGACCTTGGCTTCTAGCACATCCCATGGTTACAGTAACTGCTTCTAGAGCTGGAAGCTGAAACTACGCATCCCATTTAGGACTCACGAAAGGAAGAAAATCTGTCCCGCTTAATAAACTTAGTGAAAAAGTCACTGAATTTCCACTTATGGTTACTGCAACCTTCTGAGGGAAAAACACTTCCAGAAATTATTTTATTCCTTAAAAACAAAGAGCTACTGCTCCATAGTTATTTGAAACTGATCAGTATTTGTTCAGTCTCCCATTCTGCTCTCTGCTGTCTCACACGCTCTTGAAAGTGTCACTACTGACAGAGCATTGCCCTTGTTCTACCACTCTGAAAGCGCAGCCCTTTGTCTTAGGAATCATCATAGAAGCATCATATTATGTTTTGGGTTGGAAAAGACCTTAAAGATCCAACCTCCCTGCCGTGGGATGCCCCCCACTAGATTGGGTTGCTCAGGGTGAAATAACAGAATGGTTTACCTTGGTGGTTTCATCTCCAACAACCTCCTGGATCTCTTTAGGTGACTGAGGCTGTTTCCATTAGCTATTCAGTAGCATTAGCAGCTGTGTGTAAAACTTTTGGGCTTCTTAAGAAACCTTACTCAGGTGGTGAAAGATATTGCCAAAAAAACGGAGAATTAAAGTAAATAAAATTAGGTCCTCAAAAAGTCCCGTCTACTCTTCCGCAGGGGTATCCTTCACAGAGGCTTTGTTCTTTGAGGCAGCTGAATACAGAGTTGGAAAACTTCTAAATAAAAAAGACAGGTACCTACTCTTACACTCACCACATTATCAGGTGACTGTGGTGGCAGGGAGCTGGAGAAGAATTGTACCCCAGGAACCATCTCGGGACTTGCTCGTCTCTTAGGCCAGCATGTAAAATTCCACATGCCATTTCACAGGATGTTCCCCTGTTGTCACAATTTTTCCTTCTCTCCTCATCTACCTTTTATCTGCTCATACCACCTTTTCCATCTTATTTTTTCTGTTTTTCTTGTGCCTATTTTTTTTTGTTCCCATTTTCATCACTGGGATGAGAATCTGATACCTGCCTATTTGAACACTTGCTCCATGATATTTGAATGCACTAGGAATTACAAAAAGCAGGTATTTCCATTTCTTGAAGATTTCAATTTGGGTCCTTTCTTCACTTCCCCAAGGACAGTGAATGCTAAATGCAGTATAGCCGAACTTAAATATTTAGGTTTACTAAAAGACAATCAGAAATTGCCTATATAGCTTTTTCCTAATGGAAATATCTCTGAGGGAAAGATGTTGGGGAATTATGGTTTTTTAATGTGGTAGATATGTAACACATACAAAACAAAATACTGATTGTATTTGTCCTCTAGATTTCAGAAAAGTACAATTTCTGCATGCTATTCTACAGTGCTGTGTAAATATCCATGAATACTGAATTGTTTTTCTGGAGGAAATATGTAAAAGCATGAAAATGATCATCAGCTAGCCTCTTCTGCAAGCTGAATCGTGCAGTTTGGGAAACAACGGGGAAAAGAAATTTATTTCAACTAGAATTTGATTGTGAAATAAATAGGAGGCTACTTCCTTGCATGTCTGTGAGTGAAAAGGAAGAGGAAAAACTTTACATGCATCAAGAAAAATCTATTTTTAAATCCCTCAATAACCCTTTCAAGACTAAGGCTTTTGCTATTTCCCTGAGCTGTATAGAATTACACTGATCACAATTGGCTACTCTGCGTGTTTCAGTTTCAGTGAAAAAATTAAGGCAAGGTATTTTCTTTATGCATCCTGGATTTTTTTTCCTAATCACTCTGTACTGACTCAGCATTATGGACTTTTATGTACTGTGTTGTTAGGTTTTAAACTGCTACAAAACTTCAAACAGTAGCTGTGGTAAAGAGGAGCTACATGTCTCCTTCAGGTTCATGTGCTCTGTCTGCAGTGTTTGAAGGGGTGCTCTGGAGCACTGTGCTGCTCAGCCTCCACTCACTCACCCTGCTTTCCTTTGGAAGGAAATTGGGGGCATAACCAGGGAAAGAACTGTGATACCCTCCAAAAGGTCAGTGACCTCTTCTGGGGAATGTGGTGGGTCATACCTGTCCCACAGCACAGACACAGATATTTAAGTGGAGTATTTTCAGAGAAAGTGCATTGACACCAGCTGATCCCAGTTAAGGATGCTGAAATACCTATAGCTTTTTGCTGCTAAAACACTGAACTAGGAGGAGCCAAGAACAAGACATTCTCCTAGATGGAATTCCTGCCTTATCATCCACAATTCTCTCTGAAGGAAAGAGTGAAAAAAAACCCCACTAGAAATATTGAAAAAACAGCTTTAGCACAATGACACATGGCCTGGACCATGAGGAAGGTAACTGAATGAGAGATTGAACTCTGTTCATTATCCACAGTGTAAAACAAGCCTGGTATCTTTTGCTTTGCTTTAGTGAGGAAAGGTTAGAGCTTATTCACTCAGTCTTGTGGCACACTGTACTCTTTTCCACTGTCTCCAGCTGAGGCAAGGTATTTGAATAATATGAATAGAGGCTCTTATCCTGTGAGCAATTATATGTGGATTTAAAGAAGCTGTTAGGCTCTAATGGTCTTACAAAAAAACTTTTCTCGGTGTTCTATGTTTATAACAGCTATTTTATAATAAGGATATTCTATATGAGGAAAAGGTATAACCCCTTTTTGGTACATACAAAACTGTTTTCAAGAATTCTTTTAAAATAATACATAGGTCTTTTTAGAATGAAAGCTTTGGCTTCCACCTGACTATACGTATTTTTGAAAGGGATAGGGGCTTTTTTCCCCTGAGTGTTCTTTTCCTTTGGCTTTAATTTAGTTTGCTTTATTCAGACCTTAGGTCAAAGAATTTTTATGTTTAATATATGTATCCTGATGGGGGCTCTGAGCACATTTTTGAATCTGGGAATTTAGAAGGGCACCTCTATTTGATATGTGGAGATGTATGCCTGCAAAGTCTCAGTCTGGATCTTTCAAACCTGCGGGCCTTACGCTTGTGATCACACACATTTGCTAATTTGTGCATGTACCTATTGTTCCCTTTGATTTCAGGAGCTGAGGGAATTTAATGTCTGAATACAGAGCTTGGGACTGAACTGGAGGAACCCAGGCTTTGTGAATGCTGCTCTTGATTCACACAAAGTTATCAAATGGCAAAATGCAAGTGCCCCATTCTTTTATTCCCTGATGCAGGTGTCACAGTAACACAGTGATATCCTTCCCTTTTCATGCAGCAGCATCCCTACCATGCCTTTGAAAGAGATGAAGTCTTTCAGATCTGTGAGTTGTGTCTTTATAATGCCCAGGGAGCAATTGCTCCTGTTCTTCAACCAAAAGCAAAACAAATTCCCCCATGTAATTAAGGCTGAACACACAGCCATTGTTTCCACCCCTTCTGTGTTATAATATTATATTGCAAGATGTCACTGTGTGCTTAATAGTGTTTCCCAAGCACAAACAGTAGGGTGGCCCAGCTCGTCCTCCTCTCAGCACAGAAAGGCGAGGTTGTAGGCACCTCTCACTGGCTATAACTGCGTTATGCCATGTGGTGTAAAACAGCTTCTGCCAGCAACGCTGCTTTGTCTCACAGAGAGCCAATTTTTTAAGAGATTTGATGAATTGTCTTGTCACACTTGGATTAAACTATTGATTTACCAACACCCTTTGTATGTTGACCCAGGAAAACACAGTGGATGCTACTTAGAATATTACAAACCCTCTGCCATATGCATGTTGTCTAGCCTACACTTCAACCCTATCACCTTTCAGCAGATTGCTTCAGACAAGAGATCTCACGGGCAGGGAATCTGCAATGCATATAAGCTTACTTGCTCATTTAATACAAGAGAGTCCTAGACACTGACCTTGTCTATAGCTTCCAGCTTGGCAGAACTGTAACACCACAAAGACCTGCAAATCCCTTTTTAACAAGGCTACCTGAACCAAATGGCCCAGGTCCAAATAGATGAAAACATGAAGATGTCCAGCAGATCTGTTGCCTACACTGCTCACAGGAAAATTGTCTGAAGCTGCTGTACTGGTGTCTGCTTATGTGGTTCAGTATCAAATCCTGCCATAATAGCATGTCTGCTGTCTATTCCTAAATGTTTCAACACCTTTTCTAGGGGAAAGTTTCTATCCTAGGAAGGTGTGTGTCTTCCTGTGTTCCCCCAAGCTTGTTTCTGCATCACTTTCCATGAGTCTAGCAAAGAACAGAAAGAACCTAGATGCCAAGATCAATATTTCCAGCCTAAGCTGGGCTCATCCCATTGTAGGTGATATTTCTGGGCTCTTTCATTGTTTCCATAACTGTTATATGGGCTGTTTCATGGAAGTGCTATTGTATGTCTAGTGTGAAAGGAATATTACATTGGAAAAAAAAAAATAAAGACTTGTTTTGGCCCCACTAGAAAACATATATTGATAAAGGTTAAACTGCAGTTCAGCAAAACTGTGTCAAACCAAAGACCATTCCCACTTCTGGATTACCCAGATCAGAAAATTTCAAGGTAGTGTCAGAAATAATTTCAACATAATAATAATTCAACCCTTCAACAAAAGGGTTTTCTCATTTTCCTGCCTAGGAATAGCTTGTGTGTCACAAATTATATCAGGTTTTCTTTCACCCGTGATAAAGCAGGAATGACATGGCAAACTATAGAGTTGGTTTTAAAGCAGTAGGTGAGTAGCAAAACTGCTAGCCTATCATCTATTCTATACTCATTTTAATACTTATGGGACCAGTGACTCCTGCACTGGCCAGAACATCCCATAGAATTTTTTTGTGCTGGCTCATGGATAATGCCACTCAGCTTCCATGAGGTTAGGTCAAATGATGTCATTCAGTATGGTGTGGCATGCCCTCGTACACTGTGCAATGTAACAACCTTTCAGCTTCTAAATAGAAGCTCTTTAACCTGGATATATTGTTGCATTCTTATTCAAAGAATTGGAGTGTCTGTTGACAGAGCAGTTAGTTGAATATGAATATTTCACATAAAAGTAATAAAGTGCAAAAACTCATCACATGCAATGGCCACAGTTAAAATCATCTCCCTCTTGTTTGCTTTACATTCTGATAAAATAGAAACCAAACAACAGAAGCCCCTGCAGAATCATGGAACTCTAAACCATATAAACTCCTCTTAAATCACCCTCTGAAGCTCACGGGAGATGTGCATCAATAGGCATATCAAAGGAAGGGTTTCCAGACAAAAGTCCTTGCCTAAGGAAGCACTGTCTGAGCCTGATAGCTCCAGGGACTGACAGCAAGAGCTACTCAGCTGCACTTATCTCAAAGGCTGGAGGGGGAAGGTGGCAGGTGCACAGACAAAGGTGGTGTCCTTCCTATGGCAGACTCTGAAAAATTCAGGGTTATCACTGACATCTTGAGCAGTGATGAGCAAGGGACAGAAAGTGAGGGTGAGAGTGAGCAATATGACACCTGTGTTTGCAGGAAGCCCTGGCAGGCAGGAGTGGTGGACGGTGCAGCTGCTGTAATCACTGCTGACGATAATAAAAAGCTCCCCACACTGTGTGCATCCCAACAAAAGCATCCAGATACAAAGTAGGAGAGGAGAGGTTTCATTTGCAAATCCTGTTTCTCAGCTGCTTTGTAATTTAACATGTGCCCAGATTGTGGCCTCTAGCACTAGAAATGAAACTCAAGGGTGAAAATCACCAACCTGTGACTATGTGATATTAGAAACACTGCCCAGAACTTACACCAAACATTACCAAAACAGAAATAAAATCAGCTAATCAAACTGTCATGGAGCAACAAGCAGACAACTCTCACACTGTAGAAGGGACTTACACCTGTTCTTTGTCCACAATTGCCAATATAATGATCTCCAAGCAGGCTCCTCTCTGGCTTCAGTCTTGCAATTTCTTTTCCTGCACAGACATCTACTCACAAGGACAGATGGAGAGAGTACCAGTAATGAAAAACACTGTCTGCTAAGTTTTCTGGAAACTAATGCAGCAGGATAGTCAGAAGAGAAGTCTAATTAAAAGAGCTGCTTGCTGGCGTGTAGATTTTGAAGTCCTTGCTGGTCTCTATTTAGACAAAAATTAAGATATTTCCCATTGTAAGGAGATAAATTGTGTCTCATGGAGAAGCCTGCTTTTTTGTCTGGATTTAATTCTCTGCTGTTAAGAATAAGGCAGGGTGAATGATTTGATCTCTGCAGGCTGACTGCCAAATGAGAAAAACTTCACCAAATTTTGAATACCCAGGCTATAGTTCCCAGAATCACTTGTGAAGTTTTTTTTGGTAGTGATAATCTCTGTCTCTTACTGAACAGATCACATAAATATTCTTTGCAATGGAGAATGTTATCTGGAGGAACAGGATTCCTTATCTCAAAATATTCTTTAGTCAGGAATTGAAGATATTTTCTGAAAGATCATAAACCCTTTCTTCAAGCTCATCTCAACTGTACTTTTCCAGCAGCTCTCTTCTTTTCTGGTTTAAAAGTTCCTATAGGTAATATTGGTTATTCATGAACCTTTCCCTCCCTAAACAGTTTATAGATTCTAATTAGTATAAGTTCTTTTTTCTTCTTTTACACCTATATGATTTCTGGTGTTATTCAAAATAATTGCTCCTTACCATTGATACCCTTTGCCTCCTCCTGCCAAACTTTTGCTGCTGGTTAGGTGTGAGCACTGGTTAGGTTTATGAATGTTTTATATCACTGGGATTTTTAGCGCATGCCTTTCGCACCTGTATTCTCTTTCACAATCTTCTAGAACTTGGTGTGAAAATAAAGACCAGGTAGTTTTGTAGTATTTTACCTCCTGTAACTCTGTGTGATTGATGGGATCAAGATCTACTATTCAGGTGGCATCAACACTATTCTGACAAATGTTATTGTCAAATGGACTCTGCCCCAAAGCCATTCAGGTTACGCTTGCACACGCGTTGTCACTGGTTTTGAACTCAAGCCTTTGTTATTTGAGTGATTCAACTCTAGTAAAATTTTTACTAAAAAAATAAAGTGTGGGGGATGACTGAGAGGATAGGGAGAGAGAGAAAGAGGTAGAGGTGCTATTTGTTCATGATCATAATAAAATCTGAATTTTGCTGGTTCTTTTAAGGGTGATTTGGCTCAGGCAGATATAAACACCCCAAAGAAGGTATGTAAAGATCCCACACTCCAGGCCCGCTGCTGCTGCCTTTTATTCAGTCACCCACCACTACAGTAATCGGATCTTGAGGTACAGATTAATGAGATAATTAGCCAAACACAATCAAACTTGTACACTGCATGGAAATGGATGGCTGCTGTCTCGCAGCCACTTGTTGTACAGCACCAGGGCAAGCTGCCTTTCTTTTCAATGGGCAATAAAGCAGGAAATCAAGTAGATGTGGGTTGTTCTGCCTGCTCAGGGTGGTGAGGGCAGCTTCACTGGTACTGGATTTTAAAGAGCAAATAATATCAATTAGCAATTGTGTCTGGAAGAGTGTTGGCAGGCAGGTCTTCCGCTCATCGCTCTCCTGAGGCAGGCCAAGCACTCAAGTCTCAACAGCTTCCATTTGAGGACTTTCCTAGGGAATAGTGCTGCCAAGAGAAGGACTGCCTGCTAAATTGTCCTCTTACAGAGGACCCTGAAGACTCTTCATTTTTGGTAATTTTATGATAGAACTGAAATAGGCAGTTTCAACAGCCCGTGGAGCTTGCCCATAGACTTCCTTCATAGCTCATGGCTGAAACGGATCTGACCTGTGACTTGTATCCTGAGATTGTGAGCGAACAGGCATATGTTCAGACCTAAACAATTTCAGGAATCTTTTCAGAGGAAAAGACTTTAGCTTTTAATTTGGATTTTTAGGACTGTTATAAATGCTTTTCATTCAGAGATCTTTTTATAGATCAGGTTTTAATGACACAAATGAACTAATATTCTTATGAAAGTGTTGGCAGAGGCTTGGTTCACCCAACACTGATTGATGAGGAAGCCCACAGAGCAATTTTTAACTAATGCCAGAAACATATTTTGTGGTAGATTTAGGAATGCCATCCCAGTCTTCAGCCTTTTATTACTGACTCAAGAGGCCATCTTCTGCAAAGTCAGTGATTCATGCAGAGTGATTTGAAAGGAATGTGTTTGAATGAGTTTCCTGTGTATTTGTCACAGTTTATGACTTTTTAATAACAAATCATTATTACTCCTCTGAATTTTTTAAGCCCAAAATCCTCCATAAGTCTTTTCAAACTCATCACTATTTATAATCTAGGGAGGAACCTGTTCACTGTTTTTGTTCATTCCACTGTTGTTGATTCATGGACTATTATTAGACAGGTTACAAAAAAGTTAAGATGGTGTAGGAGAGTGGATTTTGTCCACAAACTGGTGATTTTTACCTTCTTTTTCAGTTGTAGCAGAGGGTCTGTGCAGTTTACACCGTAAGCTTCGTGACTGAGCAGAGAGACCTACTCTGGAGAGTGCAGACTTCCATCCAGGAGAACCAAGCCTGGCATGCAGCAGATACTGCAGTGCATTCACCTGTAAACCAAGTGGCAGGGAGTACACTCACTGACAGCAAGCCCTGCACCCTTACTGCATTTACTCCATACACAGTTACTCCATCTTCCCCTATTGTTTTCCTATCATTTACCTGCATTTAGAAAAAGTAGTTGTCAATTAAGATAGAAATAATGTAAAGGGCATGCAGGTAAACACCTTGAAGTTTAGCAAGTCATTTTGAGCTCACAACATATATTTGGACTTTTCTTTCTGGTAAAATTTCCAGAGCATTCTGTATCAAGCTCAGTAATAGCATGAATATGTAAGGGTATATAGAAAGAAGGAAATTAAGTGAACACTTACTTAAATTGTTAGGAAACTTATAAAAATATTAGAAAATAATGATTGTGTTTATTTCTAGTAATAGAATGTGGTTTCTATTGAGTGCGCACATTGGAGACGTGAGGCTGAAAGCTGTTTTTTTTTAACTGGTTCAGCCTTTCCTATATGTGACCAGCATGGATCCTGAACCTGCAAGATACTGAGGAATCTACAAAAGGCAAAGACATTTATCATCTCATAGAAACTGCTCATTGTCTAGTAGCATGAGGCCACGATGTTTGTACAGTCTTCTAATTTGGTGAAAGCATTAATTACACTGAATAATGGTAACCCTGGTAATCTTGGCAGACATCTGAAACCTTGGATAATTACAGCTTCTGGTAGACAAATTTTGGTTCTCTGAATTTGATATTAGGGGACAGAAATAATTTTTAGATGATCCAGTGCCTGAGAAACCAGGATGTGAAGGACTGGAATTCTACCTGTATAGAAATGACTGATGGAAAAGTAAATGACTATAACCACTTCTAATGAGATCATAAATTTCTCCTAACTCAAAGGAGATGGAAAGCATTGAAAAATCAGGGCAAAAGCCAACCAAACAGACTCACAAAACTTTTAGCAATGGAACACAACATAATGAACATGGAATTAAAAGAAAAAAACAGAATCAGTCTTGGCGAAGATTAGAAAATCTACATGTCAGCAAAAATAAACTTGTTACTTAATAAGGTTAATAATAGATAAAGTCCCCTAAAGATAAATTGTTATCACATTTGATGACCATTTTATTAAAATGTTAATGGCCTCAGGCAAAAGCAAACTGTTCCCTTAATCTGCCAGAAGAACTGCTTTCTCAGGAATTATATGCACTAGAGAACTTGGGATCTGAGCTAGCTGTAACAAGCATATTTGAAAATTGGAGCATCCACAGCTTGTGAAATTGTGGCTAAAAGGGAATGGATCTCACATGTCTCAAAATGGCTGTGCCCTGTTCTGCCAAACACAACTTTCACTCACATTTTCGAATGCAAAATCCGTTGGATTCAACTGCTGCAGTCAAAACAGCTGAGGTGTCAGTGATTGAAGGGAGGATTTTTTTCTTTGCCTTCTTCCACACTAACTGTGAAAAAGGTGTAGCTTAATAAGTGCAATTGCTGTAATAGCAAACAGACAGAAAATATGTTTTCATCAGCACCTCTAAGCACGGCAAAACTGTGAAGCAGCCTGGCAAGTACGCTAAGCATTCAGTGAATTGTGATAGATTGCAGTATGGTTTGTCTGGGATGAGAATACCAACAAAAAATCATTCACAAGATTTGATGAAAACTCAGCCCATACAGAGAGAGTTCTTGCTACAAGCACAGTATCAGCTCACAACAAAACGAAGCTGATGAAATTGAGTTCACATCCTATCTTTCCTTCTGACATATGAAATGCATTTCCCTCAAAGCCCATGGACTTCCTTGGACATCTGAGCAACGAGAAAGAAAAGGTAAAGCAGAAAACATCTGTGATGCTGAATGCTGTGTTTCTTTTCAATGTCTCCCAATGGCAAAGATACAAAGAAATTAATGAAAGCTACACTGGAAATACATAAAAGCTACACTATAAATACATGCCTCACACCCAAATCTCCTCTGCCAAAGTCTGCGTGAAATAAAAGGGAGTGAGTACGACTAAACCAAGCTAGCACAGTCAAAGCTTTTTCCACCTTGGAGGAGGGAAGTATATCCTGGTTCCAGCAGGGAGGATCCAGGAATGAGAGTTAGTCTGGTACAGCTCCATCACTGAAGCTGGATTGTTTGTGTGTGCAGCAGGCACTCCATGGCCTCTGGTTTGGGGAAGAATATTACCAAACCTTATTTCCTTCTCTCTTTTACCTGAGGTCCATGGCAATGATGGTTTAAGTTTTGCTGAAGACTTCTGAGGCTGGGGGCAAGTGTGCTGGGAACAGCCTTGTGCTGGGCCACAGCCAAGAGGGACTCTGGGAAGAGGAATAAAAGGCTTCAGCCTGACCCAGATGGGATGGCCTGTGGGTGAAGTGTTTATACATACTCTAGGTCCTGTAGAAAGATTAGACAGAGGTTTATACCCTCTTATTTCCAGGCTTATAACCAATCTTCATATGTATAACCTCTGTGAAGTTTTTAACATGGGTTCTCTAGTACTACTCAGGGTTCAACTCTTTAAAGTGAAGCTTTCTTCTGTCCATTGCCTCTACAATACAAAAGGCAAGGGTTTCATGGATGTGTATCTGATCATTGGTCTTTTGGGGAGGTACTTATTGTGCTTTTTATGGAATTTCCTTGCCACAGAGTGGGGGCATGGATATTTTGGTGCGGAGATAGAAGAAGGTTTCTAAGACAGTGTATTTTTTTTCTTCTTCACCTGTATGCAGACAATTATTCTCCTTTAGTGCCTGCTTTCCAGGCCAGCTATTAACCTTCCTTTAGAGAAACTGCAATTTTCCTGGCCCAGTTTATTCAACTACCTTGCTACACAAGCAGTTCATCTAGTAATTTCCTTCCACAATAGACACCAGTCTACCTCAAAAACTAGGAGATGGTTGAGTATTAATCACTAATTACTCCCCCACATTCTGTCATTCAGCCTTGGTGTAACACAAATGTGAGCAGCATTCTCACCTATGAGATAAATTTTCCTTGATATAAACATTACCACCTCATTAGTGTAGTTAAGAACCCAACAGGGCAAAAAAAGGTGGTGTGTGCAGGTATTTCTGCATAGTGAAGTGAGCTGCAGAGCACATTTCCACCAGCAATGATGGCACTTAATGCACCGAAGGTTTGTGCTCTGCCTGGGAGAAGTGAAGTTCAGGATATCTACCCATGGACTCAGCTGTGGTATGTTCAGCTGTGCCTTATCCATGATGCACCAAAGTTGTTGGTCTTTGCTAAAGCCCTGCTCATGCTCTCTCTCACCTGGAGATGCACTTGAGTCCATCTCTGAGCTTGAGAAAGCAGGGATCCTTTGGCAACAGGCCCACTGTGTGCTGGGGTTATGGGTAAACACCTGTGCATCTGCCTTCTTTCACCACTGTTCACCCTGTTTTTTTCCCTCAGAGCACCCATGAATGCACATTGCCTGTTGAGCATGTTCTCCCTGCAGTAGTGCATGCCAGGTCAGGGGACAGCAGGTGAGTGGTAGCGTTCTACTTGACAGAAACCACATCAGCTTCCACTTTTTCAGACCCCTATAGACATAGCCATTGCTCTGAAGCAAGAAACAAAGGCCATGACACCAAAGTAAGCAAACATTGCACAGATTTTAACAGATAACACCCCATTTCTTGCAGCAAAAAGGTCTTTTATCATCTTTTCCTTCTTTTAAGCTGATGCGTAATGTTGCATGAAATTCAGACGTGGCATGGTTTGGTGCTAAGCAGAGAAGAGGAAATGGCTAAACTATTCTACGATGTCATGAGACTGGAGCACTTCTGCACTGTAGTTTGGAGGAATATGGTGCAGCAAAACAGTCCCCAGGTTGGCGTTTCTTTGTCTGCTGGGCAGATGGAGCTGGCGCCACCCACATGAAATGCACACAACTGGGTCCGTTGGCTCTTGCAAGAGCTGTAATCATTCAAAAGAGGGGTCTGCAAAGGGTGTGGGATGGCAGATGCCCGGGGGCCTCCCCAGCAGCTCTGTGCTGGGGCTGATGTGTGTTGGGCTGGTCTGCCTGGGGAGCAGGGGTGCAGCGAGGCAGGTGTGCTCTCCAGGCTGGATGACTCCAGCAGACTCTCATGGCTGTCGGAGGGGTGGCAGAGCTCTGTCCATGCAGCAGGGCTGGCCTGCCAGCTCTCCCCAAAGATGACAGTCTCTTTCCTGGGAGTGCCAAGTGTGGGCTGACACAGCCAGATCCCTCGCCGGGCTCGGGAAGAGCACGGTGCCCGCACAGCCACACAGCTGTCAGAGCAGAGCGCGCTCCAGCACGGCCAGATGAAGCTCCAGTGAGCAACTGCTCTGTGCCCGGCCCGCAGTGTCCAGAAAGGCTTCGTGGTGGAAATTAACAGCTTCCATTATAGCACTCTAACGACCCCATGTAGACAAGCCCTCAGAAGCCACATTAACCCGAGTTTAGGCCATAAATTGAACTCTCTGGCAAAGGTACTCCCTAACTAAATGCAGAAAATCTCTGTGACGAGCAGTAACAGTGCATATAAAATAAAATAACAGCAGGACTGGGGAATGGCAATGGCACATCTTTCCTTCCAAATTGAATTGTTCACTTCACTGTGAGAAGAAATAATTATCATGTTTATTGCGTTTGGCTCAATTAGGCTGGAATCTTAGGCCAGGAACCTTTCTTTTTACATTTCTGTAAATGTTGTCCGTGTATGGCTGCATCGGCATTGATTTTGCTGTCATGAAGGTACCATAGCTGTCTGTCTGAACTGGAACATGCAAACCTGAACTAATTCTTAAAGTGTCTATTTTTCTAGTTTTAATCAGTGAAAATTTCTAGTAAACTGAGAGAGGACGAAGCAAGCTTCCTGTATTATTTCTGTACAGTCTTGCTCTTGAGTGTGCTAGGGACAGAAGGATGGTTTGAAACTGTTTCCTTCTACATGTGGTGTACCTTTAACTCATGGAACCTATTACAGCAAGATGGACTAAGCCCACATGCACTGAGAGGTTACAAAATGTGCACATCAAGTGACACATATCTGCATAAGACTGGCATATAGCATAACAAGACCAGAGGAGAAGACAGTGAAGCTATTAGTAGACTCCAGCACAATGAGCAGAAGATAAATACCTGACATGGAGGGCACAGGCACAGTCATGGAGGGCACAGTTTAGTCAGCAGTGTGTCTTCTTGGGACTGTGTGCAGCAGCCTCCTACTACTTTGCATGGCAGGGATGCATGCAAGAGCTGTACATTTAACCCTGAAAGGGGCACTCTCAAAGACATCTGTCTTCAGTCTTCATTTGTAGAAAGTGGTCACTACCAGTGATCAGTAAGGGTGAGTAGAAGAGTCTAAATCTACATTTCTAGAAACTGAATTACATCCACTTCCTTTGATTATATGTAATTTCCCTTTTCTATATGAAGAGACAGAGAAGCATGGAGTTTATACATGTGTTAACAATATGAGATGAAAAGTGAGGGACAATGTGTATCTTTAGCAGTAGGAAAAAATCTGTAAAAGGCAAACTAACTGAGTTAGAGAGATCAGCTCTTTGATAGAGAAGTCTGTCATGGGTAGATTAAAGATAAAATGATAGGTGCTGTTTTTTAAATTTTCATTAGGATGCTTGATATCAGGAAATGTTTCATATCTCATCAAGGATTGGACCAAAATCAGCTGAAATGTATATAGTACAGGTTTTAGAATGGAAAAACAGTCCACAGAGAGATGGGTTTGTCTGACTATTAAACGCATAAAGGAAAGACACATAAATAAAAAATTTGATATGCCACTCTGAGAAGCTGAGGTGAGCCAGAATGCATGACAGGGGAAGGGCATGTAAAGAAAACTGTTATGTTTCAAATTCATTAAAACTGTGGAATAAAATTACCATGATGCCTGCATGTTAGCTCAGTTTGTCTTAATGTCCAAATAGTTAGAAGGGAGAGAAATGTAGCACAGACAAGAGCTGTATAGGAAAGAGAGTGTTTGGAGTTTCTTCCTCACGTTATGCTAAAACCCATGAAATTCTTTAGGATATCACAGCACACAGGTTTCAAGTCAAGCCTGAACCATACAAGAGAAAGCCAGTCCAGACACAGTGCAGTGTGTACAGCACATAGGATGAGCTCATATAACCTGCAGAGGCCAGCATTTAAGCTTTTCCATCTGGCTAGTTTGCTTGAATAGCACATTCAAGAAATTTAGTCTCTTGAATCTGCTGTAAATAAAATAAAATAAAATAAAATAAAATAGGATTAACAAATCCTACTTCCCCCTGCTGATGCACTAATTTCAGTGTCCAAGTTCACTTTGGATGGCCCCAGGATGCCCAAGTCTTCCCTGCATAATAATGTGGGATTGCACATTGCGCACAACTTGAGCCACAGGAATTGCCTCTTCAAAGAGGGCCATGCTGCCTGTCTTTGTGCATGGCTAAGCAGGGACTGACTGCCTCAAGAAGTGAGCAGAAGACTTTCCATGGCACTGGACTGTTCTGTAGCACAGAGTTGGGTAAAGTTTTAGAGGCAGAGCAATTCCATGCCATCATCAGCGCCGGCATGTAGGGAGTTCTTGGCAGCTCAGATGGTGGGTCATAAATTCTCCTTCACTAGTTTGGGGGCTTGATTATTCTTTTGTGCTCTGCTGGAAACATTACTTATGAGAATTGGGGCATTTTAATTTGGCTGTGCTACCACTTTATTAATATTTGAACATCTTACTGTTTTCTGTCTTGGCACAATGGGATCCACAAACAGAGGCTAAAAGAGAAAATGCTCCCCTCCCTGGCACTAGATTCCTGCCCTTTTATTTTTAATTACTTTGAATTATTTCTGGAACTTTTTATACCATTCTGAGAATACAAATTAAGTTTTGACTGTAAGAAAGAATACTGTGGAAAGCAAGCAAATGTGGCCTTATGTGCTCGTCCAGAGACTGCATCAAAAGAGCAAGGGACAGACACTTGCCAATCTATCCATTATATCCTGGCAAAACAATGATCCATTAGCCTGAGCAAGGCCTGTGTGAACTGTATGCACATTTGGCTTAACCCACTCAGTCTATTTAGCCTCTGGTGTGCTCTGGATTAAAGCAGGCAGACATTAGAGAATAGTATTTCTTCCACAAATGCTGCTTTTCATCTGAGAGAAGTGACAGAGCTTTTCAAAAGCTTTTGGTATTTGAGGACAAATGCTTGCTTCTTGTAAATGTTCATCCGAGATTCAAAAGGATTTAACTGTTAGTGCTTCTAAAAGCAGCAGTTGATCCTGAGGCTAAAAGAAGACCAGAATCGTGGAAGATTGTGCACCTCTAGGTGGGATTTAGCACTTGTCTGCAATGTGTTTCTCTTCCCAGGCAGCTTACTGCAAAAGGGTGAAACCACAAAGCTCAGCCCACTGACATTTCCGAGGCATACCTTGAAACCCCAAAGTAAAACTTGTCTCATGGAGCAGCATAATTCTGTACTGTGGCTTTCCAGGAGGATTCAGTCAACAAGTCAAGAGTGAGAAGGGAAATGCACTAGAGATTATTCAGCTCTTATCTTATTATCACTTGGAGGGGGGTGCTGATTTTTAGTAGCATTGTATCATTCTTACACTGATTGTATAAAGAGCTTTAAAAGAGCTGTTTCAGGCCCATTTTAGTCCTCTTCACCATTCAGACTCCAGACCACTTTCTAGGAGAAGATGGAATCTACTTCACATGCCAGGGTAACATAGCATTTATTTTCTTAAAATCACATTGGTGTATTTTTAGCAGATTCACTGGGAAAACTGTTACCCATTACTATAAAGTCATTTAAATACAACATGTATCTTTCAGTCAACAAAACCGCCCTGTGGAATAACCCCTGAATCTAATTAAAATCAATGCAAATCCTTGTATTTTTTCACACAAGTTCACGATCCTAAGCTGGAGATGATGATTAGTTCAGATGGACTTTGCTGCTTTAGACAGCTGAATAACAATTTTATGTGTCAAATTCAGACCAGATACAGTTCTGTTATCCAGAACTGCTAATTCTGTTGTTATCCAACATGTATAAAGCTTCACAGATTAACTTAGAAGATTTCAATTTGCTATTATATTTAATCTGGGTTTCAGTCCCTTGCCATGGACCAAACCAATCCACTTTTGAAATTATATACTTTGTGGATTCAGACATATAAATAATAACACCTAATAAAATCAAGAATTAATTTAAAACAACTGTTTCCCAAGACACAGCTGATTTCATACTTTTTTATCCTTCCATTTTTGGAGGAGATACTCTATAGACTGAGTACAATATATTTTACTTTGGGAAGATAAAGGCAAAGTATGTGTTGCTGAAATCCATGACTTGCCTGTACTCAGCATTGTCACAGTTCAATATTATTCCTTCTCCCTTTCAGCCCTAGGACCCTAGGGCTGTGCTTCCTGATAGCAAAGAACAGCTAGGTCCAGGCTCTCCCTCCATCCCTGAGGAATTATGTATTATGCATGACTGTATTTAAACAGGCTGTTCAAAACTCACTGGTTCATAGGATCAGAGCTTAAATGGAACAGGTCCAATGAAAGTTATTAAGATATTATTTCATATTGATTTGGTGAAAAGTATTCATTAAATATACTCGCTTTAAATATGAAGATATTTATGGATACAAAAAAGAGGCAGATATAAGAAAGCATATACATTAACATTAAAAAAGAGATTAACAAAAGGAGCAATTTTCAGAAATTTGAAGATTTCCCTATTTCTCCAAAACACAGACCCAGACTAATACATCCTACATTCTTCTGGGCATAGGATGAATCTTTTCCATAGGCTTTTAGAAACACCAGACTTACAGCAAGTGGCAGCACTTGCTGGAAAAGCAGGGGACATGTAACCTGAACAAACCTGCACAGAGACCACATCTCTTTAACAGAGATACCTTGGGAAGGTTTGGGGTTTTGTTTGTTTTGCAAAAAAATTTGAAGGTGTGCAGATGGATCTGTGAGTAACAACAGGTTGGAAATTAAGTGAGTTGCACCAGCAGCAGCCTCCCACCACAAATCATGAGAGGGGTGGGGCAGAGAAGGGAATGCTGCCATCAGCACCTCGGGTAGTCTCAGCTACTGCTCTCAGTAAAGTCCGTGTGAGACCTCACGGGATAAATGGCAATGACAACTACAACAGAATCCAGGAACAAAGAAGCTGGCGCAGAAGACAAAAGCTGTGCCTACTCTCTTGGGAATGTCGTGGCTGACTTCAGCCAGTTTGTGGAGCAGATGGTACTGGCAGAGGGCACCTCTTCCTGCCCTGTGTTTGCACAGCTCACATGGTCTGTCTGTCTCTGTTTCTCCCAAATCAGAGAAAGGGTTCAATGCTCAGGTAGATGGGATGCTCAGATTCAGGCTGCCATGCTCTCATTGCCTGCAGGGCTAAAAGGCATCTTGAGATGCCCTGTTGTGGTGTATCTATGATAAATATAGAGAATTGTAGATATGTCTCCTGGCTGCTCCTGCTGTTTCCTATCCCTCAGTATTCAGAAATGGATGGGAGTCTGTCTAGCTAACAGACCTGTGTGAACTAACAGATTGGTATTGTGCACATTCTCCAAGCTGAGAGACCTTTGCTCCTTCTTCCCCAGGTTACTTCCAGCTATCCACCTAACCTCACCTCTCTATCCTCCCAGCAAGATCAGCCCTACAGCATTCAAGCCTGGGATCCAGCAGTCAGCCTCAGCTAAGCAGAACTTGTAGGCGGTGCTGTTGTGCTTTATTCCCTCTGCTGTGCACTGAACAGAAAGGGAACCAGACCCCTGTTACCATCAGGAGAGGCAACCTATCAGTCTTCTCAATGTGCTCAGTCCCCTCAGAGGGATGGGGATGGGGCTGCTGAAAGGCAATGTCATCATTCCTGCCATGTCAGCAACACTTCATATATCAGAGGCAGCTGATGGATCGCCAAGGAGAGTAGTAACTTTATTAACCACTTCTCTCGTGTTGAGCAGCTTTAGGAGAAATCTGAATAACTGCCCCGTCTCCTGGGTTTATTGGACGTGGTTTGTTTTTGCAAGTGGGAAAACAATTGTGAGTTTCATGCCTGGATGAGCTAACATGTTTACAGAAACACTGCTGACGCAGCAGAAACAGGATACAATATGTGTCAAATATTGCTTGGGCTGCAGGCAAAAAACTGTGGAGCTGAAAGGCAGTGCTTAGCACAGGGCTCCTCGTGCCAGAGGCAGCTGCTGGGTACGTGTGAGGGAGAGGGAAAGGGAGCAGGTCTCAGTGTCCCAATCCTTTGTAGCCAAGCAGTTCCCAGAATAAGGAGAAGTTTTCCAAAGTTGATACTACTCTTCTGATAATGAATAATACCTATTCTCATCAATCAGTTTGTTTAAAGAGGGACTTGAATGGTGCAGAGACCTCAGCTTCACCCTCAGTATCTGACTCAAAGCCATTTGAAGCCCGTGGGAGACTTTTCACTGACTTTGATGTGAGGCTCATTTCTTATTTTGGATTGTTAGGAGATAGATTTTCACAGCCTAATTTCTGCATCGGGATGTCTGCACAGCAAGGAGAGAGGGAGATTTGCTTTTTCTGACACAAAATATCACCGATCACAGAAAGATGGGCATTTAAAATGATTGGCTTAAAAGACCTATCCTATAATGGCAGCACAATTATAATCCTGCAGGGAAAATTTCTGGGCTCTTGTATGAAAAAAGAGCAAAGAAGAACACAAAAAGGTTTTACTGAGTTACATTGCCAGGGTTTCAGCAACCAGTTCTGCTGGAAAGCCAATAAGAGGGTTAACAAAAGATATTTCCAGCTTCAAGCCCATATACAAAATGGGTGGTTGTGCAAGAGCAGGGCAGGAGGCAGAATGGGAAAGAAAAGGGTGTGATACCTGCTGCAAACAGGAATTGCCACAGCTAGTCACCAGACCAAGGAGGAGCAGAGACTTTCTGGACAGAGAAGGGTGGGTCTGATGCTCTCTAAATAAATGAAGATTTAAAAAAATTAAAAGAAAGGGAAAGAGAGATAGTGAAATCAGCTGCCAAGAAGTGCTGGGGCCAGAAAAAGCAACAAAGCCCTATTTTTAATGTAACTTTTTTATTCTGCCAGTAAAAAATCAAAAGATAAAATAGGCTAGAGAAAGGAAGCAATTGGGAATGGCTGAAGAGGATTCCCAGCTGTGCTTGCAATCAGTGCAATTCATGACTCACAACATGCTGGCCACATCACTTCCCAGGAGCAACATATTCTCATGAACAAGCAAAACAAGTGGGAGACTATCCTTAAAGGCTTTTTGGATCATTCATGGCTTAGTTATGAAGTTGCCCGTGAAGCAGCCTGCTGGCTTTGAGGGTCAGGGTAATTTGAGGATTGGTCAGCTTCCCTTTCTTTCTGCTTCAGCTGCTGCCCCTTCCACCAGCCCCTGGCAGCACGGCTGAGAACATCCATTCCTTTCCTTCTGACCAAAAAAGAAGAGCTGGAAGTGGAACTGCTTTACTGGCTTTTGAGCAGTCCTTGTCCTTCTAGTTTACCACAAGGACCTTCTGCTACCCTATGAAGAGTGAGAAAAGCATCTGAAAATAATAATTTTAAGTTTATGTGAAAACAAATGTCTCAGAATTGACTGCCTACACATAGATCTTGCTAGTTTTCACCTGGCTGGTACATAAATCCTCCGATTTAAATGATAACGCTTCAGGTCCCTCCAAATCTCAGCTTCAATTTGACTGAATCAGATTGCTGCTTTTACTAATATTTTTCTACAATAAAATTGTGTACTTGCTCTACCACACAGTGAAATGTTTTGTAATATGTATAATTGACACATAACTACACTGCTAAAATAAAAAAAAAAAAAAACCCAAAACAACAAAACCCCAAACCATTTAGCACAGCAGTGAACTTGAGGTTTTTTTCCTGATTGGTGTTTATTTACTTATTTTCATGGTTGAATATTTTTTTTTCCTCATTTTTGAAGCCATATCACTGATGAAAGGGTACAGGTCTCATTTATAATAGTTATGAGTATCACACATTTGCTGTTAGTGTTGGAATCCAGCTAAAGCTCCAACCTTCTTGGTAGTGCCTTTCTTGTCATCAGCTTTCTTACCTGCCTGTGACATCTCTCTTGTGTTGGAGTTTTGTGCAGAGGGTACAGCTGCACCCACGTGCAGCAAACAAATCCTTTTCCTCAGGGAATGGCGACCTTTTCAAATTGATCAGTTCTCTGAATCTGAATTCTAAATCAAGATTTTGGAATTTTCAGGGAATCGGTGCTGTGAAAATAGCAAATAAAAAACATCCAAATGTTTTGTTTCTACTTGATTGAGATGTGGAATCTTATTTTTAAGTATTTATTTTATGAATTATATATTGTTTTATAAGTAGAAATATTTATATCCTCTAATATCAAGATGTCAGAAGTGAAGAGATGCTTGATAAAAGGATATTTTTAATGAATAAGGAAAATAACACATGCTATACAGCAACACAGGGTGAAAAATAATATCCAAATGAAATATTTTTGTATTCTTGGAATAATGTGTTCTATCATAATTGAAAAAAGACACAAAAAAGCCAAAATATTAATGTAATTGGATTTTGTGTGGATTTCTTTTCAAAACAAAATACATTCTCTGACAGAAAAGGATGTCTGAGGTCCTTCTAACCTTCTAAGATCTCTTTGTAGTGCATCTTAGAAGAATGCAACTGATGAGCTTCAATGGAGAGAAAGTGAAAGAAAACAAAATTTCAGCTGTAAGGATGTTAAGTTCACAGGCAAGCTGTGGCTCAGTAATATCATGGTAAACTAGGTGACAAAATGTGTTGATTATTTAATGCACTATAGCTGAACCTCATCCTTTAAACAGATGTCATAAAAACATTAACTCAATGGGCCTGTTGGGTCCAGGGGGTCTCTGCTCTGAAATGAATTTGATGAGATATGTGTGAAGGAAGTTGCAAAGCCTTGTATTTACCTTATTTCACAGTAATTAATTAACCTTCTAGAAAGAATTATAAAATCATTTTAATTTGTTTGGAATCACTGTTAACTTCTGCTTAAAGCCAGGGCCAAGAGGTCTCCAGTAGTTCTGCCCTCTTTTGAGCCATTGCCTTTGGGGCTGTCCTGGACTTCATCTCAGATTTCTAGTGAGCGAAGTCTTAAAGCTGAATTTTAGATGAAAACAAGTGCGTGAAACCCATGTGCTTTTTTTCCTTTTCAGTTATTGTCTACTTTTTAAGGAGGTGGACCATTTCCAAGTCACTGGGAAATTTAAAGTTTAACTCATCAGTCAACAGACCATTAGTTTTACCATTTGATTTAGAGTGAGGTCCTAAAAAGTGGGAATCAGGGGCATACAATAGCACTGGTTTAGCCTTGCAAAGGCCAATTTCACTATAAACAAGTCACATCTTCAAGATGTTGACCTTCTCTTGACAGAATCTTCCATCCCTTCCAGCAAGTAAAAGGCCAGAGTCTGATCAAAATAACAACAGCAAAAACCCCAATAGTTTTCCTGTTGCCAAGAGATTTCATTAAAAAAAATCCATGAAGTATTGACATATCTATTGCTTCTTCTCTTTGAAATTCTTGCTAGACAAGATTTGACTGATTTTGTTTAGTCCAGCTGGCAGAGGCTCCAGGATTGGCTACCTGAAATAACTCTCACAGCATCATTTATCCCTTCACAGTTTGGAAATCTAGGGAAACTGCAAATTACAATATTAAAATGCTGAGCCAGAAGAGAAACAAGGAAATAGCGTTTCAATTTTCAGCACGAGAAGGAGGATGTTTCAACCTAGCAATATTTATGAGCTGGTAAAAAGCTGCTCATGCCACAGTGGTCGTATGTTCCTTAAATGTCAAGTCCCAATCAATAACCTCGCTGAAAATTGACCCTGTTGGGCACGGTGTAGGAGAATTGGATGCTCTCTAGGCTATTGGTTGAAAGGCAAGAAACAGCAAGCAACTGATGAGAAGCTATCAATAAAACCTCAGTATTGTTTTGAGTTCAATTTCAAGTAATTGCCAGACATCTGAGATTGAGACTGACAGACATAAGAGGGCTAATGTTGGTTCCTGGTAATGAAAAGTAGGTTTCTTGTTCAAAATAGCACAATGGAGCCTAATAGTGAAATGGCTTTCCCCTCGAAAAACAAGTTGCTATATGAGTGTAGGAATCAGTGAGGCCTGTGTTTTCATGGATTTGTGCCCTGTGTTCTTACTATCCTCTCCTGTGGAAACTCCTTTGTCCTTCCCTCTTCCCCTCAGCTGCCCCAGCTCCAGTTTCTCTTTCATAACCCTTGTTCACTGCTTAAAGCAACATGTGTCTCCTATTTGTTATTCCAGCATTTACCAAAAATTCCAGGGCAGGGATGGGTTCCCCCCTCACTTTTTTTTTTGTCTTCATTTGTTTGCCTTCTCTTGCTTCATCACAGAAATTATGCTGGCAAAAATATGCCATGTCAAATGTTTTTCAAGTGAGTTCTCTGTAAAAGTGCCAGTTCTTTTCACAAAATTGGGGCTTCCTTGACACCCTGAGTTAGAGCAAAAGTCTAAATGTACCTTTTGCCTCTGCACCATAGGCAGGGTAAATGCACATGAGGAATTACAGTAGAAAGACTGAGAAAGGTGGTTTGTTAAGTTGCTCTTAACATAATTATCTGTGATCATGTGTTGGAACACCCATTTTTATATTATTTAACACACTCTGCAAAATAATTTGTCACAAAGTTCTTCACTAGTGTATAATTCAGGAAAAATATCCTTAAAAGAAATGTCTTCCCCCCTTCTCATGCTGCTAGCTAGGAGCTTGCCAGAACACAAATTTCTGGCAGAAATTGAACATATAATAGCACCAAAATCATTGAAGGAAATTGCAGTCTTCAGGAGGCTTTTACTTCCCACACATCACTCCACAACAGTTTTTGAGCTGAGTTCTCTTGTACTTTGATCCTGTAGTATTCTGGGAGGAGAACTCAGAGGCAGTGGTGCTAGCAGGCACATGAGGTTCAGTGTAAGGCTCAATTCCGAGGCTGATTTAGGACTTAGTGTTCAGACTGCCAAAAAGAGGGGCTGAAAGTGCTGAGGCAGTGCCCTCACTACAGTTACATCCTGACCACCAAGTCGATACTCAGTGACATTTTTAAAAATTTCCTTGGCCAAGGATCCAAAAATCCTCTTGGAGACAGGTAATAATGTAAAATTAAAGATGCATTTGGAAACTGTTGAGGTGGGTTATTTTTTTAAATTCTGCCCTCTTTGGGAGAGATTCTTCTTAGCTTTATTCTATCACTTGCCCTCTGCCCTGGCTATGAGCTAACGTAGGCTCCTGGAGAGCACACAAGTTGATTATAGCAAGGGATTGTGATCAGAGGCACAATGAGCCTCTGGCAAGAAATGGTTCATTTGCAGGTGAATTTTCCTGCCTTTTACTGAGTATTCAGGAACCTTTTTAGAAAGCTTCACTATGGAACATGAAACCAAGACTAACTGGACCTACCTGATGATTAGTCTCATCTATAGGGCTGATGCTACAGCTGGCTTGATACTGCAGCAATGTGATTTATGTTTCCAAATCATCTCTCTTTCTTGCAGGTCTCTGCTTATGCCTTTCCTGCCACTGCCAGAATTCCTGATCTAGTTTCTCTTCCTCAAAAGTAAACAGGCCTCATTTTCAGTTCTTTGGAGAGGGATTATTCCTTTGTTTCCACATCTGCTATGAGACTTTTTTATACTTTTTTTTTTTTCCTTGTTATGGCCAAGACATTCTATTGTGTCAAAAGACAGAGGGCAGGAATGATACAAAGGGTGAAAATTCAATCTGTACCATCTCTCTGGCAAACCAAGCTTTACTGTTTGAGTAGCTAAGCTTTCTTCTTCATCTCTCTGCTGAGGTGTTGTATGTGCTGAAGTCAAGCCCAGGTCTAAGTGTGAAGATGTGCAAATTTCAATATAAGTACTGCACAAAATTTCCTTTGAGCTTTCAGCCCAGAAGTCCTGTTAGATGTGAGTTCTTAATGAGGTATCCTAGTGATATCCTAGTGATAACCTTGCAACTGAAGCTGCATAACTGCTCTTTGGCACTGTCATTATATTTCCTTTTGCCTGTTGGAGTTCACCTCTTCTGATGGGGTCAGGAGTAGGAGATTCTGCTATTGCTCTTGATGTGCCTTTTTTTTTCTTCCTTTTTTGTACTTTCATGAGTTTGACATTTGGAGATTCTAGTTCTAATCTTTCTCTTGACATGAATGTGGGTAGATATGGTTATTTGCCTGTGGAAATTACTGTGCTAAAATTCATGGTTACTTTTAAGGTCAACTGACATATCCTGAAATCACACCTGCCTCAAGCTGCTTCCTTCACGAACATGCTGTGCTAAAACATATAAAATTGTGCAGCCTGGTGCCTTTTAAAATCTTTTTAATAGCAAAGAGTGGCTTGATCAAGGGGAGATTTGTCATGTGAAAATAACTCCAAATGCGACAGAAAAACAGATTTTCTTTGTGAGAGATTCTCAGTGCCTGTGATTTGCAGAGGAGAACTGGATAGAAAAAGGACCACTCAGTGCCTGCCTTGTAATAACCCAGTTAGGTGCACCTTTGCCTTTGGGTTCAGGTCACTCTCTGTGCCCTATGTAAGATCAGGAGGCTGCACTACAATGGGAATTAGCCTAAAAGAAACAGAAAGCCCTATCCAGCCAGGAAATGCCAGTTCCAAGCTGAGATGTAGCATGTTTCAGAGAGGATCAAAACTATCCTTACTTCTCAATAGTGGTATCTGCCTCCACTCTGTGCCTACACTACTGATCTCCATGGAGGAATAAGCCATGTGAGTATAATTTGCACATATTTGTTATAAGGACAATCTAAGTTGGATCTATTTGGGTGGTGTGAGCAGAGAGTGAGTTTTGCATTTTAAATGCATATTTGAAAGAAATTCAAGTAATTTGAACAGCATGGATCTGAGAAAAAGGTTTTGGTGTCCCTGGTCTATACTCCTAGTGTTGATCGCTTCAGGAAGTATTCTGATTTTAAAAATATGTTTATTTTTTGATGAAAATCATTAGGGAAAAAAAGAGAACCTAGTGGTTACAAGAACCATCCTCCACTTTTGAACTCCAATAGTGGTTTGATTCTCACCCAGTTAAGTTCCAGTCTGAGATCTGGAGAAGAGTGTTCTTCATTCTCAGCTCCACAGGGTGTGAAGGAGCCATGATAAAATAAGTGCCTCTGTGGTGTACTGTTTACTGAGGGCTGCCACTCTTCCTGTGGTTTATATGGCCTGCATAGGTGTGACGGGACAGATGGTGTCATTACTTTGCTTTCTTCATCAAAAATACTTGCAGAGGAGTTCTGGATACAGTCTGCCCCCAGGCTGTTTTTTTTTTTTTTCTTCAGAATAGGGGAATTTTGATGTACACTGAAAGCAGAAGAGACACTGACCTTTGATCTATAGGGAAAATTGATCATGGCAAAGACAATTCAACCACTTAAGACTCTGTTCCATGGGGTGCTTTCTAATGGGGTCCTGCAACCCCCTTACCATCATCACACTGTGAACACTTACAGTACTTACTGAGTCTGTTCCCATGTATGTGCTGATGAGGAGTCCCATCAGCAAAGCCCAAAGCAGACTGAGTGTGAAACAATCACCAAGATAGCAGAGGTGGCCTTTTAATTTGCTTTTGTTCTGTGTTTCTTCTCTATTACTTTTTTATTTTTTCACAGAGGGATCTCAAAGTGGATGAGTATAAGTAGGATAAGTAGGACTGAGGGAAAACATCCCTGCTTTTCTCTGCTCTAGAAGCACAGTCTGTCCAGTATGCCAGCCTAGATTTCTATGAGAAAAGAATGAAAAAAAAGAAAGCTGTATTGAAGTTTATTTGTATTCATTTTTCTGCTTCAGGAATGCTTATCCCAAACCTTAGAGCTTCTATTTCCACGAAGCTAATCTATCCTGCTAATAGCCATGTGGAGCAACAAATTGCCTTCTTGCCCAAGTGGATAGAATGCATTCAATCTAATCACCATGCAGCTAAAGGGGTTCAAATTAATCTTGCTTGGCTGCTTTTTTTATTGCTCACTTTGCCCCAACTCCCAGTCCCCAAGAGCACCCATTCCACCTGGATCCTCTTTTTTTTTCTTACACGTAAATGAAATGTTGATGTTTGCCCTGCAAATGAAGATTTTCATGTTTCTTTTCCTCTGGAAACATCCAGATTGGTGTTGGGAAGCTCTATGAACCAGCCTTTCCTGAGGATGTTCTGACACATTCACTGCAGCATGTTTGACAGAAACTCTGGAAGGGTGGCATCCTCCAAACGCAAATTTCTTTAATTCCTCCATATCCATTGAGCTTCCCAGCAGGCACAAAGACCTTCCCAGAGCTTCTGGACTAGTAAAGGACACTGGGATGAGTCTCCTTATGATGGACAGTTAATTTCCTGGTTTTACTACATTTTCTAGTATCTGTGAAAACAGAGATGAAGAAACCTTTGAACTTCCACTAGGGGTTATCTCCTGTGGGCAGGGCTTTCTGTTGTTTTAGGAGCAGTCATTCCCATGTGCAGCTGTCCGTGGTGGCCTGCATGAAACAGCCATCAGTCCAGTCAGATCTCTAACAATGCATTTCATCAACAAAAGCAGAGCCTTGCGTCTATGGCAATTTTCTTTGATCAACAGTTGTTAATCTCATTACTTTAAAGACTTGCCTTCTTGAGATTGGTGAGTCAGTAATTTGAGTACACTTTGTAATTCAATCTAATAGAACTCAATTATGAAAAATAAGAAATGAGAAAGGAAGCAAGCTTGCTAGGTTCATTTCTCTTTGGATTTGTCATGAGCTGATCTAGAGAAGGCAGAGAAATATTTCCTTCTAGCCAGCTTTGAATACAATTGTGAATACAACCTGGGTTTTAGAAATTGAATCTCTGTCAGCTTCCTACCATGTCAACCTGCATGTGAATCCTGATAAGCTGTCTTTCGGTCTAATTGCTTCTTTCCTTTTTTTAGATGTTACTTTGCTTCAGAGATTTAAAAGTTTAGTTTATAATAAGAGCTTAATTGGTCAGATGGACAAAAAGAATATATTTAAATAATCTCTTTGCTCTTTGTAAAAATCTTTTAAAAGATCCAGAGGATTTATAGCAAAAAAAAACAAACAAAAAACCCAAAACATTTTGAAAACATATAAATATCTAGCTGCATAGGAAGTCAAGTATGCTATAGCATTGATGACTGTCCTTGAAGAATTTGGTTTTCAGTAAGTCTCCATTTTATTTACTTGTCTCCATGAGGCATTTGCATGTAGAAATGAAAAGAAGAGTAAGTGCCATTCCTTCCTATTACTTGCAACATGAAATTAAGCAAATCTCACAAATGGATGTTTTCTCCAGATCAGACCCTGGATGTTTCATTATTTCTGTGAGATGTTTTTTGTGGCCTTTTCTTCCTTGAGGAATTGCTGAACACAGTGCTCTGATATAAAGGTTTATGTCTAACACTGGGGCTATTTGAAAGGCTGTTTGTAGAAAGACATATAGTGTAGGATCAGTGATCATATATCATAGCCTCAGAATGTCATTAAAACTCAACCTTTTGTAGTGCACTGATGTGAACATTTATGATCAGGCTGTAACAAGAAAAGGGAGATAATGTTAATGAAGCTGAAGGTATTTAGGATGGTGCCACCTACTAAGACGTGATGCAGGAGAGAATTTACTTCCAAAAGGAGACTGAACACAGAGTAGATTCAATATCTGACCTTCAGTTAAGGTACAAGTTTGGGGTAGAGAGGAGCTGAAAAAGGAGAAAGCAAATTGTGGAAGCAGATAAGGCCTAACCTGGTCTCAGTGCAACTTTCATTCTCGATGTAAATTTAACATCACAACATTCTAAGGATCTTACTGTTTTATCACAGTAATCACATTAATCACAGTAATCATAGTATTCACATTTTCACATTTTCAACTTCACAACTCTAATATGTGACCTGGATATCTGTAGTATTGTAAACATACGGTACATACTGTAAAAATACTACATAGTACTGTGCACTGTTAAACTGCTTCCTTCCACATCAATAAAAATTCAGCCTTCATCTGCAAGTGAAGTCACAGCTGGACACTTTATCTTGGGAGAAAGCTCCTACCCTTGGTGCTTGAATGATATGGGTATATTCTTACTTGCTCTGAAATCCTGTTGGATGAGGCAGTTTTAATGTTACTTATTACCTGAGATATTGTCTGTCTGGAACTCAATGCACCTCCCCAGAAACAGTTTGAGGAGCAACCCTTTTGTTAAACCACAACTGTTTTTCTTCCATGGGTATCATTGATAGTTGGATTTTTTTTTTTAAATAGCAAAGACTAGATGCACCTGAGCTCCACCACTTTAGTTTTACTGATTTGGTGTTTGATGTGATAGTATGAACTACTGTGAACATAAGAAACATGGACACACAGCTGTGAGGAAAAATTCAAATTAGATTCAGTCAGAACTTTGAATTACTACTAACACAGAAAATGATTTTATATTTGTTTTAGTTAAACTAAAAACTGTGATGACTTTTAAGCTAAGAGAGACAATGTTTTGTTTTGTTTTCAAAAGAATGTAGTCACAATGTAATTTAATTCACCTACTGGCAGCTTAAAAGAAAATTCAGCATTCAGACGGGGGAAAGATGCACTCTTAGCATGCCTCTAGCACACTAACATTAGTAACTTCCCTCTCCTGGACTTCGGTTTCCATATCCTGGTGCGCTGCTGAGGAACTATTAGGAATGATGGTGCATGCCACCAATGAGATGTGCTCACTGGTTTAATTCAGTAAACAAATGTGTTTTCATTCAGATGAAGAGGAGGCATAGCAAGGTTAAGGACCTTTTTTTGGAATTATTTTATTAAATCCCATTGGTTGCTCTGACTTCCACCCTGTAAACTGCAGCTCATCAGCCTGTCAGTTGCCTCTGATCCAGGCTCATTTGAACTGAATTACAGAACTGTAATTCCCATCACTGTTTATGTCATATGGGCATGCTGGTCACATCTTGCCCTTTCTAGGAAATATTAAATATTGCAAACCAAGAGATTATGGACACTTTCTTTACAAGGACATCTGCTTTTCTTATGCCTTCTTCAGTGAAAAACGAATACACAGATAATTGGTCTATGTTGCCCTTATAATCAAATGTAGATATTATGTCAGTCTGACATTTATTTTGCTTTATTATTTGGAGTTGGGGGGGGGCTGTTGTTTGTTTGGGGGTTTGTTTATTTTTTGTTTTTGGGGAGTGTTTATGTTTCTAAGACTAGGTTGGGGCAGAGTTTGTTGTATTGGCCTGCGCATGCAAAGAAAGAGAAAATGCTGCTGGTAGAGGGGCTAAAACTTGATGTCATTAACTTGCTTCTCCCAAAAAGGCAGATTCCCAAACCATGGTTTGTCAGCATCTGTTGAGATTTGCTGTTGGTAATGAGCACTGCCAGTGAGTGTCACCCACAAAAACCCAGTTCAGATTCCATCAGGTACAAACATGCAGGCCCTAAAGTGGATATGGTGGGTTCCCACTCTGGTTGCTCAGCCTCTGTCTCACCCCACCTTCCCAGCTCTGGAATGCCACATTTCTGTGTAATATATGGATATAACAGCTTGCATGACAGTGCCAACATTTTGAATGCAAAGATATACAAGCATTTTACTTCCAGGGCTTGTGCATCTAGCACAAAGGACATTGAGAGCTACATGTCATGGTCATGGCAGCATGTAATGTCATGAGTGTGTCCCCATCAAGTATGACTTCTTGATGGTGTCTAGGAAGCTTTATTTAAAAAGAAGATGAAAAGTTCAAGGTCTTGCTTAAAAAATGAAAGGAAAATAAATGACATTGTCTATAAGGTAAATGAGCCATATTTTTGACTTACAAGCAGTGAATTAACTGCTAAATAAATGATTGGCACAATCAGAATGTAAATTATAGGGAGGGAAAAGGAGAAGAAGGGAAATTATTTGGAGAACTTTAATGGTCCACAGTAGGTTAAACTCTTACCCTACGGCACACTGACAATAACCCCTTACAAAGCCTTCTTGTAGTAGTCAGAGGGGGTACCAGATTAGCATTTGAGTTTGAATCAGGCATGCATTCCTGCAATGAATCTCCTGACTGCCCCCACACCATGCTTTGGTTCTTATTGTGGAGAGGTCTTGGAGTGTGCAAACTGGATTCCATTTAGATGAAACTCAACTGTAGCATGTGCTCCAGCAGTACACTTAGTGGGATCCAACTGTCCACAGTATTCATATCTCTGGGATCAAACTGAAGCTAGTTTAAATTAAACCCCACAGAAAGACATTTGGTACAGGTACAGAATTCTCAGCACCATTAATTCCACTATATAGATGGTCTTCTGGCTACAAAATTTGCCACTGAACAGCCAAAGTGCTTGTTACCACTTTTTCTCTGTTTTTTCACTCTTCTCAGACTGTTCCTCAGGTTCAGGAAGTTCAACTGAACTGAGCTATCTGAAAGGTGTCCCAGTTAAGGTGAACATAGCCTGAACTAGTCCCTATGAATGCACACACAGGAGCTGTTGCATAATGCATCCAAGATAATCAGAGAGAGCTTAAAACCAGAAGGTGCCAAAATGGAGAGCTGAATTGCCATCAAAAGACCACAAATGTGTGAAGGGTTAAATCTGATGACATTTTTGTGCTTAAACTTTGCAGACTGGGTTGTCCAGGCTCACAGCAACCTTAAGATATACTTTCCTGAGAAGAAAATTAGGCCAGAGCACACATCATGTGACTGACTGTGGTGGGTACAAGAGCAAGAATAAGGAATGTACACAGTGGTTGTAGCTTCATAAAATCTGGAACTCTTCCTGACCTGAAAATTTCATCCACATTATCAGGTTTAACCAATCATGTACTTTTCTTCCATTAATTTGTATAATTTCTTTTTGAAATCATTTATGGTTTTGGCCTTGCAGCATCCTGGGTAATGTGTTCCACAATTTCATTATCCAGTGTGTAAAAAAGTACTTCCTTTTGCTTTTAAGCCTGTTGCCTGATAATTTCATTAGACATCTTTACTTCTTATAATAGAAGAAAGAGAGAATTGTTGTTCCTTGTTTACCTTTCCTAAGTAATCTTTAATTTTATAGACCTCTATTATAACATTTTCCAACTACCTTTCTTCTGGTTTGAACAAGAAAATCCTATGCAGTTAAAAAAGCTCAAAACCCCAAACAAACAACAATACAACCTCTCTGCATCTGCATTAACATTTTTACTCAAAGAGAGATATGAAGCAACTACTTTCATGTACTGTGCATTGCTTGGTTCCTTCTGGCTGTGCCAGACTAGAAGTTCTGCTGCAGCGTTGCTCTAAACATGCTTCAAGTCCTACCAGAAACAGAAGGGTCCAACCCACCACTGATTCTGCTGTAGCTTTGGCCCCCCACGTGTGGGAAAGACATTCAGCCCAGGTGATTGAACTACATCTGGCCTGAAATGGTTTCCCTTCAGGAGCAGAGCTCTCAACAGCAACTGCTTTGATCTGTCAGTCCACCCTTCAGCACCCAATTACCTTCCAACATAGATGTGATCTTATTCTTCCTGTATGGAAGCTTTATCTAAACCCCAGTCATCTCAGTTGCCTGCTCTGCACTTTGTCTCAGTCTAGTAATTCCTCTTCATGGTGGCAGGTACAACACAAAATATTTATAAAATTTATACAATACATGTACTGATGCTTTCTCTTTCTTTGCCCTTGATTTCTTTCCTACTAACATTTTACATGCTGTTTTAGCAGATGATAGGGCACTGAAGGGATGTGTTCAGAGCCTCATCCACATGAGACAACATGTCTTTCCTGAGAGGCTTGAGTTCAGCCAGAACACCCTGTGTGTGGGCACACATAGATGCTGTTTCCTTCGTGCACGGTATGTCACAACTGTCAGAATCAAATTCACTTTGCCCTGTTATTTTCCAGCCACTCAATATCAGGAGATATATCCAAACTCTTTGCAGACAAATTGCATTTTTGCTGCCTTGAATTATTTAGTAGCATCAACATACTTCATTATTTACTGAGGCTTTCATCCTATTTTGTGAATATAGTTTCAATACACATCATTGTGTGATTCCACTAGACTTCCCTCAACTGTGAAAACTGGTCATATATTTCTCTGCCTTCTGTCTTTTACCAAGTTACCATCCCTCATGAGAAACTTATCTTCTGATGTAAGGCTTCATAAAAACCCTTTTAGATATGCAAGTAAACTTTATCAATGACATTGTTCTTTCCTATCTGTTCACCCTTTGAAGACCTTCATAAATTTTGATGATGTGAGTTCCTTCCTGAAAAGCTTTGTTGGCCATACCATTATAACAAATTTATCTTTACATAAACTGATTACTTTCTTATTCACAGTTGCTGTGGAACTCGCACAATTTGCCTGTAGTTTTTCTGACCAGCTCCTCTGCAGACCATTTTTTTTTCAATAGTGGCATCATTCCTGTCTTTTTTTGTACCTCTGACATGAAAACCAGTTTTGCATGTTTGACTTTCTTCAGAAGTTTGGGTAACACCACATGAGTGTAAGAATTTACTATTATTTTTGATGACGTATTTTAAAACCTCTTCTACTGACATTTTGATATTAAACTGTTGCTCAGACTCATTCCTCCAGTTTTCATGTGGAAATTCCCTAAGCTTTCCTGTAATGAAATCTGATACAGAAACTATTTGGGTTCTTGGGATTCTGGCTAAAGTCCCCTAGGTTTTGATTTGCAAAACTGCCTTAGATTTTTATTATTAGAAAAGCTTTATATCCCCACTAAACTGTTATGGATTATCAGGAGTTAAAAACGTAGCAGAGGAAAGAGCCCTGTTAGTTCAATTGTTTATTCTCCTTGTCTACTCTGAGATCACTGTGGGTTCTATACCAGATAAAGTTATCTGTGGAAACTGGGCATTCTCTTATCTCTCCTACACTCATCAGTGAAATACCAAGATATCTAGGAGACATTTAAAAGTACAGATAAGTTAATATTTTTTTCTGCCTTTTACTTCTTTTGCCATTTCCTTTATAGAAATCTTGTTGGAACTTTTCTTACTGGGAGTATATGTGAATAATTTTTAAAAAATCAGTATCTATATGCCCAGTCAAGAAGAATTAATTGACTTTTCTGGTTCCTTTGCATAAGACCATGGCTATCTACTCCCAGGACTCTCAAGACTTTGGTTTTCCACTTCCTTCAAAGATTCTGGGCTGCAACTTCTCATGTTGTAGATCTTTAATCACGAATTACCAGCCAGCTGGAACAGCAGGAGTAGGAAAGTTCATACATACCCTGTGCTCCAGTTAGTCACTGTGAGGAGTGCACAGGAGCTCCGCTGTTTCCGTCTAATGTTGGCAGAGAAATTACCAGCAGCTTATCACCCCAGCAAGTTTTAAGGTAAGCTTAGCAGCTAAGTGTTGATACTGGAATATTTGTCATCAGCACTCAGGGGAACCATTCACACCTCAGATTTGTATAAACTTTACATCTTAATGTGAAAAAACATATGCATCCAACACATGTAAAGCTGCATTTGAATTCAAATGAGATTAAGAAGTGGTTCCCTGACAGTCTTGCATTTAGAAGTCTGTACCAACGCCTTGCTGATGACTTTTTTTTTTTTTTTTCTGGTCCCTAGTGATACTGAATGTCATTTACTGTGAACTGCTGAACCTGCAATGACAAAAGCAAGAACCTTGGTTGCAATGGTACGGGCCACTTTTGGCTATTGTGGATAGCAATTCCCATCCATTTTTGCCATCCTTGTTTCTTAGGGCTAAGTCCAACAAACAGCCCTTTGTGGTACTGATATGAATCAATGGAGACACATGTAAGTGGGAGATGACAATAACTGGAGAACCTTGATGACTAAGGAGCTGCTAGTTCAGGGACTCCCAAATAACAACCCAGCCATCTGGCCAGCCATTCAGCTGCCTGCTGTGAAGGCTCGGCATTTAAAAATTGCATTATCAACTTTACAATAAAGGAACAACCACTTGAGCATCAGCTTGCAGAGCAGTCAGGACTAAGGGATCCATTATTTAAATATAACCCTTTCAGTCAGTTAGGAGTAGGAGGGGAAAAAACAGGAACTCTATCTTATCACTCAATCTCTCCAGCATCAAGAAGTGAACAGAGAGACACAGTTGGAATAGTTAATTCCAGTGCTTCGTGTTGCTGGAGAAAAGTCACATTGGTGGTGATGTGTTCTTTCCATCTGTTCCCCGCTACCTTCTCCTTCTTCTAGAGGAACTTCAGAAAGTATTGTTTCGTACAAAATGCAGACAAGATGAAAGGCACTGCCAAAGCCTATACCCTAAAAAAAATAGACTACTGAGTGTTGTTTGCTTAGGTGATGAAATAGAAACAAGTCATTGGGTATAAAACAACCTCTGGAAGTAGATAAACAAAGGTCCCTTGGTCTAAAGAACAGCCATATATGGTTTTGTGCTAAAATGGATGCTTTCTTCCCCAGTAAGCTAACAGAGCAATTTAAGACAGCTTTTTTCTCTTGATAAGTTGGAACAGTTGACATGCAATTGCCAGAGAAAATAAATTCCTCCCAGCATCATCCTTACAAGAAAAACTTTATTTACTGTGTAGAAAATTCACTGGACATTTGGTGAAGCTGCTGTAAGAAAGCAGCCCCTTCTGCTGTTGTGAATCCATGATCTGCTCAATGCAGATAATCCAAATTTCCTTCTTGCTGGCATTTAGTTTTACTAATGCTTTAGATCTTCCTGGGTACACACTGTAAATGTTGTCAGACTGCAGCAACCCACCAAAGTAACTTTTCTTGTTTTTCTGGGAGTGAGCTACATGTTCATTAGCCATGAGCAGAATAGTTGTAATGAAAGAATAACTAATATACAAGTATTGTAGGGCTTGGCAAGTTTCAGGGAACTGTGTGATAGCATGCTGTGTGGAAAAACTGGGAGGTAAGAGACATGTCCATGTGATTTCAGTGATCCGGAATTACGCACTTTAATTTAATCATTACACACAGACACATATAGGTGTGTATGCACATGCTTACTATCAAAAGTCATTTATAAGGGCCAAATAAAACCTTAGGCATGAATGTGGGCTTCTTGTTCTTAAGGAAAAAACTCCACCATTTTTTTAGTCTCACAAATAATTTGCATGATTTATGATTACAAAATATATACATTTACTGTGTATGTATTATGGTCCAGTGGAAAAGACAGGTCCCACCATCAAGACTGAAGGTGAATCTCACTTCTGGTTTCAATTTCATGATCTATCAGTCAGCAGTAATTGTCAGATATGAGAATGAGGCACCCAGTTTCAAATTTGAAAAGTCCACAGGATCTCTCAGGATGGCTGTGCTTTGAGCCTTATAGTTGTGACTGCTGCCTCACATTTTGTTGAACCTTGTGGATGTTCTTTATCAGTCCTTCCTGAAAGATGAAAGTCCCACTTTTGGTGGTACGCTGGCCAATTCTGTAACAAGAAATGAATAAATCTGGTTATCTTCCCTTCACTCCAGGTGAGATCTCTGCTGTTCCTTTTCCTTTGGAAACCTGTTTCTCATCCAGAGAAAAGCGAAGAGAGAGAGAGAGTGGGTGAACAGACAGGAAAGTGCAGAGGCTTCACAGACTTTTTTTTTTTTTTTCTTTTCTCAGCAAGGTATCATCTGTTCCTCAAAGTACTTTATTTTCTCTTCAGCTTGCTTGGAAACATGGTCCAGACAAGGATCAGATGTTTTTTGTCAGCTCCAGGATGGATTATTGAGTTGTGTCACGTCTGAAGCTGAATGTGAACATAACATGCATGTTTTGGCTGTTATAGAATTTGGCTGTGCACTTGTTAAAGAGTTCAAGCCTTGCTCACATCTCTCCCTTACTGATTCCCAGAGAGCTTCCAGAAGAACAAAAGGTTTAAGCCTTTGCTACATAGGACACACCACTTTGTTCTCGGAGCTCTCCTTCTCCTGGTCAGCAGATTTCAAAGCCCAAGGTGAGGTGTGAGAGGCCTGGGAGTCCTTCACTACTTGCCATTGGGCCCCAGCTATGTGGCAGGACACCCTCCAGAGAGATCAAGGGAATCATGAGTCTGCCTGCCTGCATGAAGCACTGAAAAAACAGCTTTGAGGAGCAGCTTCCTTTTATTCTTGCAGATCAGAAAGTCCTTTTATTTCCCTGAATTCTTCAACCCCAAACACATGATTTTGACTTTCTAAATGCCAGAGTGCTAGATACCACAAAGACTACTACTGTTGTGATTTTATGCTGATGGGGGTCTGTCCATGATGGGCAGCAAAGGTAAGACTCAACGTCGAACAGTGATACCAAGCCTCCTCATGTAATCTTGTGCTTAATTTTGGTCTCCTGTGGAAACAGGCATTGTAGAGGCTCAGAAAAAGGACAGAGAATTGATATGCTTAAGGATGGGAAACCCTTTTACTCCTCGCTTCAAAGCTTAAAGGAAAAACACAGAGAATAAAAGAGAGTCTTCAGAGTCTATCTTCTGGCCTAAGGCAATGGAACAACCCTATAATAAGCACCCTTTTTTTTTTTTTTTTTTTTTTTTTCGGCCCCCTTGAAAACNTTTTTTTTTTTTTTTTCTCAGGCACCCTGGTAACATAAATTACTTCTGTTCTGTCACACGATCACATTAGGGATGTGTCCTTTAGGATACCACAATCTCAAGGCATGACTCCAAATGGCAATCGAAAACCACATTGTGCCTCACAGAGTTATTAATTCACTCTGTGTCACACTCAGAAACAGCCAGATATAGAATGTGCCCTGGCAAATTACAGCCATGAGGAGCTTTGGCAAAAATGCTGCTTGACAACTGAGCTCTTTGTCCCAACAATTTCCCTAAAACTACCCATCGAAGATGAACAGAGTGACTTTTTTTTTCATATTACTACCAGGAGGATACATATGACTCTCAGTGTCTGAGTGCTTCTTGGTGTTGTGAGTCAGTGGTAGCTACTGAGAGCTGGTACACACAGTCAACAGAGTCAAACTGCTGTGTTTAACTCAGTATTTTACCAGGTGTAACAGAACGTTGTATGACCTGTTTAAATAGGGGTGCAAGCACACCCCTGACTGAGACACAAACACAGGAACCGCTTTAGAGCCGCCCTTGATGGGACCATGTTGTCATGCTGACAATTTGGGCCACCAGCTCCCCTTCCTGACGTGTCACAAACAACATTTGGGAGGTCTGCTTCTCCTCCAGTGCTCACTTTTCCTTCACAGATGCACAACGCCCTTGAAACAAGCAGCATGTGGACGTTTGTGTGGGAGGGGGTGGGGAAGCATTTGGGATGAGTGGGACACCTTCATGGAGTACTGTATGTTAAATAACAGACTGAGAGAGGGAGTGATGAGTCTCTCAAGGAAGCATAAACACTATGTACTCATTAGAAGACTCATTATAAATAAAGTACAGGGAAGGTGCTCTGAGACAAAGCTTTTTCGTTGGTATTTATTAGGACAAAGAGCTCCTTTAACAGGGCAACTGAAAAGCACTCTGCTGCAATCATTAATAGGCATTACCACTTTTACTGACTTCTTGGGAACCGTTTTGCCCTTCTCAGTTCATCTGCATTAAAGGGACAGGCTCTTTATTCCATATTTATTCTGAAAAGTACAAACCAGGCCAAGACTAGGGAGAAGGAGTGAGAACCCCAAAAACTTTTACATGTCAGCCCAATGGCAAAGTTTGGCTGATGGAGCGAAACACAGCAGGCTGCTGATAGATTTGGATAGGCTCTTCTGCCTGGATTTCCTCTATTTTGGGAGCTCCAACTGGGTACCTCAACCCACCAGAGGAAGAATATAGAAAAAAGGGGAGTAGGAGAGAAAGAGAGGATCTCACTCTCTCAAGTTTCACTATGTATTTTATCACTTCTGCCAGACTGGAACAGAGTTGTCTGCTTTAACTAAGCACTGTGCTTCTAGGTTTCAAACCTCAAGGATGGTTGTAATCTGGCACCTGAAAATGGTAGCCATTTTCTCTGTCAGGTTAAGACATCCTTCTTGAAGCTGCAGAACCTATCAACCTGCTAGAAGACAGCTGTGGTGAGTGTGATGGTTTGCTGTTTATACTTTTTAAGTTGGTTTTTTTTTTTTTTTCTTCTCCAAAAGTGGAATTTTAAGGTCTGAAAACACTTTTTTTCTGAGATTTTTTCCTTGCTTGTTGTTGGATTTTACCAGGCTGTGCTTGATAAATGTGCATGGAAGGCTGAGCACTGCAAAGAATTTGCAATTTTTGCATTATGTGATCTTGAGCCAACACATGTGAGGAGCATGTGGAAAGGGAGATATTAAAAACAATTGGAAAGAGAAGGAAACTTTGTTATTTTCCTTAAAAAAAAAAACCACACGTGACTTTGAATGGCTGGTTCTCCTATCTGCACAGGCACATGCACATGCACGTAGCAGTCCTGCTTTTCAGAAAGAAATGAAACAGTTGACTTGTTTTTCGCTGAAGGCCAGTACCTGCAATTGCAAATGTTGCATCCCATAGGGGGTGTTGCCCCTGCAGGACTGCACAGTCACCCCAGCAAGGTGCAGTTGAGAACTAGACCCAAGCCAAATTGGATACATTACTTCGGGGCCATTGCTTCAGGCTGTCCCAAAACTTGGAAGGAGTGGACACTGAGAGCCTCTATCCAGAGAGGTCTGTGTCAGGCACTCCTGAACACTGGCAGACAAGCACTGCGCAGAACCTCTGTGCACCATAGCTTTTTGGTCCTTGTTATTCCACAACTTCTTTTCTCCCAAGGTAAAGCACATCAGCTATCAATCAAACCCTTGAGAAGACTTTCTCTGTAGTTCACTTTCTTGATCACCTGTGTTTCTATTTCCTCTTTGCTTACTTTCTCCTTCTCTCTGCTACTTCTGCTTGTGCAGTTCTACACTGCAAAGTCCTCATAGCCCCAGATATATGGCAGTGAGATCAACAGTCCATCCTGCTCAGCACTTTGCTTCTGATGAGGGCCAGAATTGAAGAGTTTAAGAATATGAAAAATTGTGGATAGAAGTAAGACCTTTGCCTTTTCATGTAGCATTAGGTTTACTCTGCTCTTAATTTTCTCTATAGAGAAGCTTACTTAGAATGATGAAAGTAATCTAGATGAATTGTCTGGTCCATTATTTCTCATTCTTATTGATGCCACACAAAAGAAGTATGTCTTTCTAGGTTGTTTGTACTATATATTTATTTAGGCAAAGTATTAACCATTCTGCTCTCCAAATAACTATCCTCAGCTGCCTGTAGTGAAGGTTGATGAGAGAACTGTCAAAATCGGTATTGAGTTGTAAGTTTTGCCTTTATGAGAAACCTGCAGCCTTTTGGCCAAAGGTTTTTCTTTTGAATTCATGAACTTAGAGTGCATAACACTCTTATAGCTTAGTTCATTTCAAATCAGGCTTATATCAATTTAGATTAGACAGACAAGAATCAGTGCAAGGTGTCATCAATGTCAGCCAATGTTAAACTGAACTGAGAGTGAACACATTGTGCTTTACACCAGTTTAATCACTGGTTTAAGAATGAACTTAGATTGAACTCCTGTGACCACCTTGTAAAGAAAGGACATTGCTTTACCCCTGGGGGCCTTAGCTAAAATAGCAGGACCAATAATGAGCATTTCTTAGCTTTCTCCTTCTGCGTGGATTTCTTTCAAGATCTTTCTGTGTTACAGGGTAGAGACCCTGCGATGTTTTAAGACGGGCACATGCAGGTGGTACAACACAGCCTCGTGTAGCAGCACTTGCTTCAAGCAAAGCACCTCAGGGATGTATGACATGTGATGCCTCCTGCAGGGATATGTCCAACCTAAGGAAGCCAGGTTATACCTGAGTTAAAAGACATAGCAAGGTAGGACTGTGGGCTGTGTGGCATCCTAGAGGTACAGGGCACGAGGAAATTTGGATGAGCATTCAACTCCATCCTTGCTCACCTCCTGGTTTCTGCTGCTAACTGCTGGAGTCTGGGTAGGATCTGCAGGATACTTGCTGCCATTCCATGTAGCACAGGCTGAACTCAAAGCCTCCTGGAGCAAGTGGAAAATCCCCTCAGAGCTTCTTCCCTAACTGAGGCAGATTTCTGGAGGAGATCTCTTTCTCTTTTGCATGCTATAGAAGGGGCTCGGTGTTTGGTTATTTTACAAGATGTCTTTGAATTTTAATTTGAAGAGAAAATCTAAAAAGCAAAATACAAGAGAGCTTTGCCTCTCTCTTCAAAAGGTCCCCAAAAACTTTCAGCCAGGAAGAACTGGGGGAGCTTGAGCTGTGTCTAACATCCCAATTGCCTACAACACTGTCACAATCAACACCATCCTCGCCCTAAACAAACCAAGCGGAAAAAATCCCCACAAAATCCAAACAACCTTCCTTATAGCAGGCCTGTGTTGGGAATTTAACTCCCTCGGAAATGAATCTGGACAACTTCCCAGATAATGTATCTAACCCTCTAATTCCTATCTCAAGGATGAAGTTGATCATAGAAGAACTGTAGAGGACTGGTGAGTTATTCTCTGTGTTTATCAGGGTAGCACCTGGAGGTGATCTGATCTTCCTGCCTCCTCAAAAAAAAATAAATCTGTCTTCCCTTGGCTAGCTCACAAATCTGCGCTCAAACCCTTCTGTGCCAAACATGTGCAGGTGTACAGTATGTGTGTTACTACTGAGCCATCTGCAGCCTCCCCTGCACGGCAGTTGTTGTACTTTGGAGTTCCTTTCCCAACCAAATGGAAGTCCGCAGAACAGTTTCAATAGCACAAATTAAGAAGCTAATACTTTCTCATAGTGAGATCAGCTTTGCCTGAGCTCACGTTGCAGGAACAGATTTTTCTCTCATCCTGCTTGTCTCACCAAAGAACATATATGACAGGCAAAGGAAGTGATAGTGTAGGATCCACCTTTATCACCCACACAGGGTATTTGCTGTACAGGCAGTCACAGCACAGGGAGACAAATGCTAAAATTAATTGTTATCTGGGGGTGCTTGGTCAGTTCGTCAAAGCATCATTATCTAACAGCACTGAGGATGTGTCCCCCAACCAGACCTGGCCCCCTCAGCAGAACTACACCTGATCTCAAGATCACACTGAGCATCCACCATCAGATGCATGAGGTGTTACTGCTTACCACTCCTCTGCCAAAATGCACTGGCTTCTCACCTATCCCTTAGCTGCCTCAGACTCTGACACACATGGCATTGTTGTGAGCAAACAATGCAGCCCCTGTGTTCGTAAGGGAAGCAAGGCTGCAACGTGTCCATGAAACCAGAAACATCACCCTTTCCAGTTCTTGTTCCACTTGGTGCAACAGAAAACATCAACGTGCCCTCCTGTTTTCTGCAAACGTCGAGGAGCTGCCAGCCAACACGCTGAGCTGGTGAAATTGATGACTGACTAGATGAACAAAAGTGCCCTTTGGAGACCTCCCCATAGTCTGTCATTCACTAATGTTGTCCTCCCCTTGACTTCTGTGGGCTTCCTGGGGAGCCAGCTGTTCCCTAAACGTAGGTCAGCAGCTATGTGGTGTTTGTGAGTGTAGGCACAGCTGTGTGTGGTGAACCTGAAACAGGTGAAGAACTTGTCCTAGTGCCAGCAGGAGGTACTGTGGATGACATGTAATCTGGAGGCTTTCTGAAGCATCTAGGCACTTCTGCCTTAAGTGGCTTTGGGCCCCCAAAGCTATGCCCAGCAGACCATAAATAGCACATACTTAAAAAAAACACCCCAAAAACAGTGATAAACTTTTAGCCCTAGTGAGCCTCACTTTTACAGAAATGTCTTCCTAAGAAGAGGCAAGTAGAAACTTTCCTCTGTTTAGGGTTCTTCTGTGGCTCTAGCACCACTATTTAAGATAACCTCACTGCAGAAGCACACCTTGCCTGTGCACACATCTGTCCATGCCCACAAAGAGAGGGGGAAATAACCACTGTATGAACACGTCAGTGTCTGACTGCTTCAAAAGAAGAGTTAGCTGAACATAGTGCATTTCTGCTCTTCATAATTTCAAGAGCTTTATTTAAATTTGCCTATTTTCCATGCCCCTGTTCTATGGTTCTGTATTTTAGAAGGAAGGACAAAAGAATTGGTTAGATCATATAATTTGATGACATGACAAAGAAGAAGTTTAGGACATGGAACACTGTACCAGTGGGAGAAACATGTCAGCTCAGATTTTTTTTTAAGTACAAATGTTTACAATTTTAAAGTGAACTGCACAGGAAAGATGTGCTTTCCCAGAGTCTAAAACACCCCAAAAATTACTGAGATCTTTTTCTATGTGTTTGCATAAATAATCTGGAGAGCATAATATTTAATGTAAGGAGTCAAGCTGTTTGCATAAGTTTGAGTTGCATTAGAGCATGTATTGCACTGGTAGAAAAACTGCCTGTGTTTCCTGAAACAATAGAGGGATTTTCAGCCAATGCCTCTGCTGAGTGTGGAGAAATTAGGCCTTTGCTTCTCCCAGTGCCTACAAAGTACTGAGTGTCTGCATCTCTTATAAAGTCACCAATGTCTCCAATTCTAAGAAAGCCCTTAAAGTCTCTTCAGTTCTAGTTTGTATTCTCTTTGGTTTTTTGTTTTCCTCCCACACTTCCCCTCCCAAGCTTCCTTTTGCATGTTAGTGCCAAAACAGAACAAGAAAAGGGAGAAAAGTTGTTCCAAACTGGTATTTAATTATTTCGGAATTTTTTTTGAAAATTCATTTTATAAGTTTTGGTGTGTGTTCCTTATACTAAAAAGATTTACTAATCCCTCTGGAATGAAAATTATTCAAAAAATGTCAGTTCAAAGTTATTCTGAGGAGTAATTAGAAGCCTTAGTTAGCTCTCAGAAATATCTGTTTAGGCCAAATCCTTCTGCACAAAACTTTCTAGTGACTTATTTTGTCTGCAGTTATGACCTTGGATAGATACTCTGTTCACCAGTGGTCTCTGCAGCCATTAATCTAATGCAAACATCAATATTTTTGTAAAATATTATCTCTCCTAAAAAAAAGTTGTGATCCTGTGATTTACAAAGGCCGAAATTAAGTTAAAATCACCACAACATTGTTTATGGTTTAATTACAGAGTTATTTCCCTGAAACAATCAGGTGTTATTCCCACAGAACTTCTTGGTTGTCCTTGGCTCTGCCTCAAAAGAGAACTCACCCTCCACAAGGCAGAGATGCAGGAGTAAACATTTGGCAGGGGTATGTTCCTTTTTGACCTGCTCCCTTTGTGTGCAGTCAAGGATTTTATTTTATCAAAAGTATTGTATTCCTTGCAATGAACCTGAACACTCTGCTGTCTCACAGACATCAACCTGGCAGTTTTCTTGTGAATGATATCAGTGTCAGTCCCTCCTAGAGGAACTGTCCGTAAAAGTGATCAGTGGCATCAGTTTCCAAACAGACTGAAGACAAAGGCTTGTCTCAGTTATAAGGCATTTTCCAACATGACAGTTGTCAAAGTGCCTATTTCCCACTGTCTAGTGTGTGCTTTGTTTTCATTTTTTAAGTGAACTCCAGTCAAAGCATTGATATACATGCACACTGTATACAAAACTGCTTGTGAAAAAGACCCTTTGCTTTGAGCCTCCCCAGGTTTCATGGAAGCTGATCTCAGTTGTATGTACAGAGGAAACCAGGCTGGGATCAAAACATTTCATCCTTACCCAGGAAATTTCCACTTTTTAAATGCTGAGGACAGAAGATGGCCATTTTTTTTTTTTTTTTTTTTTTTTTTTTTTTTTCCCCAGGAGTGCACTGTAGTATTCTGCAAGAGGCAGGAATTCAGAGCTTAGCTACATTTGGGAAGCCAAAGCATTACTTTAATGGAAGAAGTGATCAAATTAGCCAAAGAAACCTAACTATGACAGATGCCATCTCGACTGAGCAGTTTACAATTTACTACCACAGAAGGAGCGCAGAGGAAGGTGAATGCTGACAAAAGAGCATTCTTTTCCAAGCTAACTGCTTTTGAGATGAATGTCAGCTCCTTACTTTATAATGAGACATATCTATAAATCCTTTATGCGAGAGGTTAATGGGAGCTGGCAGTCTCTTGACTTGTGCGGTTCGTTCAGTGCTACAAGGGAAGAACCATGGTCGGCACGTCGACAGAAATGAGCCTAAGTGCCAGGAGTCAAAACTGGTATCCCCCACAGTGATTAGATGGCACATTTGATATATGCTAGAGCAGGACAACTGACAGATAGCTGTGTGGAGGTGGCAAGCCCTTATATATAGTAACTCCTCAGAACTGAGCTATACCAATAGCTGCATATGTTCTTTAAGAAGCCCTAAAAACCTACAGCAAACCACTGTAATGAATTCAGGGGGTAGTTTAATGGAAATCTCAAGAAGGAATGTAATTAGATGGAGTCAATTAGGCTGCTTGGGGATTTCTAGCTGCTGTTGTTGCTATCTGGGAACCCTAATAGGACGATTAGGATTAACTGAAATCAGCCTGATTGATTAGGGCATATAAACCTACATATGCCAAATTCCACAGGGACGGTGTGCTTGAGCTTGAATCCATCTGGAGCTATGAGTCAGGAGCATGAGTTTACTTTGCTGGCCTTGGAGAAAGCGACAGATCAAGACTGCATATACACAAGCAAAGCCAGGCAGTGACACAAAAGGGCTGCTAGGGAAAGGACTGATTTTATCTGTTATGGCAGCGTATGTGAAGGCCATCCAGTCTATCCTGAGGAAGTGAGACTAACACTAAGCAAATATTTTCCTTTAAAAAATATGTATGTATAACAAAATAAATCTATATATCCTTTGTACAGCTTTTTAGGCTCAAGTCCTTACTCAGTATGGCTGTGAAATTCCCAGGAAGTCAGAATTCTGTTAATTTCAGAGCCAAATTTGCAAACGTGAATTCAAAAGTGTTAGAAAAAACTGTCAGTGAGTAAATCCTGATGCTTCTGTGTCATGGGTCGAGCACACAAATACTTTTTTGCATACATTTAAAATCCAATCTATGCTGTGCAGGGAAACCCCACCTGCAACCTTCTTAGAGGACAGCTGAGTTATCTTGGCTGTATTTGTTGCAGAGAAAGATCCTTATGGCCACTAAAGAGTTTCAGGAATAAAGGCTGGGGTAAAGAGGGGAGTTGAGGAGGAAGAGCAGAGAAGAGGAGAGGGGACAGAGCAGATCTCTGTTATTCAAAAAAGCTGCTCTAAAGCAAGACAAAACAGTGCAGGCAGCAGCCTAAGGGATCTGATCCCAGTCATTACCACTCATGCGAGGGAGAGGATATGTCAAGGGTAGGGAACGTCTTGGGGGACCTGCAATATGGTAACTCACTTTCAGCTAAGTGGAGAACAACAGCTTTAGCTGTACAGTTTAATAACAGGCTAGGCCACTTTGTGCACCGGCAGGGCTGTTAATGCACAGTAGTCTGCCTTTCATTGTTCGGAGAGGAACCCCGCAGCTCCCATTTGACAGCCAGGAGTAAAATTATTTTGCCGCTAACATTTCTCTTTGGCATGAGGCAGTGGGGTTGCGCATTGCACTCATCCTGCCTGCAGCTCCCTGCACCTGCAGCTCCCTCCTCACAACACAGGAAGGTTCCCATGGGCTTGGAAGCAAGGGATTTTTGCTTTCCTCCTGTGGCTCTCATGCTATTCAGCTCTATTTGGGTGGCATACCCGCCTGTGTACCATGGCTGCCAGCTGTGGAGTGCTGTGCAGCATCCTGGAGTGCCTCCAATGGTATTTTGAACAATTAGTAACCAGCCCGGCATGATCATATCCTAATGAATTACTGAACTGCTTTCTTCTGGTTGAATACTGGGCTAAATGCTGAAAGAAAGTGGACACCTGCAGATTGTATTGGCCAAGACCTGTCAGTGAGAATTTGCCTGAGTTAGGACCACAGGACTCGCCTCAAACCTTCCCAAATACATCCCATACTGACCTTAATATTGTTAATTTCTCATACTGTTCTAGGAAGCATGCTTCACACAAGCATCCCACACCAATTCAAAGAAACAGAGGCCCCTATCATAACACCAAATGACAGAATCACTAAATGGCACTCTTCTTAGTTACCTGTTGACCCGTGAAAACATTTCTCTTCCATTAATGGGGCTTTATTAGGAAATGACAGGGAGAAGAGGATTTTTCCCAGTACCTCCACCTTGCCCATATTGTTAATAATCCAACTCACATATTCACAGATCCAATGTAAATCTTCTAAGAGAAAAGTCATTAGAAAAAATAGATTACTCAGACAAAAATGTCTGAATTTATCCAATACTTTTTGTATCTCTTGCTCTATTTTTCAACCTCTTTATCAGTACCTTAATTTGAATGGTTATAAAAATGCTACTGGACACTCTTGAATTAACTTTATTCAAAGTACTTGCTTCAGTGAAAAGCATTTTATAATATTTCCAGTAAAACTTTGACATAAAATTTGGTGAAAATTATGAAATCTCCTATGAATTCTGCTCAGTAGAACTATTTTGCTATCATCCACCAACAAGTGAGAAATCTTTTCCCTTTTCATAAATGTTTCATATCTAGGGGTCTGACTTGGCAATAGGTGCAATCATACAGGTAATTATTTTAGTGAAACAGATCACCTTTGACAGAAGATACTAGTGTGTTTTGTCTCCTACAGCAAACCAGTTATAACTGACTGGGGCATCTGCTAACAGAGATCTTCTTCGTGCTGCCTTTTTAGTGTGCTATAACACTTTTCGTAATTTATTTTTTCAATTTTCCTATTGTACCTGCTTTTCTGGAAGATTTCATGTGTACCAGAAATGGTTTGACTCTTCATTTTTCATTTTAGTTTAAAAAACTAAAATGACCATATTTCATGTAGTTAATGTCATTTTTCTTCACAATGAATCTCAGTATCTGAAAATCCTGGATTAGGAAGAGAGAGTGCAGCCAGCACTTGCTTCTGTTGCTAGACCATTTCACAGCTTCTTTCATATGCTGTAAGTTTTCACAAGATTTGATAGAAAGTCTGTGAGACTTGGGGGGAAAAATACAGGATTGTTTTTAACATGGTGGCATTTGACCAAATAGGAAGGAGGAGGAGGGGGAATGTGAAAGTCAAAAGTGTAATAGAGGCTGGAAATTCTTGAACAGATGTAGCAGGTGTAAACATGTTTCCTTATTTTGGTTCCTGGATTTAACATCCTCCTACAAGACTTCAGTGTGCTCAGAGAAAAGGTTATATGTGCAGATGGTAAACTGCTAAAATGCCCAGAAGGTTCAAACTCATCTGTGCTTGTGAAGACAGGGAGAATTTCCCATCGTCTGACTCACAGGTGTTTGGAGCCCTCCGAGTCAGAGGCAGGTTCGGCAGTGCCGAAGCACGGCAGCGCTTTGTTTAAGCAAATGTCTTTGGTTGTGTGCTGGAAATGCGCAGGCTCTTTTTCTTGTGATGTCCAAGTGGCTAAGAACATTAGGAGAGCTCTCTGGAGGAAGGAGGTGGGGAGAGACTTTTTGGCATGTGGTCCACACAGTCATTACAAATTGAGACTCTGGGCTGTTGCTGTCCCTGGGCTGCTGCTCTCTCTTCCTGACACATTGCACTGCCTCGGGTCACTGCCTCGCTGCTTGCCTGCCCATTGTAGTTTTGATCATACATTCCCTTTTGGCACAGGACGATTATTTTCTGCATTCTGCTAGGTCCTCTTCCCGTTTGTCCCTATTAGTCTGTGGCCAGCGCAGGAGCAAAAAGAAGCAGGTGTCTTAAACGCTTGGCTGACACGCTAGAATGGGGACGCACCGGGGACAGCTCTGGCTGTGTGAGCAGCACTCACAGCACGCTCTGACCGGCCGTGCTCAGCACTGACAAGCAGCGAGGAAGCAGGGACCTGCCTCCAAAAGTCTTGCTTGTTATTAATAACAAACATAGCTGTCAGGTTGTGTGGAGGGAATGACGATGACACCACCACAAGGTGGGCAAAGAATGGGGGCACTGCCTCTGCAGGTTCGCCCTCAACCCAGCACTGCCCCACAGACCCTGTTCAGGCCACCCCACCTGGCTCCATCACCGTGTCCAGCTGAGGCCACCCCACCTTCATGTCAGCTGTCCCCATGCCCGTGATGGCTAGCTGCTCGTCTCCAGCCGTAAATCGGTTGTGTCAGCTGAACAGCTGGCCTTGCGTGCGATGGACAGCCTCCACCAGCATTCCTCCAAATGTGCTGCAGGGTCAAAAAGAGCCTGCCAGCACCTCCCTGAGGAGCAGCTGGCTCAATCTGAATCTAGGTGTGATGCAAGCTGTGCTGATGGAAAGAGGAGAAATAGTTGCCCACTACTTCCTCCTCCAGAACCCCACTAATTTCACCAGGATCTTAAGTAAGTATCAAACCCATCTGCCAGACGCATACGCTAGAAAGGGGTTGAATAGCAAGGTGGCAAACTTGTGGGTGACACAACGTTATTTATGGTAGCAAAAACATGGCACATGACAAAAACATCATCTCATGATACTGAGTAATTGGGTGATAAAACAGAGGAAAGGCAACATGGATATGTGTACTGTAATTCCAGTGGGCAAATCAGACTTCACATGCAGAGCTGAGGGTGCTAGAGTCACTGTTAAGCTCTCAGAGAAGAAATCCTTGAAGAGCTGTGAGATCCAGACATATTTATGAAAATGCCAGATCCATTCTCAGCAGTGTTCCAAAAAAGTAAATCAAATTTTAGAATTTAGTATGGAAAAAACAAAGCTAAAAACACTGCTGCATCCTGATATAAATACATCTGATGTGCCTACACCCTGTAAATGGTGGTGTTCAAGCCTACTAGTTCCAAAATGGTAACACTAGGGCCAGAGGAAGGTCCAGGTTGTGACATGGCTTCTGTACCTGGATTTCAAAACAGATTAAGAATGCATATCTGAAAAATCAAGATGTGAGGGAGGACATGAGAGAAATCTGTAAAATCATGAATGACACCGAGAAGGCAAATAGAGAATGATTGTAATTGACTCTCATAACATAAGAACTAGGAGCATCAGATGAAATTATTAGGTGGCCTGTTCAAAACAAACAAAATAAGGGCTCTTCTTTAAACCCTGCTTTGTTGGACTGTGCCACTAATTGTCACAGGATGCTACAATGTCAAAAATTGATATGGGTTCAAAAAGCAATTACACAAATTCGTGGAAGCAAAAATCCATCAAGGGCTATTAAATTTAAAGATACCACATCTGTCTCAGGGAAGTCCCTGAGCCACAGCTTGCTGGAGTTTGGGACAGCATGCCAGGGAACTATCATTGTATGCTTACCCCTCTCTTATGCTGTTCCCCAGGCATCGGCTGTTGTTTATGTTTGAGACAGGCTATTGGGCTGGATGGACTTGTCTCAACCAGCATGGCTGTTCTTATGTTTGGATGCCAGGAAATTAATTTTTCCACATCCAGTCTGTCGGAAATGATGCCCTTTCTTTCATACAAGGACTTGGGTAGGGTGATTTGGGAATTTGTTAAATCTAAATTATTTTAATCACCTGTAATGGGACTGGAAGACTGAGGCAACACAGACGGACATTGCTCTGAGCAGGATTGGTAGCACATCTCCAAAGCATGACAAAAAGCAGGGTGTACAGGTTTCACTGCTCTTAGACTCCCTCCACATGTTAATTCCAGACCTAGTGCCAACTCTTCAAAGCCTGAGTAGCCAGGGCTTCACTAAGAACCAGAAATTCATTAATAAGAAATGTCTGAAAAACGTTTGGAGGTCCCACTTCTGTGGGACTGGAGCAACATGCAGAGGCTTATGACAGCCTAAACCCTCACCGTCAGCCTGTGCCAGACAAGGGAAGTTTTTGTCCTTTATTTATAATGTAGGTACTTCCTAAGATGAAGCCTAGAACTTCTTTGGCTTTTCACCACCCACTAACATGTCTAGCTGTGACCTATTCCCTATGGTCAGCCACTCCATGATGCCGTTTAACACACGAACGAGGGATTGCAGATCTTTCTTTTCCGTCGCAGCACACGTCTCCTTTGCAGGGTGCTGGCTGAGGTGAGCCTGGAGGGGCAGCTTCCAGAGCTGGACGAGTCACCACGGTACCCACACCAGAAGATCGGCCTTTCCTGTCCATTATCTTCTACAGCAGTGCGGCCGCAGAGCCCCGATCCTGCAATCCTGCAATCCTGCACTTTGCAGGCGCGCAGAGCTCACGCAGATCCCATTTTGCCTGCAGGAGGACGGCATTGATCAGCCTCCGCGGGAAAGTCGTGTCGGGCGACAACGAGCCCCACCTGGCTGGCAGTATCGCTGTTCCAGAGCCTTCTGACTTTTAAGGGGGGATGTCCACGCAACGATTACTGGTAAATTCCGTAAAATAATACTAATACGAATAATAAAAACAACCACAACAACAACGGCTTTTTTTTGTTTTAGTTTTTATTATTA